>CM062296.1:315950915-316550915 GCA_031216915.1 Pictodentalium vernedei | reverse complement strand
ACAAAAAGTGAAAAAAATAATGAAAATTAATTGGCGATTTTTGAGAATAGCGCTGGCCGGTTTTGGCCGTTACGTTGGGTAAAGGGTTAAAGAACACATGTTGTGATCACAAAAGCAGACGAAATATTTCAGACAAATGCTGGTAGTTGGGGACATACAAGAACATTAAATCTAAGATGCAATGTTCGTTTGATTTTGTTCTCTGCAGTTTGGATTCCACAGCATTTAAGTTACAAAATCTCGATCCACTTGTGTAAGTGCGTCGCAATCCAATCTCGATCGCATCGCGAAAAACACCACTTTTGTAATCATAATACTATACGTGAATGTATTGAAAAAGATTGTTTTTTAAAGTTACCTCTTTCTTCTAAGTTACCTCTCTCTGAACAAATGATGTCCATACTGATATTGATAACACAGAGTGATTTATGCGTTTTCACTCGTTCTAATATCCAGCTGTAATGGCGTGTTGACAAATGTAATTTCGCAGCCCCTTTCCTGCAATTTTCTGTCAAATCCTAGCATTTGCAATGCAGCAATCAACCCGAGTGCATTTTCCCTCTTCCTCACTATTGATATTCATACTGACATTAATAACGCACAGCGATGTGATATTTCACTCGTTTTTATATCTAGTTGTAATGGCGTATTGATAAATATAATTTCGTAGCCCCGTTCCTGGAATTTTATTTAAAATCCTAGCATTTGCAACACAACAATCAACCCTAGTGATTTTCCCTCTTCCTCGCTATTGATATCCATACTGATATTGATAATGCACAGCGATGATATTTTTCACTCGTCCCAATATCCACTTGTAACAACTATAAATCTAAATAAAGATTCCTCCACAGACTCTGATTCTGTCCCGGATCAAGACATCCCAAAATCAAAACGCTGGACAAAATTCATTGTGATATATGCGGCCATTGAGAATAAAACGAAATACAACATTAATCCATTTTTGTTGGAGAAAACCATTTAACCCTTTACCCAACGTCACGGCCAAAACCGGCCAGCGCTATTCTCAAAAATTGGCAATTAAGTTTCATTATTTTTTCATTTTTTGTCTCAAAACATAGGTTATGACCCCTCATTGGAACGAGCTCGTCGAGCTCGTTCCGACGAGGGGTCATAACCTATGTTTTTGAGATAAAAAATGAAAAAAATTAGTTATTCAATCATTTTTGGGCAAGTGTCGTCTGCTTTTCATGTTGGGTAAAGGGTTAAGGAATAGCTGACACCGATTCAAAACTTTTCACAAAACCATGGTTTGATAAAGACTGTAAGCTGGCTATAAAGGAACGCAAGAAAACATAACATAAATTTAATAAATCATCAACAACAAATTATTTAGCCAAACTATGTATTAATCGGGCAAAGACCAGGCTATTCATAAAAGAAAAAAGGAAAAGTACATGGGAAACTTACGTTTCTAAACTTACCTAACATACACCCACCAAGAAAATTTGGAATACAGCATGATCGTTTGTTTCTGTTAGTCTATTTACACTATGTTTGGCCTTTGTTATTTTTGGGTTCATAACTCAAGAAATAGACAGAAACGAGCGATCATTCCTTATAATTAAACTTGAGGAGCAATAAATTTAAACAATCTCTACTTTGCGAAGTTAAAATAAAAACCAGGTCGCATCTTGTTTCCCACTGATAACTGAATAAAAAGGCCGAGTTTTCTCAAATTCTGTTTGAAATAACGATACATTTCACTGAAGCATCTTCTTGTGTCATTAAGATTTTATTGACCAATGCATTGCGTAGGTTAAAAGGAACGTCATAGGCCACGACCACACAAAACTTCAATCTCGTTTTCGACTTGACGGGAGAGGCCTGTCATTCAAAGCAACACAACAAAACAACAAGTCAATTCTAATACTGATTTTGATCATTTCCTAAGAAAGTGAAACACAGTTTGTAAATGTGTTGTGTGTAAACCCAGATGACATGAAGTTGGTTGAACTTTGTCTCACAAAGAGTTCATTCTGGCTTTTTGGAATTGTAAAGTTTTGTTCGAGTGAGCTTCATTTGTGGGTTATTATGACCGGCCATTATTTACGTTTGATTTGGGTAAAAGGATGAACACAGATGATTAACCTATTGCGTATAAACAAATTGAACATAGAATAAAAAGCATGATAAGGATTTCATTGTTTATTAAATTTTACTTTGAGTCTTTTTAATATAATGAGATAAATATTAATTACGTTTCATGTTGAAACAATATGAGCATGCAGGGGTTCTTTTCCATTCACACTGTGCAGCGTAAGTTTTGAGACAGACATTGGGGGGGGGGGGGGGGGGGGGCGTGGTTTAGGGCGCGCCTAAAACGTTTTTTTGCGTTATGAAAAGAAAAAAGAGAGAAATACTTCAGCCAATCATTTGGATTGAAAATGCATGAACAGAAAAAAGGTTTAAAATATAAATGATTAAAGAATTAAAGGTAAAGAAACAAAATCAAATATGGAACACCTGGAACATAAAATTTTAATTACAACAACAAAAAAAAACTCCCAAAAAATAAAAACTAAAGCACAAATTAGGTTCAACAGTTTCTGAACATTCGTCGTCATAAAATTG
Organism: Pictodentalium vernedei; assembly: GCA_031216915.1. NCBI lineage: Eukaryota > Metazoa > Mollusca > Scaphopoda > Dentaliida > Dentaliidae > Pictodentalium > Pictodentalium vernedei. The sequence continues at coordinate 316,548,320 of CM062296.1, read as the reverse complement.
TTATTCAGAATTCGTCAAAATTAAAACAAAAGAAGGAAAAACAAAAATTCAAATTCACCTCTGACAATTTAGAGGATTGGAATAAACCATTCTCTATGGAAGAGGTAAGAAGCTTTTTGTATTTTGCAAAAGATACTGCCACTGGGCCTGAGGAACTTCACTACCAACTATTAAAACATCTGCTTCAAACTTCACTTGAACTTTCCAATGCCATATATATGACAGGCCAGTTTCCACCTTCCTCGCGATAAGCGACAACAATTCCCATTCCAAAGCCCGATAAAGACCACAACAATCCCAGTTCTTACAGACCTATTGAATTACAAGCTGTCTGTGCTAAACTACGGAAAGGATGATCAATGATCGACTTCTCTGATTTAAGGAATCGAACAATCTACTGGCTAATGTTCAGTGTAGTTTCAGAGGCTAGAAATGTACAGTGGATCATCTTGTTCCACCTGAAACCACCTGACCATATCACCTCTATCAGAATACCAAAGAAAAGGTTTAATTTCCTGCTAAAGTTAAAGCTTTACAACTAGCGCGTGAACACATTGAGAAAGTCCAGGAAAAGAAGTCGATTATATTTTCCGTCTCTCTTTCCTCTTTACTTGCTTTATTCAGCCCTACGTTGAAGAACTCTCTTATTTTGAAACTTCTTGAGAAGTTGAAGAATACTCTCATTTATTTTATTTTCATTCGTTTTTCTTCCCCCAAAAGAAATCGTATTCACGCTCACACTCGCCGAAAATAGTATTTCGCATTCCACTCTCAGCGATGTGGGACTATTTTTTTGACATGTTTTGAAAGTAACCACGGAATCAATTATAAAGGGTTGTATTGGGAAAAATAAATAAAGAGAAAATGAAATAAATACAAAAGTTCACTGCTCTGATTCGAGTACAATTTTATTCTCTCGTGAGCCGCACGGATATTACTTCACTCGGCTAACTCTTCGTGAAATAATCCTTCTTGCGCCCCACTCGGGGATAAAAATCGCACGCGAATCCGATCAGTTAGCTATTGTCTATGTCTGACCAATTTGATATCGTGCTTTCTGGTTACTTGGACAATCTGGCATCTCCGATAACACCAGGGAACACGGCGCAGCAAAACAGGCTCTTAATACGTCTAGCACTGATTTTAAAATTCCTTTCAGCGATTGCATCCACATACTAATAACTATATCAAATCTATGTGGCAAGCGGAGTGTGGTGTAGTGACGAAAGCATGCTCCGTCGCTTCCGATAAGATAATATTGATAATATCCGTCTAGTAACCTCTGTAGAAGGGACGCTGTTATTTTGACACAATGGCGCATTAGTCATACAAGACTTACACTAGAGGGTAATATGCGACCGGAATGTGTTCCTTGTAAACAAGTGTTGGCAGTGGAAGACATTCTGTCGCACTGTACAGATATTAATCTTGTCAGACGGCAGTACTTTATTGCAGTGTCTCTTCGAGTCTTATTTTACAACACAAACCCCCATTCAATGCTGTCATTTTTCAAGGAAATCAACCTTTTAAAAAAATTAACTTATTTAATATTATTTTTATTCTTTTAAACTCGCATCTATTCATATCTATTCTACATGTTCATTTACATTATATTCTTTAAACAATTGGTCTCGTTTTCTCATTACTGTTTTCACTAATTATTTTTATTCCTCATGTTCTCTCTGGATTTAGTAGACTCCTCTTATTTCATGAAAGATAATGAACTATTTTAGAATGCATTCTTTCCATTGCCTAGAATGATGACACCAATTAACAAATAAATAAATAAGAGATTTCATCAACCTGTATTTGGCAAATAATGACCTCTGTTACACTTCATATTTTTCATGTCCACGATATAACCTTAGATACCGATATGACGTTAAGTACCAATAAATAAATAAATTGGCTTATCCTTTAGCGGATATGGCCAGCAGATTAATCCTTGATAAACATACTGGTCGAGATTCATATAACTGATAGATGTTTGTACAAAAAGTCTATGCTTATTTTGGGCATTTCTTGTGGTCATTACGAAATGTGCAGAGATATTGGCTGGGAAGGGAAAATAGGCTGAAGTGCTTTAGTAGAGTGATACTCGCTGGAGAAATTTAAACCGTTGATAACGAACTGACGTCACTTGACATGCTGCTGAACATTATCCGTTTAATACATAAATGTAAATGATATCCAACGCGTTCCCAGCGAGTAGTGAAATTTACGAGACGAGTTCAGTAAGTTGGTCCAAACCGAGCCCAATTCTCTGGGATCACGTGTCTTGTCACTGTAATGTATGCTGAGATGAAATGTCACAACACAACATAGGCTGCCATGGAAATATGTTCTGCGTCCCCAGCCACTGTGTCATATCGTGTCATATTCTTGCCCTGGGATTGAGCAAGTGAGCAGAGGAACTGTTAGAATCATAACACTCATTGCTATGACGTCTCGACATATATCACTTAGACAACCCACGTAAAACCATTTATTATGATAACCTCCGATATCCACAACAAAGCAGATTACCTGATTTAGTTTGTAAAACCACCGTGCAAAACGACTGCGGCATAAGCTACTGTTATGGCTGTTTCGAGGTTTGTCACAAAATAGTCGCTAGAAAGGCACATGCAAAATCCAGCATTCGGAATCACCTCTTAGCATCAAATAGTGCCCATAGAATCATTTTATCATGTGTGTATGTTCAGTTTCATGTGCTGTTTTCACCTTATGCACGAGCCCAGGAAGGTTAGTCAAAATTACAGGATCAAGAAAGAGAAAAACCGTAAGGGCACATATGCTACATATGAAAGGCGTGCATTAGGCACCTGCACACGAGCACAGTTCGTCACTTCCGGTCTAGATACATCTACGTGAGTGGGCAGAAGGCACCTGGTTTATCAAGGCACCTTGTCCCCCCATTAGGTGTGTCCCAAAGGCTCTGGAGGGAGGAATACTAGCGGTTGAGAACAAACAATGCCCCAGTGAGGGCAGTGTCCATTTTGAAGATACCTGTCCAATACACTGCTTTGACCCTAACTTTGGATGCAAATGAATGGTTGGATGGTCCCGATGTGGCAAATTAGGAGCCCCCAAAAGGTGTCATGTCGATGGGGGGGGGGGGGGGGGCGGTTGGCGTTGGGAGGACATTCATTCAATTATTTATTTTACAAAATGTTGTCATCGCCGTTGTATACGAACTTTTAACGAATATCGGAAGCCTTTGACATGTTCCTTTTTATTGTTGGTTGTCAGTGGCAATTTTCATTGCTCATTGCACTAGTATCAAAAACTGATTGGTTGAATGAACGACATCTGAAGACATGGCACTACCAACACTCGACAAGTCAATCGGTCATCGGTGTGCGTATGCATCCCACTTTCAGAGTATGCTTTCCATGTATTCTTGGTTTTGGCCCCACCTCGTGTTGAGCTGGAACATACCCCAGGTTGGGCTCAGAGTAAGGCTGAGAGTCAAGGGCTGAAGAACTTACAAAAAATAAAATAAAATAAAAATAAAGGACAAAATTCCACAAAAACCCAAAGAAACAAACTAAAAACGAGGTAATGATACGAATTTAGCAATATGTAATGAAACGAATTTAGCAAGATCGGACTTTCTCTCAGATCAGGAAATCACATCTACTGAAAAGAATTGGCCAACAGTTTTAATTTTTCATGCGGCGGAAGAAAGAAAAAAAACGCATCAACAATTAATCCTTTGTTTCTTGGCAAAAAAAATATTAACCCTTCACCCAACGTAACGGCTAAAACCGGCCAACGCTGTTCACGAAAATCGCCAATTAATTTACATTATTTTTTTCATTTTTTTGTCTCAGAAACATAGGTTATGACCCCTCTTTGGAACGAGCTCGTCGAGCTCGTTCCAATGAGGGGGTCATAACCTATGTTTGTGAGACAAAAAAATGAAAAAAAAATAGTTATTCAAGAATTTCGTTTGCAAGTGTCGTCTGCTTTTCATGTTAGGTAAAGGGTTAAAGGAATTGCTGGATCAGTAAGGGAGGTATAAAATTTGGATCGTGGGTGAGGGTATTAGTAGGATATAGTACGGAATTTCAAGCAAGAAATTTATTACAAATTGACTTGATTTTAGATATGAAAGTTGCTGCCTTTCTGCATAAGGCACTAAATGCTAGTAAAGGCGTAATGGGAACAAGAGAGATTTCTGGCATAGATGTATTGGAAATAAAAAAAAAAGAATTCAACTCACAGAATATCACAGACGTAAAACGAATAGAAAACAAGAGAGATGGAAACAAATTAAAACCAATATAATTACATTGTCAATGTAGTTATACGTTTTGAGTCCAAATACTTAATTCCCATTGGTCAGCTGGATGAAAACGTCATGACCAAATGTAATTCATTTTCCAATGAATACATTTGATCGAACTTTGACCCGCATTTACGGAAGAGCGCAGTTGACAGAATGTAATTCAAGCGGTGTTTGGGTGGGTTTTTAACGTTTAGCGCCTCTCGCAGTGATCAACTCCGTTGCTGTTTCTTTGGTGACATTTCCCAACTGTGGCCTAAAGCCCGTTACTAAAGTACTTATACAAAGCTGTGAAAATTAAAAATCAGAGTTGTGCGCTTTGCCTTTTGTGTGAGGGTGGTTTTTCGCCTCGTTCGTTCGTACATGTTTTATTTCGTCCTTCTGCTTTGTTGTTTGGTAAAAAGTAGTTTAAACAGTTACGGGATATAATTATAAGAATTGAATGCGATTTTTATAATCTTTATTGGAGTATGAACGTGTGGGAATGGGTACAAATTGTATGTATCCATTCGGGTTACTAAAATACTTGTGTCCATTTCTAAAGTTGTGAAAATTAAAAATCAGAGTTGTGCGCTTTGTCTTTTGTGTGAGGGTGGTCTTTTGCCTCGTTCGTTCGTACATGTTTTATTTCGTCCTTCTGCTTTGTTGTTTGGTAAAAAGTAGTTCAAACGGTTACGGAATGTAATTATAAGAATTGAATGCAATTTTTATAATCTTTATTGGAGTATAAACGTTTGGGAATGGGTACAAATTGTATGAATCCCTTCGGGATTCATACATAATTTGTACCCATTCCCACACGTTCATACTCCATTCCCACACGTTCATACTCCAATAAAGATTATAAAAATTGCATTCAATTCTTAAATATATACTTTAACTTTCGGCTCATCTCGGCCATCATATTAATTAAAGTGGGTTACATGAACATCAGAATGTACTGGAATAGAATAGAATAGACTACTTTATTGTTCATAATAAACAACATAAGTTTATATTCAGCAAAGAAGACAAAACTGAAAACAAAACACAACAGACCTTTATGAAGGAAGTGTGTGAATGATTCTGATGAATATGACAATGGATTATTCTGGTGCATGTGATAATTGGATATGTATAATTCTTTGTTTTATGATTGATAAGATGATTTTAATGGTTGAAATATCTACATGGTAACAGATAGTTATATTAGATTGGCAAATTCAATAAACTGTGATAATGATCAATTGATGACAATGAACTTGAAGGCGGAAATAGGTAGTCCTAAAAATGGTTCGCTGTGTGTGTAAGAGGTGACCATATATTTTAGGTGCTAAGTATTAAAAAACTTAGAAAAATGTATTCACTATTTCACAAGACTATCGGTGTCCTAAAATCAGTTAAGATTTGTTTTTTTTCCTTTTCATTGAGAAGTCAACTTACATGATGATGAATGATTAGATGATAATGATAGTAATAGCAGAATGGATGAATAACATGAAACTCCACAAAAAAACAATATAAATTATTGCAGTTTGTCAATATTTCAAAATCTTTCAACAATAGCTTAAAATATTATAACAAGCACAGCATTTTCAGGCTAGAGGTTTGTTTATATGCGACCTCTCGGATCAACTACAGGTTCTAAAACTTTTGCCACAACTGCACACTTGTCAGCATCATGATGATGTGATAGAATCAATTTCAGTTTTTCATCTGCATGGATAGAGCTAAAATTGTGAATAAATTCATTTAGAGATGAAAACATACTATTTCTAGGGGTAGTATATTTTTGACATGTTAGTATAAGATGGACTTCATTTTCAACTTTATTGTAAATATTACATAATCGATCTTGCTGATCTCTTTTCTTTGGCCTCTTATGTCTGTCAGTTTCAAAGTGCAAAGAATGGAGACTGATCCTTATTTTTATGAGAATGCATCTGGATAATTTATTCATATGTGATAGATAATTTTCGAATTGAAACACAGTTTTTATAAACCCATAAGTTCTTTTCAGTTTGTCTGAGTTTTTGACGTGACACTGCCACTGATTAACAAAACAGGTTCTTAATGTCTTGAGAATGGGATTTTTAGTCATTTTTGGACATATGGAGATTTGATTGTGCCAGATGTGATCGAGCTTGCATTCCATAAAAAAATGTTTTTACCCCACTGAGCCAGGTCTGTTGCCCATCAAAATTGACCTATGATTGCACATGCATGCATCTCGTAGAAGATTATTTTCGGGGGCTCTACATAGTCTGAAAAAGTACCTAATGACTTGTTTGATAATTGAAAACCATAAGGGGAAGTGGCCCAGTTCCCCACGAGCTGCAAGTTTACAAGAACCATTGTTTATGCCTAAAATATTTTTATAAAACTTCATGGCTGTCTTTTCAAACATATCTTTGTCGAAGTGGTTTGTCAGTGATGGTGAATTGAAGTGGTCCCCTATATTATTGGAGAAGTTACCACAAACCTCACAGCCATATAATAATATTAGTACAATCGTTTTGTCAAAAAGATCGTGCTTAGTTCAATGGCAGGTTATTGTTGAAAATACATTGCTTTAAGGCATATATAGTTTTGCTTTCTTTGTTTTTCAAATTTACAATAGCTTTAGAAAATGTTCTAACTGAAGAAATTGTTAATCTCAGGCAATTATATTCGTGAACACATTCAAGTGTTGCGCCATTAATAAAAAATTTCTCATTATTCAGTTGACTGCCTGTGCTTATTTTCATTACTTTGGACTGTTTTGGATTGATATCACGGTATCAGTGAGTACAATATTTTTCCAAACTTTTGAGACAGTTAGTTGGTCCCTTGAACGATCTACTGGTTAAGAGCATATCATCTGAATACATGAGGCAGCTCTTACAGGTGTCTTGCTTGAATAAAGAAAGAGCATCATATTAGGTTGATTCAGTGTAAATCTCTGGGATATCATCTACATAAAGATTGAAGAGGGTAGGACTGAGATTGCAGCCTTGTCTTAGACCTGTAGAGCAAGGAATGAACTTTTATATCCCAAATCCACTTCGATCTTCAAATGCCAGAAGTATGGTAACGGACAAAATAATTGTAGGGAGAAGAAACATGTTTCAAATTCGAACAACAACACCATGGGCCATATAATAATACTGCAACATGTTGTAACTGTCAGGGCAATCATACAGCTTCATCCAAAGATTGCCATGTCTGGAAAAAAGATAAAGAAGTACAAAAAATCAAATGTAAGAGATAAATTAGTTTTAATGAGGCCAGACAAATTGCGACGTCAGTGCCCGGAATGATTTCATCATCACCATCCTTTGAAACAACTTTGAAACAACGATCCAAACAAAATCAGTAGAATGTCAAACATCATAAACAAAATCAGTAGAATGTCAAACATCCTGGGCATAGCTTAACAATAGAACATTTCAGACCTTAGTACGGTGTTTTACAATAGAGAATAGCAATCAAAGTGAACCAAAATGAACCCAAACACAACACACTACTACAAAGAACATCAGAAGAACAAACAGACCGCACACAGGGATAAGATCAAAATTTGAACCGGAAAAGGAACAAAAAATGTAACAAATCGGGAAAATGAGACAACTTAACCAAACCACAGCAGGCAAAAGATCACAGCAGCAACATCTGAGTCAGAGTAAGATAAGGAAACAAGAAAGAAGCAGAACAGAACGAAATTTGAATAAGAAAAACAAAAACACTTATCAGACGGAACTCCCAAAGTTCTTTAAGACCCTGTTACCCGCAACAGGTTTGAAGCCTTTGAACTGCTGGAAGCCGGCGAATGCATCAGGCAACTACGCCCAAAATCCTCTCAGAAAAGGTTCCCAAGAATAAGTCGCCTAAAAAGCCTGCTTGGGCTATTTCGCCCATACATCCGGCGTCTAATTCACCAACAAAATATGGATAATAAAATTAACAACAATAAAATGCAATAGAATTGCCGAGGTTTCAGAACGAAGTTTAATAAACTGATTCTTCTAAGCCGCCTTTTGCCTCCGGGACACAATCTTAAAGAAACCTGATACTCAAGATCATTCAGATTTTAAAATTATACTTCGTATAATGCCTGGGCAGATGATAATGATCTTCATGCTCGTGGAACGGTTAGTTAGACAGTCATTATGCGCAGTTCTGTACCTTTACAAACAAACTTATAGGCTGTAGCTATACGATTAACTTTAGATAAAACTGTAATGTTATGTTTACATTGGCATGGCGGGGGTTCGAACCCACGCCGAGAGAGTTTCCTTCGGCACCAACCGCCTAGCGAAACTATACTGAACCACGCACACCACTCGGACACCGACAGACAGGGTCCTTTCTTAATTCTATGGCATCCGAGAAATTTGAAAAAGACAAGTACTGTCGCTGATTTCTTCTGAGGTGCAGTTCGTAGAATTAAGTGCTTAGATGCAACTATCTGATGAATAATTAAATAATTGAGTATTCCGTGTGTTCTGTACTGGCCTCGTATATACTTGGTTAACTAGCATTCCCTTTGGGGTCTGTCGGTGGCCGAGTGGTGTGCGTGGTTCAGTATAGTTTCGCTAGGCGGTTGGTGCCGAAGGAAACTCTCTCGGCGTGGGTTCGAACCCCCGCCATGCCAATGTAAACAAAACCAGCGTCCTTTCTTAATTATATGGCATCCGAGAAATTTGAAAAAGACAAGTACTGTCGCTGATTTCTTCTGAGGTGCAGTTCGTAGAATTAAGTGCTTAGATGCAACTATCTGATGAATAATGTAATGTTATGTCCTATTAACGTTTCACCAAGTAAAACCCTACAACCGAATGATATTGAGATACTAGTCCATCAACTTCCAACTCTCTGTATTCTTGTGAGTGATTACAGTGCACATACTCCAATTGGGGTGATTCTTGCAGCAAGAAGATGTAAAGGGTAAAACGGTGGAATACTTAATTAAAAGTATGTTTTGTGTTTGCTCAGTGATGGATCTGACATCTCTCTTCATCTCATATCTGGTTCGTACACATCAACCGATCTTAAAATTCCTCATTTTGTTTGGAAGGTCGAAGATAATTTGGGGGTGATCGGTTTTCACTTGTGTTGGAGAGTATGGTTCCCGCAGACGATGAGAGGGTGCCCCAGTGGAACTCTGAAAAGGCAAACTGGGACACTCTCTTAACTCTTTGTTTCGAATGGCTGACCAGAGTGACATTTCAAGGAAGATCTGACCAAATGCAACATTTTGTGACAGAATTGTTTGACGTTGCAAACACAGCTATTCCTAAAACCTCGACAAATATAAAACGTTTCACCAAAACATTGCTTTGATGGTGATTTCAAACAGACTATAAAAGATCGCAAGAAAACTGTGAGGAAATTTAGCCACCAACTACAAATAATTTGAAAAAACTACGTATAAATCGGGCAAATACAAGATGACTTGTAAAATAAAACGCACACCCCCCCTCTCCTACCCCCCCCCCCCAAAAAAAAAAAAACCAACAAAAAACGAAAAGTTCTTGGGAAACTTATGTTTCTAAACTTAACCAACACACACCCATCAACAAAATCTGAAATTTGGAAAATGATTAAAACAAAATGAAGACAACGAAACAAATCAAATGTACAACACCTCAACGACTTATTTATTTATTTATTGAGGTTTAACGACACTTTCGACAGCCAGGGTCACCTCGTGTCTGACAGTTTGACGGGTGGGGGAAGCCGGAGAGAACCTCGGAGCAACGTCGAGCAACTCCCCAACATACTAACTCCAAACTACAAGCAGGGTTAGCATTAGTTGAAGACAAGTGCATCAGCGACATGCAGTACTCCTCAGCACACAACGCCACCGTGCCCCCACATGGGAAGTTGGAATGAAGTGTCTTGCCCAAGGACACAACGCGGTTGCCTCAGGTGGGATTCAAACCGAGGACCTCTCGGATTACAGCCTGCATCTCTACCTACTGAGCCACCACACTCCAACACCTCAATGGTAACAAAACACTAATTAATAACAATAAAATATCACACAAAATTGTAACCCAGAATTCCTTAAAATTAAAAACACAACAGGAAAAACAGAAGATCCAATTTACCTCTGAAAATGTTGGGGATTACAATGAACCATTCTCTGTGGAAGAATTAAATAACTCTTTGCTTGAAGTAAAAAATAATGCCACTTGACCCAATGAAATACACCAGAAAATTTTAAAACTGTTGCCACAATCATCACTTGAACTTTTGTTATTAATTTTTAACGAAATTTGGGTGACTGGCCAATTTCCACCTTATTGGCGTCAAGTATCAATAATTCGCTATCTTTTTTGTCCGAGAAAAGGCATACGATACGACGAGAAGGTATTCAAAGTGAGGGATTTTAAAATATCTTGTTAACATGGAATTGAGGCGCGTATGCCTCTTTTTATAGAAAATTATTGAAGGACCGACAGTTTCTGACTCTTGTTGGGTTAACAATATCCGGTCCTCTCGAGCGAAAATTGGGGATCCTCGGGGTAGTATTTTATCTGTTACATTTTTTCAGTAAAAATCAATGACATTATCGATGCAATTGTGAATATGGAAGAGTCTTCATTGTATGTCGATGATTTTTACCTTTAACCTTATTATCATCGCGCGTAAACTTGAGCTGTGTCATAAATGGGCTACAGAAAACGGTTTTCAAAGACCAAAACAAATTGTGTACATTATTGTAAGCTCCGGAAACATCACCTTGATCCAGAGTTAAAAATTGATGGGAGTACCATGAAAGTTTTAAAGGAGATGAAGTTCGTAAATTTATTATTTGACTATAAACTAATTTCACTCCTCATATAAAACAACTAAGAGTGAGATGTAAAAAGGTACTTAATCTCCTCAAGACAAAATATAGTACGGGTTGAGGTAGTGACCAAAAATGTTACTCCATCTTTTCAGCTCGCTTGTTAGATCCAAATAAGATTATGGTTGTGTGATTTACGGTTCTGCAAGAACGTTGTACCTCAAACCAGTACAGCTAGAGAAGCGCAGAATTAAACTGTCTCTCCAATATGTTTCTAAACTGTTGGCTAATCCATCAAACCCAGCTTATAATTGTGTTTCAGATCTTCAAAATGCGAAAAATACACAGTCTTCCATGTGGATGAAGAACTAAACCCTATATTTCGCCACACTCGAATCTAATTTGATAAAAGAGAACCGTGAGACATATATTCCTTGTTGGCATCTTAGAAAACGAACAGTTTTTTTGGACCTTTCTTCTTCCAAACAAGTCTGAAACAAATTCTTTGAGGTTCAACAACAATATACCGAAACCAAATCCAAGTGCAATGCATATCAAATGATCTATACAGCCGGGTCTAAAGACTGTGACAAAGTACCATCGGCTGTTGTGGCTGGTAATCACATCACCTTTATCAGAATACATAATAAATGCTCCATTTTCCGACTCTCTGTCCTCTTTGCTAGTTATACTCGACCCCATGTTGAAGAAGTCGCTGATTTTGAAACTTCGTGAGAAGTTGAATACTGTCATGTCTGACAAATATGGTATCGGGTTTTGTTGGTAACCTGGACATGTTGGCATCCCCGGTAAAACCGGGGAAGACAGGACAGCAAGCCAGGCTTTAAACAAGCCTATTCCCGATTTCAAGATTCCATTCGGCGGTTACAAGCCACATATCAGTAAATACACTATTCGAAAGAAGAAGAGGATATCCAAACTGATGTTGATATTTTCGTAAAATGGTATTGGATACGCGTGATTGGACACATCAATATGTTACCAAGTTTTGTGGATCATAAATGTCACCGGCCCACGAAAGCTTCATGCAGGTGTTTCGCACGAGCGTCGCGTTAATGTCTGTGGGGTACGTTTTGAAATTTTCATTTGTACTGGACGGGCTTTTTCGGAGGTCTCGTCGTTCTTTTCTTGGTATAAACTCGTACATCAATAGTTTCTGGTCGAAACGCAACTTTTGAGATATGCGAAGACTGACAAGTGACGAACGTTTACGTGACGTTGGCATGTTGGAAACTGGCAAAAGACTGCAGTGGCTCAAACTACCGTCAGACAGGCAATGTTGATGACTGACGTCGGTCATGTCGTCCCTGGGCGGCAACTGCTAACCAGGATCGTTTCATCCGAACTACAATATTACGTAACCGCCATCAAAGTGCCCCAGAAATTGGACAGCAACTGCACCGAGCGACAATTGTGCGAGTCAGTGGTCAGACTATCCGAAATCACCTACACAGCTGGAGTTTGTACGCTCGGCGACCTCGCTTAATTCCACTTTTGACTGAACGTCACATGGCAACAAGGCGTAATTGGTGTGGAGCACGACAGCGCTGGGACAATCGTCGGTGGAGCAACGTCATGTTTTCTGATGAATCGAGGTTCACTCTCGACTTCCACGACAGGCGAAACAGAGTGTGGCGGCGGGCGAACGAACGATACCATGACGTAATCGTTAGACAGCACGACCGTTTTGGCGGTGGATCGGTTATGGTGCGGGGAGGCATAACCATGACAAGCAAAACAGCATTACTTGTCATCCATGGGCGTGTCGCGACAACATGTGGTGCCATTTGCGCGACGTCACGGTCGTAGATTCATTTTCCAAGGTGACAATGCAAGAGCACACAGAGGGCCGTGTCGCTACAGATTTCCTCCACGAGCAGAACACAACTACACTGCCTTGGCCAGCACTAAGTCCAGACCTTTCACAAATCGAGGGCGTCTGGGATATGTTTGGCAGGCGCCTACGACAACGCCAATAGCCCCCCCCCCCCACCCCACCAATGTCCAGGAACCCGCCGCTGCACCGCGGGAAGGATGGAATAACATCATTCAAGTCGATATTGGACGTTTGGTGAGGAGTATGCCATGTCGAATCCGCGCTTGTCTCGCGAATTGAGGAGGATTTACAAGGTATTGAGGTCCTGGACAGAATGTGGTAACTTCTCTGACTGACCGTCCATGTCTTCTACTGCTCATTGCGTGGAATGTGTACTTGTCAGACACCTAACTATCGCTGAAATCATTCACCAGATGTCACAGTGCAATGCAACAACTGTCGTTTTGATGAAAATATAAATATATTTCTTCATATATATCACTTTTATCAAATATCCCCTCCTTTTTGAATAGTATATATGAAATCTGTGTGGCTGGCGGAGTGGGATGGAGAAACAAATAACAAGCTCCAGCACTTCCGAGCAGATATGTTTTACCATAACTCGTATAGTGACCTTTGTAGAAAAGATCATGTAATTCCAACACGATGTCATATTAGTCATACAAGACTTACACATTCCCATTTGTTACATGGTAGTGCGCAAACGGCGTGTGTTCCTTCCAGCAAGTGTTGACAGTGGATACATTCTTCCATATTGTAGTGATTTTAATCATATCAGAGGACAGTATTTCACTGTATGATCTCCAAGAGATACTTTTTTATCATACGAGCCCGCACAAAATTCTAAAATAATTTCTGAAAGAAACCAACCTTCTTAATAAATTTGCAAACTGTTTTTATTCTTTTAAACAAGACTCTTCAAGTGTCAAATCATCAGGCTGATTTATAAGGTATTCGCAATTATTGCACGCCTATGTTTTTGTTTTCATAAAATACACGCCTTTTCTGCAAAAACCGAAGTGAACAATAAACATGTTTGTATTGTCCTTGAACAATACAGATCACCTGCTCGGACTATTTAACCCTTTACCTAACATGAAAAGCAGACGACACTTGCAAAAAAAATTCTTGAATAACTAATTTTTTTCATTTTTTGTCTCAAAAACATAGGTTATGACCCCTCATTGGAACGAGCTCGACGAGCTCGTTCCAACGAGGGGTCATAACCTATGTTTTTGAGACAAAAAATGAAAAAAATAATGAAAATTAATTGGCGATTTTTGTGAATAGCGCTGGCCGGTTTTGGCCGTTACGTTGGGTAAAGGGTTAACACATTGACCCTTTAATTGCCACAAAATAATATTTCTTTTTTAATGTTATTTTTGGCAATAATTCGTGTCTTTAATAATCTTTTTAGTAAATTGTAGGCGTGCAATAAATACAGAACAGCATGCGCGTTCGAACAATCATCTTTTACAGCACTCGACCGATTTTTGTGGAGGGACAATATTGAACTCGAAGCCTTCTCCTTCTCGTTCAATATTATCCCTCCGCCAAAATCGATCTCGTGCGGTAAAAAATGACAGTTCAAATGCGAATGACGTTCTGTCTATTTCTTGTATAGTCACTCATTGCGGTTCAAACCACTCCTATATTTGGCATTTGAATTGTAATTATTTCCCATTTTTATTCAATAATTTTACATCCACTTACTGAACACTATATTCTCAGTGGATTCTCAGGTATGCTATTTTCCCTTGAATACCAGTTGATCATGTGATTTATCCTATGAATATCAGCTGATCATGTGAAATTTGAACATCGCGCATTGATATTACGCACTACATTCGATTTTCCAGAGTCTATATTTACATTCTGTAATTTCTTTATACGTTCTATAAATAGACGGTTTCCCTGAATCGAGTGTGAATTGTATTTTAGGCACTATATTGACAGTTTGTGGGAATCATTTTGTATTAGAAGTTACGTTGTTTTATATCTTTTTAGGAATACACCCTGACCTAATTATTGTTGGTCGAGGAGGTGTTTTTTGCACATAAGCAAACTTGATATGTTGTCTGGACATAAAATAATTCTGTTTTTTGAAGTGAATAAACATAAGAATTGAATCATGACTGCGATTTCGCAGTTCATGGAATTTGCACGTGATCAATTTGTTTCATCACCTCGTGGATTTGGACCAGTCATGATTCAATTCTTAACCCTTTACCTAACATGAAAAGCAGACGACACTTGCAAAAAAAATTCTTGAATAACTAATTGTTTTCATTTTTTGTCTCAAAAACATAGGTTATGACCCCTCGTTGGAACGAGCTCGACGAGCTCGTTCCAACGAGGGGTCATAACCTATGTTTTTGAGACAAAAAATGAAAATGTTTTGAAAATTAATTGACGATTTTTGAGAATAGCGCTGGCCGGTTTTGGCCGTTACGTTGGGTAAAGGGTTAAATAAATAATTAAATAAATAAATAAATAAATAAGCCTAATCAGCGTCAGTCTGGGGCATAGAGAGATTGAGATGCAAACTGTCGTTTATGGGATCTCTTGAATAACGGTAACAGCCTTCCAATCACAACAAGCATGATCATTTTTTAACGAACTCTGCCCATTTCTGCAAACATCTAATATGGATGGTATTTAGAGAACAGAAAGATTCTAAAACGGTGGAAGTAATTTGACAAAGAGGGAGAAAATGTCGTGTCTAATTGATTGTCAGCCAAGATTTTCAGATCAAACAGCAAGATGACCAAGAACAGATCCAATTTGAGATACTTAATCCAATAGGCTGGAAATTCAAATTCTAAGCATCAAAAATCCACCATTAAAACGAAATTGACAAAAACTTGTTTCATTCTGGTTCAATCACCATTTTCAAAGACCAATCGCAGAGAGTTATCACGTATTTTCTGTATTACAGTCAGGTCCAATTACTATTATTATAGAACAAATGCAGAATAAATCTGTCCTCAATTATCTATGTAACACGAGCTGCGGGGTCAGTAACGATTACAACGTAATTTTAAATACAGTCCTTCGTCGCCATTATAAAACTCCAGACCTATTACAAAAGTGGTTACTGTTACAAAGGTGGTTGCCAAAGCAAATGTTAAAAAAACAGCGTACAACTAAGGATACTTCCCGAATCTTATTGTATGTTCGTGTTTTCTTGCTTTTAACATATGAGCTTAATAGGCGAAAGATGGGCACGCGACAGAACAATTTATTACACAATAGCAGTACACCGGCCCCGTTGAAAAGCTACAGCATTCTTTCGATTTTCTGCTCAATGAGTTGGTGACGGAGAAAAGATCCAGTTTGATATACTTAGTCCAATAGGCTGGAAATTCAAAATTTCTAAACAACACAAGATCCACCGTTATATTGAAATGGCAAAAACATATTTCCATCAGGTTCAATCACTATTTTCATAGACCCATCGCAATTAAATAGTGGGCAAAGGGGTGCCTCGACGATGACGATGATCGACGCCTTGTGCATCGTTGGAAGGGAGCCGAGAAGGGGTGTTCCTCTTTGGATGTAACAGAGACGGGCCGACCCCGGGAAAATTTGGAAATTTAGCACCCAAAATTCAACCTCATCGTTGGCTTTTTTTGCAGTGAATTTAATTATTCCGGTAGACTGAAAATCAGGAGAGTCCGCCCTCTCCCAGTTGAGATGTCTAAATGCAGTGGCTGCCCCAGTGGGGCTGTCATTGCGTTCAGACAGCTGAACTACCTCAGTTTATCGTCAGAAAAAGTAAAAGAAAAGCGTTCCTCTACGTGCCTCCAGGAAAGCATCACTGACCTGTTGTAGAATACGGCAATCATAAAAACATACTTGAAGTTCTCCCAGTCCGCTTTCTGCATAAAAGTATTGGAACACCCCACCTATCGAAAAAATGCATGAATTCTGGATCTCTTCCGTTTACCCTAATTCGGTCTTCATTTAGAAATATTTTATTTATGAAATGTCGACTACTAGTGTCACATCAAACGGCTGTAGAATGACAATATTGTTCCAAGTTCTCATGCAACCAGTCTAATTCTGTAAGGAATCCGACATTGTTATGGGCTGTTTGTTTACTCTCTTTTCGTGGACTTTGCGCGCAGACTACCTTCGTTAAAATGTTATGTTCTTGCTCTCACAAAGATATGCAAATATTCTTTCGTGCTTCAGTTATAGATATTTCAATCAATATGAATTTAATTCATCATAAAACCATCATGATCTTAACCTTACAGTTATTGATATAGTCTAGTCAAATGGATACAAGAGACAAAATATTCAATAATAAAGTGAAGGAAAAATCCAGAGGAATCAAGAAGGCATAGAAGTATCAAAAACAAAACAAAACAGTTTCACAAAATGTATCATAAGACAGTTTCTACTCAAATTCTTTCTATTTTGTTTCTTTTTTTTGAAGGTTCTGAACTTTTCAAATTCCTTTCTCTTCTATTGCGATTTCTCTAGTCGATTGTGTTCTCTCCTTTAGTGAAACTACGTAGCGCAGTAATAAAACTACTGTTGTGGTGAGTCTTCAACTTAGGGACCTGTGAACCTCCGATTTCAGCTCGAATCGGATCTCTGCTAGGTTTTCGAATCAAATCGCGAATCCTGATGTCGACCAGTAGAGTGAACTGGGTTAGGTAGATATACTCCAGCATATGCGTGGCGGTACAGGTCCGAAAATAAGCCGTCTGATATTTGCAGAATGAGGTCCCCAGAGTTTTAATTTGATCATGCTATCCCATACGGTGGGCCAATTTATCCTCTGGGTACATCGTTCTGTTCAGGTTGGAGACCCTGATTCAGATTGAGGTTCACAGAGGGTACATTTAGTGATGCTACCCTGCTGTGCAGGGTAGCATCAATAAATTAACCCTCTGGGAATCTCATTTTGCAGATGTCAGTCTGCTTATTTTCTGGCTTGTGGCGGTATAAATTAGACGAGCACAAAATCATGGTGTTGGAATCATGGTGGAAAGTGTATGAAATTACAATGTAATCTGTTGCTTTCAGTGATCGAATATTCTTCTGTTTGCTCTCATAGTCAGAGCTGCAAATAAACTGCTATTTCTTAAGGGAATGTCGGGTAGACAGACAATCTGGATATGTCATCCCCAACGGTGTGCCTATTTCTGTAACACATGAAGATTATGTGAATTGTACTG
Source organism: Pictodentalium vernedei (assembly GCA_031216915.1). Lineage (NCBI taxonomy): Eukaryota > Metazoa > Mollusca > Scaphopoda > Dentaliida > Dentaliidae > Pictodentalium > Pictodentalium vernedei. The sequence goes on along the minus strand of CM062296.1, from coordinate 316,530,225 downwards.
TAAACCACTTTGCATACCGCGAATAAAGAATTATCTATCTCTGTGTGTTGATCCGTGCAAGCTAGAAATAGTAAGCAATTACGTGAACGTTATTTTCTATCATGAAAGCGGTAGGTATTTCGACCGTATTAACTAATTGCATGCTGCTGGCAGATATGACTGCCCAGGAGAGGATTTCTCTTGCCACTGTTAAAAGTATAATTTGGGCACATTTAATGAAATTGTCCCTCTGTAAATAGTTTGAAGTTTTCACCAATGATTTCTTAACTTAAATTTAATTGAATGTTTCATCAAATCTAGTCATGGCTGCTTCACAGAAGCCATGACTAGATTTGATGAAAAATATTTTGCAAACACTCAGTGGGTTAAAAGTTAACGATATTCATGTCAAATATGACGGACATACAGTCTTTTAAATGGAAGTGAGCTTGGGCTCGAAGATATCGAACCTCGGTGATTGGTTTCGAGCCGAATTGAATCATCGCCGCGGTTTCGAGGTGAATCGAATCTCAAGCCGTTCGCAGGTCCCTACTTCGATTGTAATATCATCAAAGATTCCATCAATTCAAGTCTCGCTTGAGCAACATTTCTTCGTTGATTCAAAGAAAATGATTTTTTATGGCATTTTTAGATTACATTGACTGAAATATTCCAGACGAGTGAAACGAAACATACGCGATGGACCATTTAAGGATCAGACTGATCCCGGGCGATAATAGCGTCGAATTTCATACAAAATTTGACTAGTGCCTTGATCTCTGGGGAATACAACCTTTAACCTTCCCATTTGTCTTGCATGTATGTTGACTGGGTACAGCGTATGGAGATTCAAATGGCATTTAACCCTTTGAACCCTGATGGTATCTTCCATGTCCGTTCAATGGAAGCAACTGGAAGAGCCCATATTTATTATTTGGGGTAAATCAATTTATATTTTCAACGTGCAGCCTTAAGTCTGCACGTTGAAAATATTGATTAGTCTACCTCATACTTTAACTTAGCAGCCACCCTACTTAAAGAAAGTATGACATATCATGTTCATGTGCAGGAAAATGGCCCCTCGGGTTCAAAGGGTTAATAACAATTTACATTAATTATTCAGAGAGGGTAAAACCTGATACTATGCACCGTTGATTACTTTTCTCAAGTGTTCACCCAATGGTGTATTTTATTTTCTACCATTTTTCCTTCACGATAAAGCCTTAGCTGCTGATGTGCCGTTAAGCGCCAAAAAATAAATAAATACTTAAGTGTTCAACTACCAGTTCATGCCAACCAATGGATCGTATATTAACACTTTAATTTCTGTTTTTCAAAGAAAAATCCTTCTTATAAATGTTTTTGTAATAATCCCCTCAACATGTTCTGAAAAATTTTCATAGCAAGCAGGACATTTGACGATATTTTCGTACTCTCAAAACTTACTTGTACATGTTGCTACAGGCGTATAAATTGTCCCTAATAGTGAAGCTTCCGTTCTTGTTACACCAAACGTCCGGACCAATTCAACATAGATTACGCTCATGCTTGAAACAAGTATTCCATTCAGGACAGTGTTCCACAACACACCACAAATTGCAAATACTGTCAGTAACGTTGATAATTTAGATCTGGAAACAGTAAAATACAATGATAAAATAATTATAAAACCCGTATGCTAATTCTAAACAAGCAGCATTCAATCTTGAAGCGAGTATTACACTCAATAAAATATCATAACCAGGCACATATCTATGGCGAAGGAGAGTGACCCGCGCCCCAACAATTTTCCTTTCGGGACATTTTCTTTTGGACTGGAGTCGCCGATATCGACTAGTTCTGGCTGGTACATATGTACTCTCCTACAAGTCTAGACTGACCCGTATGAGAGTACATGTTTACCAGCCAGAGCTAATCGGTCTCATGCAATTATGGGGAATAATCTTAAAAACTCTTCATCTCCAGAACCATTACACGGAATCTTTTAATACATGTTATATGATATACAGAATGCTTGCCTGGGTCAGATTCAAGTTTGTTCAAAACAAACCCATTAGTTAATAATTTGGCTCTCTACGAGAGCCTGAATTTTAACTTAGTGCTGCATGGGAAACTCTTCTTCAGGTCCACCAGTCGGAGTCTTTTAATGTTTGATATACAGTATCTTTACAGGTCCAGATTCAATGTTGTTCAAATCAAGTTCCTCCATTAATATTTGTGCTACTTACTGGAGTGCGAATTTGAACTTTGTGCAATATCAGGAATATTCTATAAAAATCATTTTCTTGTGAATTCCCTGTCAATATCTTTTGATATATGGTGTCCACCATCCTTAGGAGAATCAGATACAAGTTTGTAAAAATCAAGTCGCTGAGTCAATATTTCGGTTCTTCAACTTAGTCCAATATGAGGAATAATCTTTGAAAATCTGTTTCTTCGGATCCAATGGTCAGAATCCTGGTGTTGGGGTGGTGGCTGGAGAGGAGTTCTAAGTCAGTTCAAGTTGACAAAACGGTTTAAAACAAACTCCTAAGTTGATATTTGGGTTCCGTATTTTCCATTACTGGAAATATGGGCATTATTTGCATCTCAGTGCCAGAAAAAACACCTTAGTCGACAATATAGTTATGAATGGTTAAATAACTTCATTCCTCTGAAGTGTTGCCTAGCCATATATGCTATTAAATCCTTCTTTAAACAACAAGTGACTGCCTCGGGTCCTGTGGAGTCTTTAGTGCTATTTCAGTGTTGTCTGTGTGAAACATTCAAGAGAGATACAGAATTCCGTGAAACATAGTGTTTAGCATTGTTATTAGGTATTTCCACAGTTGAATTTTGAAATTTTGGTTTTCTCAACATTTTTCTAAATCTGTTATGCACCATTTTGGCTCCGAAAATGGAGGTTTGGGGTCGGGCCTAAAAAAGCAATTGCTGTTGTCAGAATTTCCCAGCCCGACCTTAAATTTTTCTTGCGATCTTAAAATTCTTTTTGCATACGGTTGAGTGATTCTAAGTTAAGACATATTGAAATATCTGGTACGGAATAAAACACATTATAATGTCTGTTTTTATCAAACTTGGCTTCATTAACACGACATACTATGTAACTTATTAAAACCATTAACAAATTGAGATTCTCTACATCATAAGAGCAATTATCAAGGATAAACTCATAACAAAAATAAAAAAGCATACCTGGCGACTCTATTTTTTTCCGGCATGAAACCCCAACAACACTTAATTTCACTTCACCTAGTCAAACGAAGGGGGTAGGTCTAATTCTTGGGTGTATAAATATACAGAACATAAGAAGTATTTGAATTTAGCGCGTTTTTCGCAATAAATTATGAATAGCGGATGGACATCTACCTACGCCATTTATAACTTGCCACATGGATATAACGTCACTCCTTTGTTTAAAAGAAGTGATATATTTCATAGAGTTGATAAGAGCATATACTGAATTCAACAAATATCACCCCAAGCTTTGCAATACCTGGGCGATGAAGGATATCTATCGAGAATAAAGGCAAAGAATTGGGAAAGGGTCAGCTCTAACATAAACAAAAACTGTGAAAACATTTCAGAGATTTGTATTAACGCTGTTCCCGACATGCCCTTTATCGGACCAGGAACATGATACGTCATAATTCCATTAAGTAGGATGGGTTCTAAGTGTGTATGTGGGGTAGACTAAGCAATATTTTCAACGTGCAGCCCTAAGGCTGCACGTTGAAAATATTAATTTGTCTACGCCTAAATAATGAATATGGACACTTCCATTTGCTATCATTGAACTGACACGGAAGATGCCACCAGAGTGCAAAGGGTAAAAGTATCTGAACCTATTCACGCACTATTTTGAACTTCCTTGCCTGGTGATATTGTACAACGTTTCACACATAAAATAAAACGAAATCGTACAATACAAATGATGTTTTCCAGATAACTAGAGCAGATTTTGCCGACTCAAAGAATAAGAAAGAAATGGCAAATTAAGTTAATGTAATGGAGACTTGATAATGGGTCTTTCTTGCTGATTGTACGCCTTTTGTTTGTCTCTAAGACTTGTCTCTGAGACAGCAACTCTGTGAAAAGTCGTTTACACCATTTCAGCTCGTGATTTTGAACACACAATCGTTCGGGCATGTTCACTTGGGCAAAGTCCCCGTGAATACCCTCGCGATTGTATATTCAATATCACTTGCTATCTATGGTGTAACCTGCACAAGTTGCGTACAATTCACTCACACGAAAAACACGAATTGCGCTCTGCGTTTATTCCACATGTTCGATTCCACACACTCCCAACAAACAAATTCATTTTTGTGCCATACAAGTGCAAAATGAGTGCTTTGAACACAGAACTGTTTCAAAATTTTGGAAATTTCTGGCAACGTTTTGATGATGATGTAATCGAATCTTCTGTTTTGTCAACATCATCTAACGCCGGCTTGAATTCTACAAGAGCGATATCCATGCTTGCATCTAATAGACTGTATTCCATTGAATATATTGTGGAAGAAGTGATGAGTGTGGAATAAAATCCCATGCTGACACTTATTCACATTTGTTCAAATAGGAAATATAAAGGTCTTCTTAAGAACTTTACGAACTGAACTGAACATCCCTCGCTCTCACAACTCGTTTGATAAAATATTCTAGATCTAGATGTACATTGCGTTCTGGCTATTATTCCACATTCATCCTCCAGAAAATGTTTTATGCGATCCAGTTCCTTCAGTTGTATTATTTCATCCGTACACAACACGCTTTGTAAACAGAGACCAAAGGTAACATAAATTACGTTAGGGTTAATGTCACTCCAAAATATATCGGGAAATGGAGTTTTCGAGGATAAATTTCGGGGGATTATATACAGTAGTTAGACTGAAATTCGGAAAGTATGATGCAGGTCACGCGAGGGGAAGGATGTGGAATAAACACAGAACGCAACTCCCACATGAATTGAGACTCTTTTGATCGAGCTCGTTGTGGAGGCGAAAAGTCACACACAACTCGGGCCTTTCAGATCCTCGCTGTGTATATCCCTTAGCCCCACAACTCGTTCGATAAAATAGTTCCGATCCAGCAATGGTCGCCGGATAGTCGTACAGTACAGCCGCCGTGGATTGATCATTTTCCACGGATAGGCAATATTTCCACGGACACAATACTATTAGATCCCAAACACTAATTATAACCGCTGCTTCATTAATTAAAATTCTATTGATGATGATTGTTATTACCTGGTAGGGGGCGCGGTGGCTCAGTTGGTAGAGGTGCAGGCTGCAAGCCGAGAGGTCCTCGGTTCGAATCCCACCTGCGGCAACCGCGTTGTGTCCTTGGGCAAGACACTTCACCCCGATTGCCTACATGGGGGCACGATGACGCTGTGTACTGAGGCGTACTGCACGTCGATGGTGCGCATGTTATCAACCAATCTAACCCTGCCTGTGCTGCGGTGCAGAGTTCAGAGTTACGATGTTGGAGAGCTGACAGCTGCTCGTCGTTGCTCGGTGGTTCTCTCCGGGTACTCCGGCTTCCTCCACCCGTAAAACTGTCACGGTCACGATTAGCCATTGTGCATAAGCATGTGACCTTAAACACCAATAAATAAATAAATAAATATTACCTGGTAAACGCAAGATTGGAAATCACTGTCGACGCGGGCATTGGTTACGACCAGTCCATGGCGGCTGAACTGTACAGCAAGAGTGTTATGCGTAATTGCTTTTCATGTTGAACACGTGACTACTGATAAGTCACAAGTCAACGAAATCAAAGACAGTACGGTACTGCGATTACAAATGCGGATATTTTCGCGATCAGACCGCGATACGCCAACACCAGTTCTTTCAGATATCCGGAATGAAACACTTTGAGAGACCCCCTACAAGGAAACCAAACTAACAGATCACCCTAAAAGCAATGATCTCAGATTTCGTTTTCAACGGGGATTATTCAGTGTTGGGGGAAGGAATGTGGACAGAGAATTACAACCGTGTCATGAATTAGTTGCGATCCGGTCGAAATTCTTTTGTGATTACAATTCTGTAGTAGCACTGTTTTGTGAATACTTCCAGGTGAAGAAGTATATTCAAACCGTGCGCAGATTACCCCACTGAGCGATTTGATTAACATTTTGTTTCCTAATTTATTCAGATTTTGTTTTCTAATATTCAACACCGATCTTCGTTTGGACCCTTTTTACTGAATAAATGTAATCGCTGCTGTGCACAATGTAAAGATTTACACTTTGCTTTCTCATGAGATGGGGTCGACACGAATGGCTATGGTTTCAGAGTGGACAGGACTAAAACAGTCTGGCAGACAGCAGGAATAACAAGTAATCTATGGAATATATTAATACTAATTTCATGTTCCAAAGTCGTGGTCACCTCATTAACCTACTAACCGAGAGAACTCAAATATGACTGATAAAATATTTCGCTATATCACCGGGGCATTCCTACGACTATGGTATGTCTCCATAGCGTAGTTTGACGTTAGTCAGTAGAGTTTACAGTTAAAAACTCAGAGTTCTTGCTTGGACATTTGTGTGTGTATAAATACATGTTGTGGTCGTGACTCATGGGCTGCGAAGGAATATCCTCCAGCAGCATATGAAGAGTTAAATAAAACTCTTTATATGCTGCAGACGGATATTCCTAATCAGTACAGGAAATCGTTTGCTATTTAAATCAGTCTAATTTGAGGATATTTAAGCATATTTCCCCCTGTAAGTTGTATGGACCTCTTATCCAATAATTTTGCGTGTTGCACTTTCATGATTTTCTTTTATTAATTTTTTTTTATTAAATTTAGTCATGGTTGCTTCACAGCAACCGTGACTAGATTTGATAAAAAATATTTTTAAAATTATTCAGCGTGTTAAGTGTTAATTAGCACGTATCATACTCAAATTGGTCATGCTGGTTTCCCAATTTCTAGAATTGGGTACCACAGACCTCCACTTGCATTACAGACTCTATGTGTGACATATGTTCAAGTTTTGTTTCAAGTATGAAAACTAATCTCATAAGAAACTGTATGATTCTCAGTAAGAGCGAATCTATATTTGATACGCAAATCCACACGAAAATATCCAGACTTAAAATATAATTGGGAGAGACACTCCACCCTTTACTTCTTATTTACACTACACCATTGCTGCGAATGTGTTATTTAGTACGGTAAAAAATTACACAGAACATTTTTTAAAATAAATATCATCGTTGTGTTCATTTACAAAAGTTTAGATTGATGATTCGGAAGAATCAGATGATTTACTTACCTTGGTTCATTGACTGCGTTCTCTGTTATTCTTTTTTTATTTGCATTCTCTACTATATTATGTGAAGACTCGTCGCCATTATACGAATATTCGAAATGTATATGCGCCGCCCCATTGCCAATGTCGTCGTATTCAGATGGCGTTACAACTGTGGATTCGTCAGACACAGGCATCTTCACACTTTATTGGTGTACAACTGAATGTCGCGAGAAGTCGATGAATACAACACACTAATCCGTTTTGATACGGTTGTGACGCTTTGTGAATATTCATTTTGAAAACCATTATTCAGCATGTGCTGTGACGTTGACGGTTATGTTGCACGAACATGTCGGTAAAATCGGTCAAAAGGGCTTTCATTTTTATCAGGCAAAACAGTATCTTCAAATGAACTTACGAACAATCTGAGTAATAAGAAATAAGGTTGTAGAATAAACTATACTGTCCAAAACAAGTTAAGCACCCCTTCCCTATAATACCTGTGGGTATACAAGTAGCTCATATTGTGACGTTCTGCATTCCTCTATCGGATCGGACATAAATCCTTAAAACTGGTGAATATTTGCTGGCTATTGACCACTTCACTGCCGTGTGCTTATGGAGAAATGAGACAACATACCAGTGAAAGAAATTCGGAAGGTCATGGACATCATGCCACGCTGATTAACGCTCTACCCAACGTAACGGCCCAAACCGGCCAGCGCTATTCTCAAAGATCGCCAATTAATTTTCATTATTTTTTACATTTTTTTTGTCTCAAAAACATAGATTATGTCCCCTCGTTGGAACGAGCTCATCGAGCTCGTTCCAACGAGGGGTCATAACCTATGTTTTGAGACAAAAGAATGAAAAAAATTAGTTATTCAAGAATTTTGTTTGTAAGTGTCGTCTGCTGTTCATGTTAGGTAAAGGGTTAAGGTGTGTTAGATATGCTTGAGGCTGTTCCATTAGGTACTGAAGAAAGTGACGTTTTTTAACGTTGTGATGACGTCGGCGGTGCATAATATTCATTCAATAAAAAAGAAAGCTCTAGAAACCCTTGCTTCACTAATAAGGCATATTCCCCCTTACTGCAAATAGCAGGTTTTCTCAGGAGAATTTACCCATTTACTGTATACCCACTGGTATTATAGGGAGTTGGCGGGGAGGGCGGATTAACGTTTTTGGGCAGTATATATTGGGCGCTTTCGATGGTTAAGATTATCAGTCTAGATCCCCGGGGTCAAATTAAGTACATCATTACTAAAACTTGGTTTACAATATAATTGTTTGGGCCACTATGCTCAATCTGGAGTACATTACTGGACAGGACTGCAAGATCAAATTACAACCGAATCTGCTCCCAAATGTAAGATATATTCGCCCATTTCGCTATATACAGTAGCGCACATAATCATGCATCCACAGCGTCTGATTTGATAGGATTAAGACCGTTTTAAGACCGTCTTTGTAATGTGCATGAAGCTTGTCTCAAGAAAACCATATGACTACAGAGCGCCGCAACTTTAAAATTAAAACAATACACTGGGAATCGTTTAAAAATATGAAAATGATTCGATGAACGGTTTTCTATGTAGCGTGATGAGTAATGTGTATAACTTGGGAAATGGAAGCGAAAAAATGTAAAAAGATATCTGTCAAGTCTGATTTGCAACCCTATTCAATAAATTGCGACGTAAAAGCCGTTTGAATCCGAAACATTGTCTTTTAAAGGTTCCATTTTCAGCGTGTTAAGAACAAATCCCCAAAAACAAATGCAGATTCAGGGGCGAAACAACTGCGGGAAAACACATTGATTCCATCTCTACAGGATAGTCGCTGTGGACTGGTCAGTAATGTACACGCATGCATTTGCCAGATCCTAAAAATCAGAAGCAAAAGTTTAATTAATATTGCACCCGGTGCTTCATTAATTAAATTGTTTGATGATTATTCTTATAATTATGGTTTGGAGTCTAATATTATCAGTTACACAGTTTGTTGGTGGCCTAATATGGTACATATGGTGTCAGTAAATTTCATATTGGACGAGAGCGAGAAATCTCGTCCAATATGAAATTAACTGACACCATATATACCATATTAGGACACCAGCAAACTGTGTAACGAATATATCTTACCGACTGCTGCATCGATGCACAGAACTAATAACAATAGCGATCAAAATTAAATGAGAAAATTCTCAAAACATGTTCACGAGTCTTTGCCTTGTTACAATTTATGGGAGAGTGCCTACAGGCACTCTCCCATAAATTGTAACTAGGCAAATTCATACATACCAAACAGTTTCATTTCGAAGGTAACATGACACACATCCACAGAATATGAAGCCTTTTAAGTTGCCTAACCTGCACTTCAGACCAAATATGGGCTTCCAACACTCAATCTTTCAACTTGAAGCGTTTATCGGCTGCCGCCATTTTGAATAATCAAATGAACAAAGGGGAGATTACCCATAGCTGTCTGCGTATATTGATGTTGACAGGCAGTATATGGTTTTATATGCAGTCTGCACGTGACGTCTTTGAACCACTGAAATTCCCAGATACTTGTAGGAGGTAAGATATTAGTGCGTCCGTGGAAAGATTGCCCACCCGTGGAAAGTGACCACTCCACGACGGCCGTACTTTTCGACTATCTGACAACTTGTCCTAAAAGAAAAAAAATGCTTGAATAATTAAAAAATCCATTTTCTCCCATAAAGCATTATTTATTAGTGCGTCCGCGGAAATGTTGCCCACCCATGGAAAGTGACCAGTCCAGGGCTGCCCTACTGTATATCCTCTAAGTTATTCGTCGCTGCGGATAAAAATGACAGGGATTTGTTAAATGTTTTTTCGAGCAATTTGTTTATCGAAACTCCAGAATTGTGGTTACAAAATGGGATACTGAATTTCGACTGGATCGCATCGGCGTTCCTTCCTACAACGCCGTGGAATGTCAGCTGTGGAAATCGAAATGGGAGAACATTGACTGTCATATTCCGTTTTAGTTTGTTGTCCTTTGTAGCTGTGTTGTGTATTCATTTCGCAATATTTTTGTATCAAATCCCATCCAACTTTGGCTACACTGTCATGAGCAGGTCGAGATCGATATACCAACATATTAAGCAGTTGACGCGTGTTAAATGATAATAATTAAGGACAAAAAAATTCTGTGTGTACCAATTTACGAGACGTACAACAGGGGAATGACTATCTCAATTTTTCAGAATATCTTTTTCATAAGTATTTCACAACATGGAGCAGACTGTCACAACCCAATCGTTAGTTTGTGACTTATCTCATTGGAATTGAGTTTTGATTTTGCAGTTATGTGTTATCGTAGGTTCCGTGGTCAGTTATTGATCAATTGTAAAGAGGACTTGCGATTGATGTGAAAATCGTGGTCACGGTGTGTTGGTAACTGAGTGATATTGTTGATCAAGCTCGTGATTGTTGTTTGAAAATTTGCTTGTCCAGACAGTTGTATTGGTCATCCTGAATTATAACATACTAGCGGGTGAATACCCGGCGTTGCACGGGAGAAGCCCCAGATATGATTGGCTCAGCCGTTTTCAAGATCATCAATTTCAAGGTCAAAGTCACCCCGCACGGGCACACCGATAACGTCAAAATGATAGATGGGTCAATATACCCGCACATATAAAATTTTAGCCCGATCGGCACAACCGTTTTCGAAATAAAAGGTCAAGGTCATCAGTTTCAACGCCAAGGTCTCCCCGCACGGGCACGGCGCCCATTCCATGTTACTTGCAGGGATGAATTACCCCCGTGTACAAAAGTTGAGATCGATCGGTCGAGAAACGGAGGAGTTCACCCCGAACAAAGATAGAGAGATAGAGAGGTAGAGAGATAGATAGAGATATAGATACATATATTCGCATTTATATATTAGATGAATGAGTTATAGAAATTAAGGATTGGAAGAGAAATTTATGGTTTGAGAACTGTGATGTTATATAGTTATGATGGCAATATGATTATCAATTTGATGTCATGATTGTGATTAGCTTGTTAAGAAATGTGTGCCTTATGGAGTGGTCTTTATAAGCCGCAATGTTGTATTGTAGTGCAGGGAAAGGCGTAGTGCAGCAATAAGAAACTTCACTAGTTTTGATGAGAACTGTATGTATATAAATAATGGTTGAATGGATGGTAAGCAGGTATGGATTCATTTTCTTTAATGTAGCTTGAAGTAGTATAGGAGGTATACATTCATGCCCATTTAAGGAGAGCAGTGTTTTGTGTAAAAACTATTTGTTGAGAACAGAATGGAAGTACTTGGCAATGGCGACACCAATGAAAAACCAATCATATTTATCATTTAAAGCACCCATTAATAAAACTTGGAGATAAAGTGTGGGTACAGTTTGGTATAATTGTGCATAATAATCGGTGATATATACACATAAACTATTATGGTATCTAGCTGATGTACAGTAGATAGACTTTTGTCGGTGTTAAATGACTTTTGTGAGTCGGTGTTATTTGAGAGTTTCATGTTTGAGTGGTGATGTGATTTAGACTTTCAAGAGTCGGAGATAGTTAATTGACTTAGCAACTGAGTCAGTGATTACTTTATTATCAAAGACTCGGCATATCTGTCGGAGTTACTGAACTGCTACCATAAACTAAATTTATAGACTGTTGTCAGTGATTATATTGAAGGTTATAGCAACTATACAGGCTGCGCAAAGTGTCATTCGTGTATGCTTTACTGGTTTAAAATGATGTCACTGGTAGAATGCTGCGGTATGCGAGTGGTGTGTGTGAGATCGGCCAATTTGAGAGTTTTTTGTGTCGTGGAATAACAGGCGGTAACATGTACAATGGTGTATTATTTCATGTAAAGATATTTTTTTAATTTTTTTTTATATATACATGTATACTGAATTAGATGTGATCATCACCAGATAGTATTGCCTAAGAATTCACACAAACTATATCTGTCGAAGTTACGTGTTTGCGTAACACTGGCCATGGACAAATAGTGCTCCCCGAGGAAGAATATTCCATGCGCCAGAGTTGATTGGACTATTCTTTCTCGACGGGCACTATTTTGGCAGTGTCAATGACCACGCATCGCAACTCGGATGATTTCGTTCCTCAAACTCGGGGTGGGGCAAAAAATAGCGCTTTCCACTTCGCCATTTTGTTCAAACGGCAAGTTTGTAAAATTCGGCGTTCTTATTCTGTTTCACTACAGACTGCATTAACTATCGCATCTACATTAACACTGAATATAAATTCCAGAGGAAACCCGAATTGAAAATTCTTTATCTATTACCAAATTAAACAAAGTTTTAAAAAGTTTATTTAGATCTTTCAAGTTGTCGTTTTCGTGACACAGAATTGAACTAACCACTGAAACGTTTGAAGGACACGGGACTGGAAGAAAGTTTTATGACATAAATTTAGACTACCCAGATAACAGGCACTAAATTCACAAATTTTTCTCATAACATACGCAACTCTGTTGAGTTTACTCTTTAATGTTTTGCCTCAAATATGTCAAAAGGTAACTTCCCGCCATTTTGGTATACCTATTGAGGGGTGCTTTTATTTTCTAAGAACGTATTTATTTTAAAGGCGCGTGTTTACATTTCAAACTGAGTGGTCGGGATTTGTATAGTGAACAACTGGGTATATCCCTCGTTTCATGCATCCGATGTCAAATGATGGGAATTGGAACAGATCGAGGAAACCGGATGAGTACTGTATATTCCGGATGGGTACAGTGCGGCCGCCCTTGACTGGTAACTTTCCACGGATGGGCAATATTTCCATGGGCGCATTAATTTTAGATTCCAAATACTAATTATAGGAATAATCATAAAAAATTTAATTAATGAAGCACTGGGTCCAGTCCGGTGCTTCATTAATTAATTTCTTTTTGCAGATGATGATTATTATTATGTGGTTTATTATGTGGCCATCACTACCCACGTGTGGATTATGAACATTCCACGGCGGTTGTACTGAAGGTAGTTGTTACATAAACCTGATACAGTAGTGATCACAAAATCATAAACAAACCACTCTCTATCGCGATCGGATCGCAACAAACCTATTCCAGTGGATCGAGATTTCATAAATAATATACTACGGCATTAAGACCATATCCAGAAAAATAAAGGACAAAACGTTCGCGCATTTCTTTTTCAACAGATTCTAGAGTGTTGCGGGGAGAAAAGCTGGCAAAACATTTCGACGGATCGCTACACCTTTGTGGCCCGCGTGAAATTTCCCTATCCGCTTCTGTGATTTCAATACTGTATTGTCAATAAAACATTTGTATGAAAGTTGTAAATGATTTGTTGAGCGTTTTTTTTTACAGCGGGAAAGTTAAATAATTTGGAAACTAATAGAAATAGCACCCTATTAGACCAAGTTCAACAATTTAAACAGAGGAGAAAGTGTTAAAACCCTGGTAGAAATGACACATTGAAACTCATTTGCAATGCCATTGGATATATTATCATCTGTTCCCCTAACATACTGATCACAAGTCCACTCCCACCCGTGTTTTAGTTTTCTTCTTATTTTCGTTGTTGCGAACGCCACACCTAACAACTTGAGGTCAATTCTATTAACACTCAAGGAAATAATACACGATACATAGACAACGGAAATATCTGACCTCTTACATGTACCATAGGTGATGTAATTCCGGATAGCTATACGGCCAGAATTACGGAGAAATGTCCATACCTGTGTCAACTATGTTGCTCGGATAATTAAAGTGCACCTAGAGGGCCCCACAAAAACCCACTTGCATTCAGAGTGCTCAACACGACTATTTTCTTCTCTTCGATTTTTCGTTAACTGTGTTGTTTGTCCATTGTTTTCCGTGTGCTTCTTGTCCGAAACTACTTCCATTTTTGAATGAAACACTACGATTGATCTCAGACAAACTCAAAACGTTACAACGGGTGTCTGTGTTGATTCCATCTCCATAAATTTCATCCATGAGAAAAAATCGGGGTCAAGGAGCACAAGTCACAAAAACAACATATTGATCAGAAGAAAAAGCTACATTGTAATCGTAGAGTCAAAGTCATATGTTGATGTAGTCATAAATTATTAATAACTGTCCCTAAAAGTACAAATAGAATCGTACAATATGTACGGACACCCTCGCGATCCGGTAGAAATGTTCTGTATACGCTTTTGTAATGACAGTACTATAACAGTCCTGTAGCTATAGAAAAGCGTACCCCACTATCCCCGTCCCTTCACTTTGAGGATTTTACCGGAAACTGAGATTTCTGATGGATTTTGTTTGACTATTTTTAGAGACCCAATTTTTGAAATTTTGAAAGTGAAGACGGCTGACATCTTCTCTTTTATACGGTAATGGATCACAAGAGCGTCATCTTGTCAAAATTCTTCGTTCGCTTTTCTCCACGTAACCATGTAGAATCTCACCTGTCGAAAAAGAAAGGTGCGAACATTGAAATGAGATGCAATTTTCGTTTTTTCCTTAACTCCTTGGTTGCTGCTGGCGGATATTCCAGCCAAGTTCACAAGAGATGTTGCGCCCTTGTCACTGAGGAATATACGCCTGCAGCATGCAAAGTATATGTTATTAAATGATGCCCAAATTATACTTATTTCGGGCATATTTAATCATATTATACTCATGTAAACTGGATGGCATTTTGCCCTTGATATCTTGAGTTAAATTTAAATGAATGTTTCTCCAAATCGAGTCATGGCTGCTTCATAGAATGTCATACAATTTAGTATGTTATGTACTAAACAGATCATTTCGAAATTCTGCTGGGAGGGGCGAGTTCGTGGATCTGCTCATAATATTTTATGCTCTTGCTTTACTCGTTAACCCATTGAACTCTATAGGTATTTCCCATGCCTGTTCATTGGCAAGAATTAGAAGAGTCCATATTCATTATTAGGGGTAGACCAATAAATAATTTCAACGTGCAGCCTCGGGGCAGCATGTTGAAAACATTGATTAGTCTACCCCGCACATTTACTGAACAGTCATCCTATTTAATGACGTTATGGTGTATCAGGGAGCGCGGTGGCTCAGTGGTAGACTGTTGGACTTCTACGCTAGAGGTCCCGAGTTCGTTCCCCGTCAATGACGACCCGCGTTGTGTCCTTTGGCAAGGAACTTTATCCTAGTTGGCAACATGGGGGCACGATGGCGCCGTGTACTCACATGTACGCAACGTCGATGGTGCACATGTCTTCAACCGCTGTAACCCTGCTTGAGCGGAACTTGAACAGAGTTAGAATGTTGAAAAGCTGACAGTTGCTCGTCGGTGCTCGGTGGCTCTCTCCGGGTACTCCGGCTTCCTCCACCCGTAAAACTGTCATGGTCACAATTAACCATTGTGCATAATTATGTGACTTTAAACACCAATAAATAAATAAATAAATAAATAAATAAATAAATAAATAAATAAATAAATAATATGATGTATCATGTTCCTGGCCGGAAAAGCGGCCGTTCGGGTATAAAGGGTTGAAGAGGTCAATAACTACTTTTCCATTGTAAACTGACGTAGCGTGTTTCTGTGGTGTTTCAATGTCTATCTGTGTTTGTTTAAAGGTACACACGATTCGTTCCGAAACAATAATATTGCACTTCGCTTTTCTCATTAATATGTATGCATGCACACGTTTAAAGGAAGAAACTTCTTCTTTCTCCGTGACGTTACAAACTGACTCCACCGGCTCATAAATATACAGGGAACCACTTAATAAGCGAACAAACCTTTCATCGAATCGATTTTCAATGACACTGGGAGAGTCTAAGGACAATGATTTCATTTCATGTGCAACTTGTAATAAAAGAAAAAACTTGTTATATTGAAAAGATTAACTATTCTCGTCTCGTGAGTTGTTTTAAAATAAAATTCCCTCATGAGCTGGCTGCTGAAAGTATCGTTAAATAAATAAATGTTGTTCAAATAAATAAATATATTTTAAAATATCGTGTGACGATGTGACTGTAGTGTGTGCTTAATTGCTTGTTCGAGTAACTTTGATAATACAGTGTTTACTTTGACCTTGCGATGGTAAACACAACACGACGATTGCGTTGTCAACATCCTTTGTGTGAATATGTTTATGAGCTGAAAAAAGAAACGCTAGTTTTTTGTGGTAAATAATTCAAAAGTATTATGGATGATTATATCATTGCTTGGACTGTGATGTTATTTCTTCATTACTGATTAAATTATGACGAGTTTTGTTGTCCTAACATAGACGTTCAAACGTGGGTACCGTACGCCATTTCCTGATCAAAAATCAATAGCGGGTGTGCTCACCCCGAGCTATTGACCCCATCAAGTTGTTTGGAGTTCTTTGTGCGATGTTATTCCACTCCGGAAGAAGGGTCTTTATGAGCTGATCGACGTTGTTTGTGACGCTGATGCGCTTCCTGGCCCTCCTGTACAGCTCGTCCCACAAATGCTGGATCGGGGACAAATCTGGACTGCGAGGTGGCCAATCCAGAACTGGGACATTGTTTTGGGGTTTTGGTTGAGGAAATCACGACAAACCCTAGTAACGTGCGGCCTCGTATTATCCTGCTGCCACGTAAGGTGACGCGCATGGATAAGTGGAAGGATGCGAGGGATGAGGACACGATTCCGATATGTTACGGCTATAAGATGACCCCGAGAGGTGTTTTCACGCCATGAGAAATCATCCCCACCAAACCGTAACAGACCCTCTCCCGAATCTGTCGTTTTCCTTAATGCACGCGTCAGAATATTGGTCACCTTGACGTTGATAGCAACGTTGCTGTCCATCTGACCTGTAAAGCGTGAACCGAGACGCGTCAGTGAATAACGCACGGCTTCATTGGGCCACGTGAAACCGATTTGGTGCATGTGACCTGACCCATTACAATCGACGTTGACGTCGACTGGGCGTACGTTGGTGACCAACGTAGGGACGGCGTGGTCTTAAATTGGACACCGAATTGCTGGGCGCCGAGACGTTGCGATTAGCCCTTCATAATTAGAGCAATATCCATATCCCTATAAACTTCGGATATTCTCAGCATTCTGCTTCTCAATCGAGTTGAAATGAAATGTGCAATCGATGTGTTCTGGTCAAAACGTCGATTTGGTACGGCTTTCAAGCCCATAGCACGTTGGAGGGTGCCCCTGATGCACGCTTTGTCGAAAAATGTGTCGAAAGCATGCAGCGTCACACCTGGTTATGGTTGACTGAATTTTAACCAAAGACTTTACAGACAGTACACCGAGGTAGCTATGTGTCATATTTTACTACATTTGGTCTACGGATAAAAAAATCTTTTACCCAAACTGAACTTGCGTTTCTTTTTTCCGTCAGTATATATGATACACGTTTGATCAATGTATGGGCCCAGAAACAATCAGTTGACTTGCCTCCCTTATATATCTTAACACAACTGAACCTGCTTCCAGGGTCTTGTTTTGGAAATATGCTTCAACAGGTATGCACAAATGAGCCTCTGGGTCTTAACATGTCCAATAGTTGGAGGATTGCAAGTTAATGCCTTTTCACGTGAACAACTTAACAAAAGCAAAAGAGTACTGAGAACAAGAGAGCTATCAGGCATTGATGAAATAGAAATGAGAGAACTCAAACCACAGGGTGACCCAACTGTCTAGAAGATTCAAATCAAAAGAGATGGTGCCATCATAAAAACTAATACCTGCATATTACCTCACGACCCTCAAAGCAATAAAAGTCGGATATCCCATATGCAATCGGATATGCAATTTATCGGATATGCAATTTTCGTTTTTTCCTTAACTCCTTGGTTGCTGCTGGCGGATATTCCAGCCAAGTTCACAAGAGATGTTGCGCCCTTGTCACTGAGGAATATACGCCTGCAGCATGCAAAGTATATGTTATTAAATTATGCCCAAATTATACTTATTTCGGGCATATTTAATCATATTATACTCATGTAAACTGGATGGCATTTTGACCTTGATATCTTGAGGTAAATTTAAATGAATGTTTCTCCAAATCGAGTCATGGCTGCTTCATAGAATGTCATACAATTTAGTATGTTATGTACTAAACAGATCATTTCGAAATTCTACTGAGAGAGGCGAGTTCGTGGATCTGCTCATAATATTTTATGCTCTTGCTTTACTCGTTAACCCATTGAACTCTATAGGTATTTCCAATGCCTGTTCATTGGCAAGAATTAGAAGAGTCCATAATCGTTATTAGGGGTAGACCAATAAATAATTTCAACGTGCAGCCTCGGGGCAGCATGTTGAAAATATTGATTAGTCTACCCCGCAAATTTACTGAACAGTCATCCTATTTAATGACGTTATGGTGTATCAGGGAGCGCGGTGGCTCAGTGGCAGACTGTTGGACTTCTACGCTAGAGGTCCCGAGTTCGATCCCCCTCCGGGACGACCCGCGTTCATGGGGAGACTAATTGTAGAGGTGAAGCAGGTTTTAGTGGTCAACAACATCAGCAGCCTTGTACCAATCCTGTCATGCGGGTGAACTGTCAGGGCAATCACATGTCATCTTCGAAAAATTGTCCAATAGGAAAGAAGAAAAAAAATGCAAAGAATACAATGTGAACGGCAAACAAGTTTCAAAGAGGATAGAGAAAATGTTTCATCTATGCCTGGTGTGAATACATCAACACCGTCAGGCCTGAAAATAAGATGTCTAAAATTGGCAAAATGAGGTCCCTAGAGGGTGAATTTGATGATGCTATCCCATACAGTAGGTCAATTTATCATCTGGGTACCTCTTTCTTTTAGTTTTGAAACCCTGATTCAGATTGAGAATCACAAAGGGAAAATTTAGTGATGCTACCCTGCTGTGCAGGGTAGCATCACTAAATTCACCATCTGGAGACCTCATTTTGCTGATGACAGTCTGCTTATTTTTGGGATTGAACACCGTCATATGCTGCAGTAATGCAAGATAAAGTACCCACAAAATTAGTAGAATGCCAGAAACCCCAGACACGGCCCAACAGCAGCAGCACAATTGCTTCATTATTATAAGCCTTTACAACAGAATTGAAGAAACTAATCCACCTGAACTAAAATCAACTCATGCAAAGTCACATACTCCTTCATCTATCGAGAAAACAACAACAAAAAATCAACAAACAATCCAACCGAAAAATGAATCAAGAAATCCGAAACCAAACCAACAACAAAGAACACAGCAGGGAAATCTGTGTATGCGTCAGATGAAATGACAAGAAAGAGACACGAAGAATAAAGAAAAAGATCAACAGAAACTAAATTCCGATAAAATACCAAAACGCCTTCAAAACATTTTTATGAGTAACATATTTGAAGAAGTGGAGTTCATGTCAGTCGACGAATGCATCGATGACACGTTCTCTAGATCCCCAAACGCAAATTCAACTCAAGATAAATAGGAACTCACATAAGAATATATGATCTCACCAAAGAAAAATACTGGGACATTCTCCGGTACATCCACCATCTAAATCACCACCCAAGCATGGGTCACAATACTAATAATATAATTCTGTGGAATTATTGAGGTTTTACAGCAAATTTAAATGAACTAGGACGTTTATATCAAAATATAAATCCGCTGGTTTTTGCCTGCAAGAAACATCCCTAAAGAAACCCGACACCCAAGATCATTCTGCTTTCAAGTATTACACTTCGTATAGCATCTGAGGGGATGAAAATGATCTTCCTGTTCGACAAACGTCTGTCGTGGTCCGAAACGACATTATTAACAGTTCTGGACCTTTGCAATCAAATTTACAGGCTATAGCTGTACGCCTCACTTTGGACAAGACGATTCATTTTCCAAGATGTCGCTACAGAGTTCCTCCAGGATCAGAACATCACTACTCTACCTTGGCCAGCACTTTCACCTATCGAGCACGTCTGGGATATGCTTGTCAGGCGCCTACGACAACGCCAACAGCCCCCTACCAATGTTTAGGAACTCGCCGCTATACTGCAGGAAGAATGGAATAACATCAGTCAAGCTGATATTGGACGTTTGGCGAGGAGTATGTCACGTCAGATCCGCACTTGTCGCGAGAACCAAAGAGGATTTATAAGGTACTGAGGCCTTGGACAGAATGTGGTAAATTCTCTGACTGACCGTCCATGTCTTCTACAGCGCTGTGCGTGCGTGGAATGTGTGCTTGTCAGACACCCAACTATCTCTGAAATCATTCACCAGATTTTACAGTACAATGCCTCAACTGTCTTTTTGATGAAAATATAAATATATTTTTTCATATATCTCGCTTTTATCAAATATCCCCTACTTTGTTTGAAAAGTGTATATATGAATCGGGCAAAACATGACGACTTATAAAACAAAAGCAAAAAAGAAACGTTCTTTGGAATTTTAAGTTTCCAAACTTAACCAACTCACATACATCAATAAAATTTTGAAAATGATTAAGAGAATTAAAGATGAAGAAACAAAATCAAATGTACTACACCTCAACGATAATAACGAACATACTAATTACATCAAAGATAGAGGATATCTACGCTGTTTTAGTGAATATTGGTAATTATCTCATTCGTGTGGACTTTAAAGTATTATTTTTCACTCGCGCTTTTCACCAGAACAGCGTAGATTTTCTTTTTATTATTTGCAACGTGACATTTTACTGCGCATTATTCAGCCCAATTCGACTGCAAACAGTTTCAAGACAATAACCAAAAACTGCTGATCGTTTCTTCAATGCGACGTTCGAGGCGACGCCATGCGCTGAAGCGTAACGTAATTTAGCAAGCTACTGAAAACAAATCATCGTGTGGACCTGAATGTATTATTTTGTAAACTTTCAGGTCCACACTTATGAGATAATTCCAGATACTGACTAAAATAGAGTAGATTTTCTTTTTTATTATATGTTATGAGACATTTTATTGCACAATATTCAGCCCAATTCGACCCCAAAATTCGTACGTTTCAAAACAACAACAAAGATTAGCTGATCGTTCCTTCAAGGCGACGTGATGCGGTGTAGCGTGACGTCATTTGGGAAGCTACCGAGGGATATTCTTCGATATTCATGGAGTCAATGGATATCGAGAAATATCTTTAGGATACTTTTCGATAATTCACAGGCTAGCATACAATAAAATGAAATATTCAACTTATGGCTCTCAACATTTTCTAAACATTCGTCGTCTGAAAATTATGATCAGGAATTCGTTAAACTTAAAAAAAACACAACAGGAGAAACAAAAAATCAAATTTACTTCTGACAGATAATTTATTAGACTGCAATGATCATTTCTCTATGGAAGAATTACAAAAATCTTTGCATAAAGCAAACTATACTGCCAATGTTCCCGTAAAACATCTGCTTCAAAATTCACTGGAACTTTTACTGTCAATTTCCAAAGGCTCAGGGGTTACGTGATTGGACTTCAAATCGACTTCAAATCGAAAGGTCCACGTTTCGATCCTCGCCAGGGTTAACTACGATGTGCCCCATTTAATCCCGATTGCTCCCCCCATGAGGGTGGGGGTGGGGTGGGGGGGCAATGATAGCGCTGTGTACTAAGGCGTACTGCACGTTGATGGTGCCATTATCTTCAACCAATACTAACCCTGCTTTAGTACGTTGGGGAATCTGACAGTTACTCTCCGTTGCTCAGTGGTTCTCTCCGGATTGCCCGGTGTAAAAGGAATGGAAGTCCGTAGGAATGTTAGTCCCTCTGGACTATTATTCCGCGGAATTATAGTCCTAGGTCTAACATTTCTAGGAATAGTAGTCCTCCGGATACTACGATGTTAGACCTAGGACTATAATTTCGCGGAATAATAGTCCAGAGGGACTAATTTTCCTACGGACTTCCATTCCTGTTACACCGGCTTCCTTCACCAATACAAGTATCCAACACGAAATGACCTTGGCGGTCGACAGCATCATTACGATTCCAATAAATAAATAAATTTTCAATGACATGTAGGTGACTGGCCATTTTCCACCTACCTGGCAAAAAACAATAATAATTTCCATTCTAAAGCCTAATAAAGATCACAGCAACCCCAGTAATTACATGCTCATTGTATAATCAATTGGTCTGTGTAAACCATGGAAAGGATGATAAATGATCGATTTGTCTGATTTCTGGAATCGAACAATCTACTTGCGAATGTTCAATGTGGTTTCAGAAGCCCGAGAAGCACCATGGATCATTTGGTTAGCCCTGAAACGTGTATTCGAAATGCATTTGTCAGGAGAATCGGTTCTACAAGCAAGTCGTACCTCAAACCACTTCCAGCAATTCAGAATAGTGGTATTAGAATTAGCTTGGGTGCATTTAGAACATCGCCAATCGATTCAATGCTTGTTGAGACGGGGGAGCCTTCACTCGAGAAGCGCAGGATTAAACTGTCACTCCAATATGTTTCCAAACTATTGTCAAACCCATCAACCCCTCTTATTACTGGGGTCTCAAAATTTTGAGAAACTTATTCCTCCACTGGAAACTAAAAGTAAACCCCATATGGAGTCCGCCACACTGGAACCTGATTCGAAAAGAGAACTGTGACCGGAGGATATATTGAGAAGCCTCTGCGTTTGATGTTTTGCCATGTAGAAATCATTCTTGAATGCTTCTTAATAACCCTGGTTAATTTAGATCAATTTGCTTCTAAAATAAATATTGTTTAAACTCATTTGTGTCCATTAAAATAATTCGAAATATAGAATGATCAATGAGTTTGCATGTTATAATTAAGGAAGCTCTGTTCACACAATAACATAAGACAGTCTTTGTGTTAATTGAGCTCCCCTATTTAAAGCGTGTAAAATCCAATCGTTTGGCATTTGTTTCAACAAGTCTTGACAACCCATTGCCAAACAGCGCAGCAAGATAGTTTAATTAGCATCTATTACAGTAAATTTGAGATAAGCTACTAGTCAATTTTCATTATCAAAAGAAACAATAAATTTGGTTTAGTATATATAAGGCCATACACAGATTTTTGAAGTGGAATCGCAGGGAGCACAATAGATACACGATGAAGCTAAAGTAGTGTTAATATTTGTTTTGTGTGGTAAGCAGTCGGTGTCAGTGCTACCATTTGGATAACAGGATATCAAAGTCATACGGACTCCGATGAAGCCGGACAGTTGACTCTAAGTAGTATTAGTATTGGTATATTATAATGATATTTGTAACGACTATGCGAGATAGTAAAGGTAGTTAGCTATTCGTTATTGTGGTTTAAGGGCACTTTTAGCATCCGAAGGTCGAATACTTTAGATAGCGGCATATGCAGTGTTCAGCGAGTGCAGCGCATATTTTGGTCAACGAAAGACTCGATGATTTAAACAATTTTATTTAATAACTAATTGGTAAGCGCGGATAAGTATAACTGAGTAAAGTAGTAAGTTAGCAGAAGTTTAAATGTAGTTCCAATATTTCTCTACGAATTCGAGTTTGGGAAGCACTTTAAATATAATTATATTATTGGGCATTTTTATTGGGCACAGTGATCGATCACGTGTTTGGAGTTGCATTGAAAGTTGTTGAAAGGGTAATTCATAGAAATAATTGATCATAGATATGTAGATAGTAATTGTTGGTGTATAATAAATTTTTAATCTTTTCATTTCACACTAAAGAAGCCCTGCCTGATCAAGAAATGCAGTAAGTCCCCATCTTTTCCTTATCGTGACCAAGCGAATAACGATCACAACTCCCGTCACCTGATGCTAGTTCTCTTCCGCCGTTGACCATTAATTATAACTACAACGCCGTGTGATGTCTAACGAATAATTAATCGTAATCTGCTGGAGAGAGCTGTTGGTAAATTAGTTATCAAGTCGAGGTAATCAAGTGAGAGAATTCCTGAGTGTATCACAAGGGTTCTCAATTAACCAGTCACTCCCATTACTTCTGTTTATCTTCTTTGGACCATCTTAAAGTCAGCTCTCTTCCGTCAATTGTTATCTAATCCTCTCGTGGCACTAGCATCAGGTGACGGGAGTTGTGATCGTTATTTTCTGGAGAGAGCTGGCGTTTCTAACCCCAGGTTTACATCAGTTTGAGCCCTCACTGCAGGTCGCCCTGACCGATATTTCCACGGTCATAGACCATGAACCGCGTATTCTTCCTTGACATCTTAAAAGACTGTTAGTTTAGACCTTGACTCTCCCCAAAATCTGACAAATTCTTTGCAATTCAAACAAAAATATGCCGAAATAAAGTCTAAATATAAAATGGTCTATAAAGATAGATCTAAAGACGGTGACATTGTATCATCGGTTGACGGTACTGATGAACAGAACACCTCTATCTGAATCCTAAATAAAAGTTTCCTTTTCCCAGCTGAGATTAAAGCTTTACACCTTGCGCCTGAACACATCGAGAATGTACAGAAAACGAAGTGGATTATTTTTTCCGACTCTCTTTCCGCTTTACTTGCCTTACTAAACTCCAAGTTCAAGAACCCTCTCATTTTTTAACTTCGTGAGAAGCTGAATACTCTCATGTCAGACGAATGTGATATCGTGTTTTGCTGGTACCTGGACATGTTGGTATCTTCGGTAACACCAGGGCAGACAGTGCAGCAAAATAGCCTTTAACAAGCCTCTTAGTGATCTGATTTTGAAATTACTTTCAGAGATTTTAAACAAGATATAAATAGGTGCATTAAATCTGTATGACCAGCGGAATGAGATGGGGCAACAAATAATATTCTGCATAGCTTTCGACCTGATGTTAGTGAAAATTCGGATCGACACACGTGTGTGAATGGGTTAATCGATATGGCACGAGTACCAGCGCGGAAGGATAGAACGAGAGGCAACAGGCCTAGAGCTTTATCCTTCCGCGATGGCACAAGTCACGCGTGTCGTTCTGTGTTTATTACACGCCTTCACGTCTATAAAAACAATTATTAGGACACTCAACAATTCATTTGACAACTATCAACAAAAAGAACACATTTTATCGCCAACCAAATTTGCGAGGGGAACCTGTGTTACTATTTCGTCCTCTGTGTTCCAATGTGTTCTATGTGCCTCTTGGCACATAGAGCACATTGGAACTCAGGGGACGATTTTTAGCCATCACTAGCGATTCAAATTGTAATTATGGTGCCCGATTTGTAGAAAATTCCAGTGAAATATCGCTTCTTTATAAAAAAATATTCCGTCAACGAATTCCGTTCCGCACATATGTGCGGAACAGATTTTCATTTTTAGTGTTGCTGTAGATGAAGATTTCAAAGAACAGACGTGTAATAATAATAATTACTTCTCTAGTTACCGCTGTAAAATTCGGATCGACACACGTGTGTGAATGGGTTAATCGATATGGCACGAGTACCAGCGCGGAAGGATAGAACGAGAGGCAACAGGCCTAGAGCTTTATCCTTCCGCGATGGCACAAGTCACGCGTGTCGTTCTGTGTTTATTACACGCCTTCACGTCTATAAAAACAATTATTAGGACACTCAACAATTCATTTGACAACTATCAACAAAAAGAACACATTTTATCGCCAACCAAATTTGCGAGGGGAACCTGTGTTACTATTTCGTCCTCTGTGTTCCAATGTGTTCTATGTGCCTCTTGGCACATAGAGCACATTGGAACTCAGGGGACGATTTTTAGCCATCACTAGCGATTCAAATTGTAATTATGGTGCCCGATTTGTAGAAAATTCCAGTGAAATATCGCTTCTTTATAAAAAAATATTCCGTCAACGAATTCCGTTCCGCACATATGTGCGGAACAGATTTTCATTTTTAGTGTTGCTGTAGATGAAGATTTCAAAGAACAGACGTGTAATAATAATAATTACTTCTCTAGTTACCGCTGTAAAATTCGGATCGACACACGTGTGTGAATGGGTTAATCGATATGGCACGAGTACCAGCGCGGAAGGATAGAACGAGAGGCAACAGGCCTAGAGCTTTATCCTTCCGCGATGGCACAAGTCACGCGTGTCGTTCTGTGTTTATTACACGCCTTCACGTCTATAAAAACAATTATTAGGACACTCAACAATTCATTTGACAACTATCAACAAAAAGAACACATTTTATCGCCAACCAAATTTGCGAGGGGAACCTGTGTTACTATTTCGTCCTCTGTGTTCCAATGTGTTCTATGTGCCTCTTGGCACATAGAGCACATTGGAACTCAGGGGACGATTTTTAGCCATCACTAGCGATTCAAATTGTAATTATGGTGCCCGATTTGTAGAAAATTCCAGTGAAATATCGCTTCTTTATAAAAAAATATTCCGTCAACGAATTCCGTTCCGCACATATGTGCGGAACAGATTTTCATTTTTAGTGTTGCTGTAGATGAAGATTTCAAAGAACAGACGTGTAATAATAATAATTACTTCTCTAGTCACCGCTGTAGAAAAGCCTTTGTTACTTTGACACGATATCATATTGGTCACACGAGACTTACACATTCCATGTTGTTAGAGGGTAACTTGCGACCAGAATGTGTTCCTCGCCAGCAAGTGTTGACAACGGAGCACATTTCTTTGCGCAGTACAGATTTTAACTTGGCAGATGGCAGAATTGTACTGCAGTGTCGCTTGGAAACCTATTTTATGGCACAAACTCTCATAAAGTGCTATCGTTTCTGAAGGAAATCAACCATTTTATTTTTATTCTATACACCTGGAACTTAATTAAACGCCCCCTGACTTTTTCGCAGTGGTGTAAAATAGAAACTGACATTACTTTCATGCTATCTTTCAGATGGCCAAAAGTGATTGTTTGCGGAAAGAAAGGCCTATTGACAAATGAACGACAACACAATGATGAAAATATTCAGTATTTTAATGACGCTAATTACACACATATCTGTCACTAATGTTTTTGTTGGAAAAATGTTCTCTCAACAAGTATGGTGCTGGGACGGTCCATGATGAAACAATGGCGGTAATTACAGGCAAAAAATGTAACTTGTGATCTCCTAAACACAATAACAGTGTCTGACGTCAGTAGCGAGTGTATCCACAACGTGCCCGGATGGCAGCCTGAACCCTCCTCCTAATGCTACAAGTGAGCCTCTGATAAGGTCCAGAGACAACTGCTGCCACTCCTCATGCTATGCAGCTTCCAAATCGGCCAAATTCTGAACAGGCGGATCCCTTGCTTGCACACGCCGTCCCAGAAAGTCCCAGATGTGTTTTAAGGGATTCAAATCGGGGATCATTGCAGGCAAGGTAGTGTTGTAATAGCGTTATTCTGAAGGAATGCTCTCACAGCATGGGAACAATGTGGCCTTGCATTGTCGTCCAGGAATACAGGGGGAGTAGCCAACAGGTGGTTATCAAAATGAGGCACAACAACCGGATTGAGAATGTCTCGGATGTACTGATGGCCACTGAGATTTCCACGCATAGCCACCATATCAAGTTTACAATCATGAGAGAGGCATCCCCAGATCATTACTGATTCTTCACCTCAAGGAACAGTAGGTCTGATGTTCCTGGGCACGTAAGCAGTATTATTTCTATAACCCCACACTCTCATCTGTCATGTAAAGCAGGAGCATACTCTCGTCTGACCAATGGACTTTTCTCCACGTCCTGAAATTCCAATGTGGTCGTGACAGCCTGAACCCTCTTCCTAATGCTACAAGTGAGCCTTCTGATACGGTTCAGAGACAACTGCTGCCACTCCTCATGCAATGGAGCCTCCAAATCAGCCAAATTCTATACAGGCGAATCCCTTGCTTGCACACGACGTCCCAGAAAGTCCCAGATGTGCTCTAAGGGAATCAAATCGGGGTTCATTGCTGGTCAATGTAGTGTTGTAATAGCGTTGTTCCGAAGAAATGCTCTCACAGCATGGGAACGATGTGGCCTTGCATTGTCGTCCATGAATACAGGGTAAGTAGCCAACGGGTGGTTATCAAAATGAGGCACGACAACAGAATTGAGAATGTCCCGGATGTACTGATGACCACTGAGATTCCCACGTACAGGCATCATATCAAGTTTACAATCATGAGAGAGCCATCCCCAGATCATTACTGGTCCTTCACCATAAGGAACAGTAGGTATGATGTTCCTGGGCACGTAAGCAGCATCTCTGAACCTCCACACTCTCATCTGTGACGTGGAGCAGGAACCTACTCTCCTCTGACCAATGGACTGTCCTCCACATGCCGAGATTCCGATGTGGTCGTGCCATACACCACTCCAAACAACGTCTTTGATGCCGATCGGACAGAGCTGGACACTTGATGGCCCTTCTGAACTTCATACCCAGTGCTATGAGACGGTTTCGGACAGTTCTGTTGCAGAAACGCCTGTTGAGGAACCTAGGGTGTTTCAAAACCCCATTTGAAGCAAGGGTCCATGCCTAACGAGGCGTTACAGACTCCGATCCCCCCGAGGAGAGGTCTTTAGTGATTGTCCAGACCTTGGTCGTTCCTGAACATCGTTCGTTTGTTAATGGTTTCGAACAAGTTTGCTGATGACAGAATTTCTGTAGATAAGTTGCCTTCCAATAGCTTTGAATGACATGTCTGTTGCATGCATGCCAACGATTTGCCATCTTAGTGCCTCTGACAGTCTCTCCCCTTGCCACGTCAACATTTATTGATAAAAGAAGAGACACCTTTTCTTGTTTTATACTCAGATATTGAATGTGGATGATTGTGTTTTTGTGGTATTCGTGGGAAGCATGCTCCACGTGGACGAGGGGAGGTGTTTGGAGAACGCTATCAACCAGAAACAACATGTTTCACAAGATGAAATGTACTGCAAGACATAGCAATCATTAAAACCTAATAATCATTAACAGCAACTTCACTGTCATGAAACATTTCAGGGGGTGCTTAATTAACCCCTTGAAACTTTAATTATCCTGACGTTCAAACGTACAAAAAGTACAAATAACAAGATATTTTTCACATTAGTGATTGATTATCTGGTTGCAGTCTAGATTATTTTTGGTCCGAATATTTGTTATTCAAAACTAACTTGTTTTATTACAAATTATTGGAGAGCGCCCAGAGGCATTCTCCAATAATTTGTAATAAACCAAATTTATATAAAAAAAATATTATTTGTGTTTGACTGAATATGAAATATAAGCAAGGCTTTTGCTCTGGTATCCTCATTTTTTGAAAGCCCTGATAGTGGCTTCTTGCACTCAACCAGTTAAGAAGTCTTGACAGCAGGATGATTTTAGTATTTTAAGCTGCGATAACATTTGGCTCAACTGTTGTCACTGAGCACTATTCGGGAGAAAATGGGAATTGAAGTTAAAACTTTTAAAAATCGAAAAATAATAACAAAATAAATGACCACAAAGTATCAACGCGCTGTTTGATTTCGTTCGTCAGAAGACGTACAAAAGTATCAACGCGCTGTTTGATTTCGTACGTAATAAGACGTACAAAAGTATCAACGCGCTGTTTGATTTCGTACGTAATAAGACGTACAAAAGTATCAACGTGCTGTTTGATTTCGTATGTCATAAGACGTACAAAAGTATCAAAGGGTTAAGTTCCAGTTGTATATCAAACACTCGCATATTAATACATATTCAACAGATTGATTTACACACTATTCTTCAAATAGCTGTTATAAATTTCTCATTACGCTTTCCACCACTCATTTTTATTCCTCATGTTCTTTCCAGATTTCATGGACTCATGTTTATTTCAGGACAATTAATGAGCTTTTTTATAGTTCATCTCCTTCATCGCGTTAAGCATCAACAAATAAATAAATATTCCTATTAACCCTTTACCTAACCTGAAAAGCAGACGACACTTGCAAAAATAATTCTTGAATAACTAATTTTTTTCATTTTTTGTCTCAAAAACATAGGTTATGCCCCTCGTTGGAACGAGCTCGACGAGCTCGTTCCAACGAGGGGTCATAACCTATGTTTTGAGACAAAAAATGAAAAAAATAATGAAAATTAATTGGCGATTTTTGAGAATAACGCTGGCCGGTTTTGGCCGTTACGTTAGGTAAATGGTTAAATGAATGTTTTCTTGCAAATCATCCGGAAAAAGTAGTGGTCACAATCCATACAGAAAGTAGGAAATATATATCAAACGAACGCCCTTCCAACCTACAGTCCTAGACACAAGAAAGATTTGTTTACACTCGTGCGATCTATTGTGGCCTGAATAGGTTTTTATGTTGCATATACTACTCGAAAAAAAATAGGGGATATCCAAACTGATGTTGATATTTTCTAAAAATGGTATTAGATACGCTTGATTGGACACATCAATATGTTACCAAGTTTAGTGTGGATCATGGATGTCACCGGCCTATGAAAACTTCGCGCAGGTTTTTCGCACAAGCGACTCGTTAATGTCTGTGGGGTACGTTTTGAAATTTTCATTTGTACTGGACGGGCTTTTTCGGAGGTCCCATCATTCTTTTCTTGGTATAAACTCGTTCATCATTAGTTTCAGTTTGAAACGTAACTTTTGAGGCATGCGAAGACTGACACGTTTCGTACGTTTACGTGCCGTTGGCATGTAGGAAGCTGGCAACAGACAGGGCAACAGACAGAGTGCAGTGGCTCAATAGCCAAGCCTTTTAACCAATGTTAAATAAAACAAGATCTGAAGGTAGGATATTGTACCTTCAAAAGTGCTCAGTCATCCATGTTGATGATGTCGTGTCACTCTGTGATTCCAGCAGGTAGAGCCGGGAATTACATACAACATACTTCCGTTCATCTAAGTGTGAAATTTCCTTCCTCAAACTCCCATAGCTTTTCAACCCGGCATGTCACAAGCATGTCCTGATCGTAGTGGTCTCCAATATTCCTGACTTCATAATAAGTGACAATAGGGTCAGATCGACTAAAGAAAAATGCGAGTATCTTATTTTTTGCTATTGTGTCATATACTGAAATTTCAGAGAAACATGAGGCGATTCTATTTTCCCGTCGTTTCGATATATCACATCACATTTCGACCCCTACTGATCATCCGAACCGGAAGTCTGACGCCTACCATTGTTTTGCACAATATATATACTACACACATAGGTGCACATAAATCCAGAAATCCGTACTCAATATATAAAGCCGTGCTGGAGGAGTCGCGATATCAGTAAGTTCAGATGAAAAGCGTCCCTAAATTTTTGATCCACACGATCTCACGAACTGTAAGTCTGACCCCCTACCATTTTCGCACTTTACATACCAGGCATTCAAGCGCACATAATGCACAAGTCCGGTCTCGATGTCTCAAGCCGTTCTGGAGAAGTAGCGATAATAAGAATTTCAGATGAAGAGCGTTCAAGGTCAAAGTCATACGAAATTCTAAATCACCCCAGCCGGTCTACGTCATTTAGGCGATCACTCCTCAAAATTTCATGACTCTGGGCCTCGCCTTTTGCGGGATTTAAGCGATGAACTTGCAACTGATAATAATAATAATAATAATAATAATAATAATAATAATAATAATAATTGATCAGAAACCCGATCAAAGATGCCAAAAATGACCGGGATACGTACAACACTTCCCACATGAACGCACATTACGTTATAAAAGCAATGCGTCCATTGACAAGGCTCTAAAATAGAAGTCCTAATGACGTAGATATTTGGAGACATCCGGTGATATAATGTTATTGAAACAACGGTTTAGCACCCGTTAAACGATATCACTGTAGTGTTTCATTTCGTCGTCGTCTCTGGAGTCGATTATTATTTCACGCGTGAATACAACTGGGCAATCCGGGTTCTTCATGTGTTATTAAGTGACTCTGTTTTACCGCTATTAGAGCGTCAGTTTCATTTCAGGGTTGAACTAAGGTCGAATTATGTGATTAACCCTTTACCCAACGTAACGGCCAAAACAGGCCAGCGCTATTCTCAAAAATCGCCAATTAATTTTCAAAATATTTTCATTTTTTGTCTCAAAAACATAGGTTATGACCCCTCGTTGGAACGAGCTCGTCGAGCTCGTTCCAACGAGGGGTCATAACCTATGTTTTTGAGACAAAAAATGAAAAAAATTAGTTATTCAAGAATTTTTTTTGCAAGTGTCGTCTGCTTTTCATGTTAGGTAAAGGGTTAAAACAGAGACACGTTTGTATTGCATACAGTTGCATGTGTCAGAGTCCACAAGATCTATAGAACTGTGATCACAAAGTGGTGTCTTTCTCGATCATATCTCGTTCCGGCCGCGACACACTTACATGTACATCGGTGGGCCGAGATTTCTCGAATAAAATATTGCGAATTCAAGCTTGGGGAAAGGAAAGTAAACATAAACTGCTTCTGGCATTCAGAATTGTCGGATGGCATTCGATGTGTGAGGTTCTTGGGTGTTGTGGGAGAAACGCGGACAGAGAATTTCTCTGTCCGCTTTTGTAATCACAGAATATTTGCAATCGCTGAACTGCGGAATCTATTGGAAAAGGTAGACCAATACATGATTCTCATATAATGATTCTGCAACCTTTACATTTGCACATGTGTCGTATTCGATAGTTATGCCTTGAAATGCTATTCTCTGTCTGTCTATTATAATTCTGTTCTCACTCTTGTCCGATCTGCTTACCAGAAAGAGTTTGTTACTTTTTTGACTCGCTTTCTACTTATTCCTTTTACCTCTTTCCACTAATTGTGTACTTATGTAGGTATAACCATCCCTTCTGTAATCTATTAATTCGGTATATTTTTATTCTCTCCGTGACTGCCCTAGTGACATGGAACAAACTGGTGTATTTCTTATAATGATAAACAATAGTCTACCTGCAGAACTGAACTGCAATTCAGAACATGCGTATTTAGGAATTGGAGGATTATCTTTATTTCAGTCCGCCTCTTGTAATCAACTTAAAGCCATGATTTTTACCTATTTTCATTGCCACTGATGCCTGTTTTGAAGTGTGTTTTCGACGTCACACATACACGTGGATGTTACTGAACTTTACAATTAATATTCTTGCCTGGATACAGTCTTAACCCACCAAAGCATCGCATGCACCCCCTTAACCATCTTTCCACTACACTTATTGGAAAAGTTGAAACAAACAGTTGCTTTGTTTTGTGGAACAATTTATCTAGGAATCCAAATAAATTGTAGCATAAATAAAACAGTATTGCTTGATGGCTTTGTGAAGTAATTTATTGACCATTGTGCTTGTTTATTGGGGTTTTCAAATCTTTTGGCAGTATCTATTCGTGAAACGGCGCCATTTAGATTGGAAATGAAAACGAGTTCCTTGTACCCGAGAACTCCAGTATGTGTGTTTATGTCGTCATTTGTTAACCATCAGGACCCTGATGGTATATTCCATGCCCTTCGGAGTCTATATTCGTTACTTGCGGGAAAGACCAATCAATGTTGTAAACATACAGCCTTGTTACTGCACGTTGAAAATGCTGATTAGTCTACCACACACATTTACCGAGTAATTGTCTACTTTATGAGTTCAGGTCATATCAGGACCCTTGACCGGAAAAGCGGGCTTTCTGGCGCAAGTGGTTACATCATTTAGCTTCCTATCCATTGGGTTATCCTGGATTTTCAGACAGGAATAGATTGAACGTTTAGTGTTGATGGTGAATTTTTTACTGCTTGTGAAGTTTGAGGACAACACAAGCAGAATACTCCGATTTATGGTCTGCTCACGTGTTAAGTATCGCCCGGAAAGGGCTATTGGGATTAATACACAACGGTTAGGCCTCCCGAAAGGCCAAAACTCATTTAAACAATCAGCCGTAGCTCAACCTGCTATAGGCCTATCTCTTAACTCATCCTATCGGTGACGCTTTGTGACATGGAATCTGATACCCCGTGACAGCAGACACAGCGTAGCAGCTTTTACACCATAAAATATCAAACGTCTTGCACGAAAACTAGTATTATCATGCCACCTGCTTAATTTGACCAATCAACGTGCTCTAATAGCATCGTTGGACTATGCGATATTATATTATTCAATGGGAACCGGCTATGAGATTGAGTCCATAGAATGCCAGTTACCGTGTATGAGCCATACACCCCCTCTGCTGAGCGCCATTTTGTTTCCGAATTAATTTTCCCACCTCAAGTTTTCACTTATTTTCATGCAAATAAAGACAGTTACCGGATAAATATTCAAAATGAAGCGATTCGGATATTTTAGTTTATTAAATTATATTATTTATTTAATTCGTTTGGTGACATTATAAATACGTTACAGGACGTTTACTTGCCAGGTATGGCGTCATGTGAGGCTCAGCGCGATCACTATTAGGCTCGAACTACGGCCCCGCCTAATAGTAATCTCACTTCGCCTCACATTACGCCATATCTGGCAAGTAAACGTCCTGTAACTTATATTATAGTATCAACTTTCCAATCGCAGCACTTTTTTCTGTCAATAATAGCTAGTATATGCTGTAAATATTCAATTTGTCCTGCCGCGAGAATGTGCGCCTCGTCAACATATTCGTTTTTCACAGACATCGAAGTAGATCCTTTAAATAGCGATCGGCGATTGCGCGCCACTAGAAAACTGAAAAACCGTCGAACATTTTTTTATCGGGCATTATTTATTTACAGCAATACTTCCCCCTACCTCCGGAAGGTGAGACACTTTTCTACGTATGACCAATGCGCGTTCCAGCAACCCAGTAATGTAGAGATCAGCTGACCATCACTCTGCTATGTTTATTTGACAGCAGGTTAGAGTCACTTTTGGCAGGGAAGGGGGAGAACGTCTCTTCCCCTTTTCTGGGCGCTTTTCTCTTATGGTTTCTATCCTCTCTACACGGCAGTAGGTACAGAAACTGCTCAATAGACACTTATAACCATCACACTTTACACTCCACATTAAAAGCGTATCATCGAGTGATAAACCTGGTAGATTAATCGTTCAAAAATATTGTTCATTTGAAAGTTGTATTTAATAACATTTTGGGATAAACACCTAAGTTAGAATATATAGAGGATATGCAATGAGTGTTTTTCTCATATAATATTTATGAAACAAGTCTAAGAATTTTCCGTTTTGGCGAGCCCCTGGCGAGCCCAAACGGAAAATTCGGACGAGTTTCATAAATATCATATGAGAAAAACACTCATTTCATATTCTATTTATCATATGACACACACACACACGCACAAATTAGCCACTTAGTATGACTTTTTAACCCATCACCTAACTTGAGTTGCAGAAATGGAAAAAACATCCTCGTATAAATAAAAAATTTCATTTTTTGCTTCCAAAACAAAGGTTATGACCCCTCATTGGAACGAGCTCGTTGATCTCGTTCCAATGAGGGGTCATAACCTATGTTTTGGAAGCAAAAAGTGAAAATAAAAAAAAAAGTGAATGGCGTTTTTCTTGTAGGTAAAAGATTAATACAATATAACCGACCCCAGATAGGACAGATAACGTAAATTCTCCCTACTGAAATTATGCAAATGTGACCCAGTTGTATTCTGTTTAGCCAACCAAATTGTCTAGTTTTGAAATTGACCAATGAAATTGACGGAAGGCTTCATTTATCACTGATTAATATGAAAACAAAATATCAAATGTTTTAAAGTGAACAAAACGGACGAGTCATATGATAAATTAGTTTTCCTAATGGACTTACATAAGATTTTTATCTTCGATTGACGGATGTATGTTTGTGCTGTTTCTAATCAAGCAAAAAGGCGCGGGGACGTAAAGTTTGTTTCTCCAAGAACGTAAAATTACAAAGTGTGATCAGATTGGAATCCGATAACGACACACTAACAACAGGTGGGTCGATACTTCGAAAATAATATACTAGGAAATCAAAACAGAATCAAAGCGAGACTGACGAAAATAGTATTCCAGATTTTATGTCCTTGTATTTCTTTATCTACAAGCGAGATTGCAAAGTGTTGTGCATATTGAAGGACACAATCATGTTTTTGAAGAATTTGGAATGTTGATTTCTGATCCCCTACCGGGAATTGAACCGACGGCAACACCGCCTGGCATTCAGAAGTCCAACACCTGAATCACTGGACCATTGCGTTACCCCCCCCCCCCCCCCACACACACAAAAAAACCGATGGCTGGCATCTAGCATATTAGATGATGTTCTCATGAATACTTGGTTCACCTTCATTACGGCAGCTACATGGGAATGTGAAAATCGCTGGCTACAGTACGACGAAAATGCTGTGATTGACCTCAAACTGGCACGGGCCTGTGTCTGTATATTGAAGGACACGAATGTTGATTTCCCGGCTGGAAATCGAACCTTCGGTAACCCCGCCTGGCATTCAGAAGTCCAACACGTAATCCAGACCATTGCACACCGTAAAAACGATGGCTAGAATCCAGCTTATTGGGAAGGTAAGCGGACAAAGTATTTGGATCGGATCGCGACTGAGTCGCGATCCGATCAAAATTCTCTGTCCGCTTTTGTGATCACAATACTCTACATGTCGATGCAGAGCCTGATTACACCTTCAACAGTTGTCGATCATATCGTACACAACTTTATGGGACTGTAGATCTTAAAATTATATGGAGGACCAGGACCCGAAGGTCAGTAGAAGAACAACACTATAAACAACAAATAGTTAAAAAATAAAGGAAAAATGCATTGCCGATCCTGCCAACGAATATAAAGAATATTTGTCTGTTTAGAGTAGACAGGATTATATTATAAGGACGTAACACCTCTGGTACACACAGTTAATTCTGTCCCGGTGTAAAAGGAATGGAAGTCCGTAGGAACGTTAGTCCCTCTGGACTATTATTCCGCGGAATTATAGTCCTAGGTCTAACATTTCTAGGAATAGTAGTCCGGCGGACTACTATTAATAGAAATGTTAGACCTAGGACTATAATTCCGTGGAATAATAGTCCAGAGGGACTAATTTTCCTACGGACTTCCATTCCTGTCACACCGGAATGCTCAAGTTAAACCGTAATGTTTCAGATTTTCTGAATTGTGATACGTGGTTAGCCAAAAAGAGACATCGACTGTACACTTTTTAGTTAAAAAAAGCAGTTGCTCAATGTAAAACGTAACTTTTCAGCTTCACTACATCTTGATACATAGTATGTAACAATGATTCAGTCACTTTGCAATATTTTATTTACGAAAACTCAATCCACTGATACCTCAAGATCGTAAGTCAAACGATAAAGAAGCTCCAGTTCTATATCAACGACATTGTCGCATTTGCGCAGCGCATGGTCGGTTGACAACTGCATAAACACTGGAACATCGAACAAAAAATCTAATTCTGTGAAAAAAGGAGTAAGAAGTGTAAATCAAGTTTAGGATCGCGGAGGTCTATTGCCTAATTTTACGGTAATGCTTCCCATGCTTCTCACACAATTTGAGAATTAGTAACCCACGAGATTTGCAGTTTCTATTACGCTATCTGGTCGAAAATCTCTGTCAACTTTCTTGCCCACCACAATTTAGAATTCCACCCATAGCAAAAGAAATAGGAAAACATTGCATATCAGATGCCATTTTTGTTTGTCTCTCTTGATCCAGTCTTTGATTCTAAATATTTTATTTATGAAATCTAGATCCACGGGTGTAAAGGTGTCGCGACCAGATCGCTCTCCGATCGAGAAAGAGACCTCTTTTCCGACCACAGTACTGTATTGAGGTGATAAAACGTCAAGGACTTATAACCGTTTGAAAACCTTTCAATTTTAACTTTCACGTAAGTACATCAAATCTTCTAGTCAGCATGGTGGCATTTATTTCTTTACTGAAAGATGTTAACAAGAGCAGCAACTGAAAATATCATTTTTCCTTAGAAAATATATTTTGCCTGCAGTTTGAAGATGAACGATAACATTATATTACAGTACGTGGAAAGTGGATTGTAACTAAATCACCCGTGTAGTGGAGGTATCACCCAAAGTATCACTTTCAAATTCTGTACATATGGTCAAAAAATATAAGCAATGTTTCAGCCAATGGACCTTCGGGTTTAACGCGGAGGTCCATTGGCTGGAACTTTGCTTGTGCTTATTGTGCTTTGCAACAAACTTACAATTATTGCCTGGGTTGAATCTCCACCCTGCGGGTGATTTAGCGATGATACACTCTCCACATAATGCATATAAAATAGATTAATCCTTTACCCAACATTGCAGGATATCAAAATTGTAATTATTGTTTCAATTTTTTTCGAAAAAATTCAACATGAGGGGTCACATGACATGGTTTTCTTGAATTTGTTTTGAAATAATTTTTTTTTTTTTCAACTGCTCAGTTTGTAAATTACTCGGGTGTATACACTCCACTTTATTACGTAAAGGATTAACCCTTCTATGTATAACACGACTGAAGGCGTTCAAATGAGTAATATATCAAAACATAACGATACCTTTGCGTACCGAAAACTGAGGTTTTGTCAAATGGTTAACTTATTGTTTTTTTCATATTTGGGGGCGCGGTGGCTTTGCGGTAGCCGGTTCTAAACAGATCACCGTAGTTAAGCAACGTGGATGCCTGATTGCTGGGGCTATAAAATTTGAGAAGCTATTGTATTCAATGACACGGTTCTAAATTACAACTATAATCCGGGATACCATGAGTAATCGTATAATAAAGATATAAATGTTCTCAAACATTAGATTGTTACAAGAAAATAAATGGGTCTTGGGTCTAAAAAAGATTCAATGCCTAATAAGTGCCCATGATTTACTAGTTTTTCTTGTCTGGTTTATATTGTTTATGCAAGATAATTTGAATCCCAGAAAAAAGTAACATTGTTTTGCTCCAAAATTGGGTATTGGTAGAAGAATACAGTTGAAACTAAATATCTTAGTAATATCTTGGTAATAGGCCATCGACTCTGTTATATGGCTGAAAAGCTAAAACAAAACTAGCTTAATAGTGTACTCTACGGAGAAGAAAAAACGAGAGGAAGTCGTTGGACGGGGGAAACAAAGGATATAAAGCAACAGACAAAGACCACATTTCATTCCAAATTGACATTATGACATTCATATAGTATTATTGACCCATCATTACATTAATCTATCAAAATCATCATCTGATTTTTGTTTTTTTAATCGTATATATATTCGTTTTTGTTTGCCCAATTTATCGATCTGCATACGTATATCAATGTCATGCTTTCCTAGATAAGTTTGGGGTATTAGAAGTCTCGTCTCGTTTCAAGTCATTCACTACTCGTGAAAATATATACTCTCCCAAAGAAGAAAGTGTGCATGCTAAAAAATAACACTAAGAAAAGATATATATCATTTTCATTCATGGAAATTTTATTCAGTCACAGATGAATCAATTTGTACAAGATCAACACGAGAAATTTCATTACGCTACGATGAATACTCTTGGTGCCATGTAGAGTCAAAGACATTAAGGGTCAAACACAAAAGTCACACACTCAATATCTGGTATAACCTCCGTCTGCATCCACTACTGCTGTGCATCTACGTCTCATGGAAGCGAACAAGTTAGCATGGAAGTGTTGTGGGATGTTGTTCCATATTCTGATAAGCTGTCTTTGGAGTTCCACAAGCGTTGACGGTGCATGGGGAAGCCGGCGTAGCTGACGTTTCATTTCGTCCCATACGTGCTCAAGGGGTGAGATATCGGGCGAATTTGCGGGCCAGGGAAGAACATCCACTTGTTGTTGCTGCAGATACTGTTGAACAACACGAGCTGCGTGGGGTCGGGCGTTGTCCTGCTGTAGAATGACGCCGGGGCCGTGACGTTGCAGAAATGGAACAACAACAGGTGTAAGCACTTCATCACGATATCTGGCTGCATTGGGATTGCCATCAATAAGGACCAGCTCAGTTCTGTCACGGGCAGTGATGCCACCCCACACTATGAGAGACCCTCCCCCATAACGGTTTCGCTCCACGACACATGGATCTGCGTAGCGTTCGTTTCGACGTCTGTACACTCTCTGGCGGCCATCTGATGATGAAAGATGGAAACGACATTCATCTGTAAATAAAACACGTTGCCACCAGTGTAAGGGATGCCTGAGATGTTGTCTACACCACTGCAGTCGAGCACGACGATGACGTAACGTCAAAATCGGACGAATTGCAGGTCTTCGAGGACGTAAGCCGTATTCTCTCAACCGGTTGATTACTGTTTGAGGATATATCCGTCTCAGGTTCGGGATGTTCCTGGCTGTCGTCGTTGCCGTTTGTTGCCGGTTCCGGAGATGGACGACACGGATATACCAATCTTGTGCAGGGGTGGTAACTCGGGGTCTCCCGGAGCGGGGTCGGTCTCGAACGTCATCATGTTGTGCATGTGGATGGACTAGCCTGTCTACAGTGTTACTGTGGCAGTTCAAATGCTGGGCAACCTCTCTGTGTGTTCTGCCAGCTCTAATCACACCCAGGGCAAGGATACGTTGATTCATTGTCAATCTTGGCATGCTAATGTGGAGTCGTTTTAACAGCAGCACAAGTGTGAATGTGAACGATAGGAAGGCCTTACTTTAGTGTTTAAATACCCAAGGATTCACACTGCTGCATGAATTTTCAGACTCTCCACGTGCAAAACATGCCTTTTCACAAACGTGCAGCACGTCATTTAACGTTAATGCAATTTTAACGGGGAAAGCTGTTTTTGTGTTCTTAACTTATTCATGAACAGGTTAACACTCTTTACACCTACGAAATTATTTTTTTTTGAGTTTGATCAATTTCTGCAATGCACACTTTCTTTTTTGGGCGAGTATATACAAAGAAACACTCCAGTATGAACAGTATAACAAATCAGTCATTGCTTTACACTACACTCGATGCTTCAAGGACACGTTCAGACAATTTAACCCTCGACTTAATCCTTTACTCAACGTGCACGATATCAAAACCTGTTATATTTAACCCTTGGAACACTGGTGGCATCTTCCTTGACAGTAATTGGAAGAGTCCATGTTCATTATTTGGGGGGGGGGGGGTGGTGAGAAATTAATTCTTTCAACGTGCAGGCTTGGGGATGCACGTTGAAAATATTAATTGATCTACTCCGCACAGTTACATAGCTGCCATCCTATAAAATGAAATTATGACGTATCATGCTCCGGGGCCGGAAAAGCGGTCTTTCGGGTTCGATGGGTTAAAGTTTATTTTAAATTTTGGTTTGTTTATTTTAGATTTTTCACAAACTTTCAACAACACCCTTTCAAGTGCCCTACATGGGAATGGGCGCGACCAGCACGTTCAAATGAGGGGGTCACATGATATGGCTTTATTGAATCTATTTGGACATTTTCAACTGCCCAATTTGCATACAACGCGGGCGAATGTGGCCAATTCGCTAGATGAAGGGTTAATGTATGTTTCATGTGCACTTGCGTTATATACAACAATCGCCATTCACACGTATTTTAAAAAAATCTGTTTCCAAAATGTTAATTGCGACGCCTCTTTGGAACGAGTTTGTCCATCTTATTCTAGAAAGGGGTCAAAGGTTTCTTTTTTTTAAAGAAAAATAATAAGTTTTAAATCATATTCTGATGTATTCGATATGGCAATTTCTAGTCAACTAATTAAGCCTTCACCTAACACGATCAGATGAAGTTTCATACCACATATCAAAGTATTCTCTGGGGTAGTTCTTCCAAAGGGAGACCACAGTTTGATCTGCTTGGTTCCTGTGAACAAATTTGAATCTCCATCACTAAAGAAAGTTCCATACCAGATGTCTAGTCATTATTACTAGTGGTTTTTTGAGAAGATGATTTTTAAAGCATTTTAGGCGTTTAGGGCATTTACCCCAGCTGCAAGGAGAGTAGGAACGTTTTGGTTAAAAACTCAGACGAACATACTCCACAAAGATGCTTTTCACCAAATTAGTTTAAATTTGGCAAAAAGGTTCTGAAGAAGAGAATACTTAGTTGATGGAGCACAACGACGATAACTCGGCATTTTCCCATTGGTACCAGTGTTAAAATGGGCATCCCCATACGGCGGCCCATGACAAAACCGATAGCAATTGTTTTGGTCCGTCTGTTTCCACTGATCCTGAGGAAGGTACATATCAAAAAAAAAAAAAAAAACAACAAAAAAACAACGTTCAGATCCGTGCAGTTTTTGAAATGAAATATGGGAGTTTGAATTTTTTTCTCTTCTCAGCTCCTTGTGTTCCCACGGGGCTGTAAAATGTTTTTCTGGGAATCAGTCAAGTACACTTATAACCCAATTAAACAACAAGCAAAATTTGGTTCAAATCAGTCCATCGTTCTTAAAATAGAAATTTTGGTTTGAGCTCAAAATTGGCATGCTCCCACAGAGAGCACAGATATTGACCTACCAAATTGCCTTGAATAAACTTTAGTCTTGACCACCGCATGAAGTTTCGTACCAAATATCAAAACATTCTCTATAGTGGGTTATGAAGATTTTAAAAGAATTTTAGGCTTTTTTGGGCATTAATCCTAGCCAGAAGATGGAAGAGGGTTCATTTGAACAAAGTAGAAAGGGTATACATCAAATATGGTCTGCGCTATATATGTATGAATTTTGCTTAGTGGTTTTAAAGAAGAATGATAGTTTCAAATTAGTTGATGGAGTACAAAAAAGATGATGAATCACCATTTTCCCATTGCCAACACTGTTAAAATGGGCA
Organism: Pictodentalium vernedei; assembly: GCA_031216915.1. Taxonomy (NCBI): domain Eukaryota; kingdom Metazoa; phylum Mollusca; class Scaphopoda; order Dentaliida; family Dentaliidae; genus Pictodentalium; species Pictodentalium vernedei. Next base: position 316,487,412 of record CM062296.1, on the reverse strand, counting down.
TCCCCAAACCACATGAAGTTTCATATCAAATATCAAAACATTCTCTGTAATGGGTTATGAAGATTTTAAAAGAATTTTAGGCTTTTTTGGGCATTAATACTAGCCAGAAAATGAAAGAGGGTTCATTTGAACAAAGTAGAAAGGGTATACATCAAATATGATCTGTGCTATATATGTATGAGTTTTTCTTAGTGGTTTTAAAGAAGAATACAAGTTTCAAATTAGTTGATGGAGTACAAAAAAGATGATAAATCACCATTTCCCCATTGCCAACACTGTTAAAATGGGCATCCCCATACGCCCCCGTGACAAAACCTATAGCATTGTTTTTGGTCCATCACATTCCAGTAGTCCTAAGGAAGCTCCGTACCAAAACTATATTCTGGTCAGTGCAGTTTTTGAAATACAGTAAAGTTGCCGTGCACTGGTCATAAACCACGCGTGGCCAGTGATGTCCACACTTGCGTTTACCAGGTAATAAAATTCATCATCAGATGAACCACAGGGTACAACCCGGTGCTTCATTAATTCAGTTTTTGATGATTATTCCTATAATTAGTGTTTGGAATCTAATATTATAGCGGCACCGTATGGGAGTTTAATTCTTTTCTATCTGTAGCTCCTGTAGTTCCTACTGGACTGTGAAAAAAATTTGGGCATCAAATCGGCCCATCGGTTCCTAAAATACACATTTTGGATAGAGTCCAAAAGGGCATGCTCCTTCAGAGAGCCCAAATATTGATCTACAAACTTCCCCCCTTGAACTAACTTTAATGTTCACCACCAAAGGAAATTCCATAACATAGATCATGGCATTCCCTCTGGTGGTTCATGAGAAGAAGATTTTTAGGCTTTTGGTAGCAGCTTCATTTGAACAAAGTAGAAAATGTTCACTCTGAAGATGATCTGTGCCATATATATTTGAATTTTGCCCAGTGGTTTTGGAGAAGAAGATACGTTCAAAAGGTAACGGGCAGTGGACGACGGACGCCGGACCCCAAGTGATGGCAACAGCTCCCACTGACCTTGTCAAGCGAGCTAAAAGGTGAAGGACAGATAATGTGAAGGAAGTCGTGGAAATCATCGCCTGTTTGGCTAGAACTTTACGAAATTCTAATTCATGATGAGCGCGTCAGCAATGTCTTTCCAGTGTGTTCCAGTCAGTATCAATGTCAATATGTCGTACAGTATTTGACATTTTCCATTCTTTCTGTTTGAACTTCAACTTTTATTACGTCACTCGGCTAAAACTTTGGTTTAAGTTTCACCTTTTTTTGCGATGGACCCACTGTTTCCTACGAGAGACGTTTCTTCGTCGACCTAAAAATAAAGAAAGGATTTAGAAAAACTCCTTTGAAGAATCACGCATTAAAACCAAGGAAAATTCAAGCCCAGAGTACGATTTTATTAATACTTTTATTTTTCTAAAAGTAATGATATTATTATAGAGTCAACTATAAACTATCAGACAAATTGCTAAACTCTATATCTCCTGATCCGGATACATTACGATTATGTTCTATTATGGCGAAAGTGCACCCTGGAGACGCAAAATGAGGCTATTTAGACTATTGCATAGGATAATTCAAAACTCTTTTGAACTTCAATCGAAAATATGTTTTTTAGTGTCCCCCCACACCATTTATTGTCTTATTTTAAAACAATTTTGACCCACGCGTGCACATTGTTCATACTATATTTGGTTGTCGCAGCAAAAAGCACGCTGAGGGTAAATGGCTATACAAGGATCAGCTGATTTGGGTTTTGAGTATTTCGCCGAAAATATTTCAGACTTTTCAAAATATTAATTGAAGGATACGATAATCTATTTCTGGCGTGAATACCCATTCTTACCTAATTAGTGGTGACAAGAAAATACGTTTTTCCTCAAGCGACGAAGCAGCTTGTAGAAATATACATTTTGCGTGCACATTCATGAGATAATCGTCAATGCTTACTTAACCATTTACCCAAGGTAACGACAAGCCCTATTCACAAAAATCCCCATTAAAATTCTGTTATCTTTTCATTTTTGCCTCAAAAACTTGGCTTATGCACCTCATTGGAATGAACTCTACGAGCTCGTTCCAATGAGGGGGCATAAGTTATGTTTTTGAGACATATGCTGTTCTGATTGGGAAAGGGTTGAAATTCTAATTTTCTTCACAGGAGGTATAAACTGAATTTCCATTCCATTAGGGGCAATGCTTTATTACAGGTAAACTCTAATCCCGAAAAAATGAATAATTATTTTTGTTCACCCCAAATATCTTGTCAAAATTAACTATTTAGAAGTGTCGGTTTTCCGAATGTCCGTAATGCCCTCAGGATGGTGTACATAGTTTTTGTAAAGCAGCTAGAATATTGGTACCCTAAAAACTGTATTGGCAATACAGGTTTGAAAACCCAACCAACGGTCTGCTTTATAAAATTTATTCATAACTTTTCGAATTCTAAATGATTAGTAGTATTTCAAGTCAATATTTCTCAGCTGGTGTACATGTCAAGCGTAGTTTCAACCTCACCATTTTTTCTTAGCCTCACACCGTAGTTAATGTGTTTTCCAGTGAGACTTACAATAGTTTACCTAATTTTCGCGCAGTTTGCGGGTAGACTACCGTTGATTTAATGTGATGTCCAGTCTCTCACACTGAAAAACATATATTCTTTCGTGTTCCAGTTATGGATTTTCAATAAGTATTTAGTTCACTTTTAAAACATCAGGATATTAACAACAATTGGTTTTATCCTTCCGCGATGGCACAAGTGCCATATCGATTAACCCATTCACACACGCGTGTCGTTCTGTTTATTACACGCCTTCATGTCTATAAAAAATACACTTAGAAGGACACTCAGCAATTCATTTGACAATTATGAACAAAGAGAACACGTTTTATCGCCAACCAAATTTGCGAGGGGAACCCGTGTTACTATTTCGTTCCCTGCGTTCTGATGTGTTCTATGTGCCTACTGGCACATAGAACATATTGAAACTCAGAGGACGATTTTTAGCTATCGCTAGAGATTCAAATTGTAATTGCGGTGCGCGATTTGTAGAAAATTCCAGCGAAATTTCACCTCTATTTAAAAATAGTCCGTCAACGATTTCAGTTCCGCACATATGTGCGGAACAGATTTTTTCATTTTCCGCATGGTTTAGTGTTGCTGTAGATGGGGATTACATAGAACAGGCGTGTAATAATGTTGGCAATGTCATTAAAAATTCGATCAAATCAAGTCTCGTTTGAGAAACATTTCTCGCGTTGTTTCAAAGAAACTTAATCTCTGTGGTGTTGTTTGTATTTAATTCGATTGAAATTTCCATTCGGTCGGAAAGACGAACCTTATTCCTGCTGGTTGAATCTAATAATGAGCGCTATTTTAGGGTCAGATTTTTTTCAGAATTTGGCAAGAAGCTTCAGAGTTCACTGTTGAACATCCTTTACGTCGGCGTTCACTGTCTCAAATTATAGTCTCCCATTTTTACGTTTGATGTTTGTTCACTGTTAGACAACAACTTGCGACGAAACAAAAACACTGACTGCACGTAAACGTATGCTCAAAAAAGAAATTTTTATGTTGTTATGAAGAAGTCGTTAGATCTTGCCATTCTTTTTTGTCTGTTATGCTCAGCGTTCACTAACGTTATAGAAAACTAAACTGCAGAAGACTTTTTAGGGAGCGAGGGAGAGAAAGTGTATTTGAATATAACCTGGAACCATACAAGATAATAGGCTTGAAAAGACCTGAAAACAGCCGTTTCACAACGTGACTGGTGATCTACGTCCTGAATTGACCAATTCAATTTCCTACAAACGATAAAGGAATATACAGTACATCGTACTAACGTACTAACCTAGTACTTCGACGGGTTCAGTCTAAACTGCATTAACTGAATGCACAACGTTCTACCCAGCTCCCATTTCAGTTATCAAGAAAGACTAGTCGTCAGGGTCGAAATCACAAACTTTCTATCACAAATCTAACATGTTAAACAGTGTACTTCTGATAATACTCATAATCCACTGATTTCTCTATAAATAGCTCATGGGACGTCAAGGTAAAACGACGCAAGTCAAACTAGCATCTCAATATGGCGTCAAGTCAATCAACCCGTGTAATTCCTCCTATCACTGTGTTTGATGAGGTGACAGTCTTCAGTCTTAGTATAACAGCTTTTGCGTCACCAAGCATTAACCCTAACGTAACGGTCAAAAACGGCCAGCGCTATTCTCAAAACTCGCCAATTAATTTTCATTATTGTTTCATTTTTTGTCTCTAAAACATAGGTTATGACCCTCATTGGAACGAGCTCGTCTATCTCGTTCCAATTAGGGGTCATAATTTTTGTTTTTGAGAGAAAAAATGAAAATAATAGTAATTCAAGATTTTGTTTTGCAAGTGTCGTCTGCTTTTCATGTTAGGCAAAGGGTTAAAAGGCCTAACACAAAACCGAGTGCCACAGTATCCACTTTCCAATATTAGCGTTTGATTTTTATCACTAATAATTCACATTTGCTTTGAAAATTCAAATGGCTTTATCGTGAAAAAATTGAGTGCACCATATACGTATTCGTTTTTCGCTGACATCAAACTATGTTATATAAAAAAAGCAATCAGCGATTACTAAGCATCTAAAAACTGAACACTATCAAAAATAAGTTTTGTTGATCATCGCCTATCTACAGGATCAAATGACGTCCTCAAGATGGCGCAAGCTGTAACACTTCTCTGTTTCTGGCAGTGGGGGTGAAAGGCAACCAAGTTGTGTAGATGTCAGTGTGTTAAATCAAATGCAGATTATAATTTAAGCATGTTTATCGATCTGTTAAATGCATTTAAAATGTACTTTATATTCTTGTAAAAACTGAAACTATCAGGCAACAGATTCACCACAAACGACTGGTTCAAAAGTTACTTGGTCAAATCAAAGCATCTTGTTAATTAACGAGGATATATCGCAAGCGCCTTGAACATCAAAACTGATATTCGTTAAGGATCTGTACTTAGTCATTGTTTTTAGCATTGTTATGTCTACATTAAATGAGCGGTACCAGCAATTCCAAATGGTTAATACTCTTATTACTTCTTGATAATACTACTGTGTTTATCTACCTATAATTTAGAAGACTCGTACTCACAGCACACACTGAAGGCTCAGTGTCATATAGGCTGTAATTCTGTGCACGCATGATGAAGTGACTTGTTCAGCAGAACGAGAGTCATTAAGTGATACCCTGGCAAGATTCAATGAAGTGATAACCTCACGCGTTGAGGGATGATGGTAGCATTAACTCTTTACATTTTGATGTCATTATCAATATAGTGCCTTTAATCCGACCCTCTATGATTTGTAATATCAATGGTGATATATAGTCTAACGAATTTTGAAATGTTAATAAAACTTATCTGAGATGAATGCAAAAAGGTTATTACCTTCGTGTGGGTTTCCGAGTTGGTGCATTGATTTCCAGACATCGTCTCTGGGCACATATAGAGACGAGGATGAGCCTTCAGTTCACTATCTCGGAAACCCACATGGTGTCAATAACCAATTCATCTTACAATATTCCTCCCTTTCTTGATTTGTTGGCATATGTTTTTACAATCATTCAACGTCTATGCATTGATTTTTATAAATGAAGATCATGACATCATAACATTACGTCTTGGGGGGGGGGGGGGGGGGTGACCATCCCCTACTAGGCGGGTCCCCAGGTGGCGGATAGAGGAATGCCTACTTAATTGAGCAGGTTTGCTGCGAAATATCTGAATACGTAGTCTTCGAACCACAGTGTTCTCCCGCGAAGTGCGTTCGGAAGGCCCCGGAGGAAGGACCCCTAGCAGTTGAGGACAAACAGTGCCCCGGTTAGGGCAATCTCCATTTTGAAGAAACCTGTCCAATACACGGCTTTGGCCCCCAACTTCGGACGCAAACGGATGGTCAGATGGACCCGGTCAGACCAATCTGGAGTTCATAAAAAGTGCGTCACGTCGGGTGTATTGGGTGGTCAGTCAATCAGTTATTTCTTATAGCTCAATTTTATCATTGCTAACATATACTGACTTTTAATGAGTTCGATCTCTGTAAACATATTCCATTTTATCGCATTGTCTGCGTCAGTTAACAGTGGTAATTTTCATTGCACTAGTCTCACGAAATAATTGGTTGGATGACAACCTTCTGAAGACCGGGCACTTGCATCAGCGCTGGTCAAGTATAGTCGTCATGTACTCTCGGTTTTGTCAGCACCTCATGTTAGGCTGGAACCCCCCCCCCCCCCCCCCAAGCTGGGCTCTGAATAAGGGTTGGGAAGCGTGAAGTGAAGAATGAAATCGTTCAAATTGTGGCAACAGGAACAAAATTAAACGACCGTATGATTCAACAAATGATAAATCTTCTTTTGACTCTGATTCTGAATATGATCGACAATATGATCGACAATCAGCCATTTACCAAACCGATGCCTGCCCACGGTTTATATAAAAACGTCAAGTAGATGAAGACAAAAAAGTTTATTTTAACCCATTCGCATTAGAGAAAGCAATAAAAGGGATCGCTGACGCTATTAAAAATATTAAAAAGTTACGTTCAGGTAGCATACTGATTGAATGTGCTTGTACAATCTTGTGCTTGTACAATCCAGTCACTCAAGGATTCAGAAACTTTTAGATGTTGAAGTAAAATCGGAAACTCACAGAACCTTCAATACCAGCAGATGCGTTATAAGAACTCGTGGACTTACCGACATCGATGAAATGGAAATATTTACGTAAATGAAAACACTGGGAGTAACAGGTGTCAAACGAAAAAACAATAAAGAAAAATGGCAATAAAGTCAGCACAAACACAAAAATACGGACACAGCCAGAATTCCTGTGGGGGTCAGTCTGCCACAAATGTAGTCAAAACCACTATGAGCCATGCACCAGCAATATCCGTAAATGTGTAAATTGTGAGGGTAATCATATGTGATCTTGAAAAGATTATCCCACCTGGCAGAAAAAAAGATACAATAAACAAAAAACAAAATATGAAAGACAGGTAAGTTTTAAAGACGCCAGAGAAATTATTATTATCGATGCCTGGCATGAATACAAAACAAAAAGTTTTAACATAGTCAATAGAATGCCAGACACAATATGCATGACTCGAAGACACAATACCATCATTACTTTCGGCCTTCACAATAGAGCATAGCGATCAACTACAACCGAGATCATCGCAAACACCACCAAACCCTCACATACCAACAAAAGTAAACTCGAAAACAAACTGGAGGAAAGAACAAGGCAAACTTAACCCAGAAGAGAAAGAAGCAAAGAAACCCAAACCAGAAAAGAAAAATAAACAACCTAACTCCAAACTTAAACCAAAGCTCAAAAATCTTAGTCAAGGTCAGAGAGAGAAGAAAAAAAAAAAAAAAAAACAGAAAGAAAATAGGAAACCAAAACCAGTTTTCAGACAGAACACCTAAAGCCCTTCAACACCCGGTTATCAGCAACAGGTTGAAGGCCTAGAACAGATGAAAGTCGGTGAATGCATCGTGGAAGCGTTCGGGCACTTAAGCTTGAACTCTTCTCAGAATAGGTCCCCTAGAAATAACATCACCGAGGAAGCTAATGTGGGTATTTCACCCATACGTTCACCATCTCAATCGCCAACCAATTATGGACAATAAAACCAAAAACAATATAATACATTGGAATTGTCGAGGATTTAGGCGAATTTTAATGAACTGGGCCTCCTAAACCAAAAGTATGCACCTTCTGCTGTTTGCCTACATGAGACCCTCTTAAAGAAGCCTGATAGTGAAGAGCATTCAGCTTTTAAGCATAATACTTCGTATAATGCCTGGGCAGATGAAATTGATCTTCTTGTTCATGGAGCGTCTGTCTTGGTTCGAAACGACATTATTCACAGTTCTGTACCTTCAGAATCACCTTTACAGGCTGTAGCAGTACGCCTAATTTTAGACAAGACGTTCACGTTATGTTCAATTTATGTGTCGCCAAATAAACCCCTTCAGCTGATTGACCTTGAACAACTGATCCACCAGCTCCCAACTCCATACATTCTGTTGTGTGATTTTAATGTTCATAGCCCTCGTTGGGGTGATTCCTGCAGCAAAGAAGACATAAAAGGCAAAACAGCTGAAAAACTTATTTCAAAATATGACTTGTGTTTGTTCAATGATTGGTCAGATACGTATCTGCATCTCGCATCCGGTTCATACACTTCTATTGATCTCACAATAACATGTCCTTCTACTTTTCTAGATTATTCTTAGAAGGTTGAAGATGACTGATGTTGGACTTGTGTTGGAAAGTGTGATCCCGGTGGAAAATGAGAGGGTGCAAGCGATTGGCTAATCCTTCAAACCCTGCATATCCTTATGTCTCAGATCCTCAAAATGTAGAATTCTTTACCAGACACCAGAATCATATTCCTCCACCGGGAGATAGCGTTAAACCTCATACGTATTCCGCCACGCTTGAATCGGATTCTATAAAAGAGAACCGTAGGCCACACATTCTTCCTTGGCATCTAAGGAAATCAGCTGTCATTTTTGACCTGACTTCCTCCAAACGTCAACCTCTCTGGAATTTAAACAAACATATGCCGAAATATGGTCTAAATATGTTGCATATGAAAACATATTGGAGTGATAGTTTAATCCTGCGCTTCTCAAGAGAAGGCTCCCCTCAACAAGCATTGGATCTATTGGCGATGTTCTGAATACACCCAGGCTAATTCTTATACACTATTATGAATTGCATCAAGTGGTTTGAGGTATGACTTTCTCGCAGAATAGTAAACCATGCAGACGTAATCTAATTTCGATCTAACAAGTGATCTATGCAGATAGAGTAATGTTCTTAGGTCAGCACCCCAATCAGTGCTACCAACTAAGCTTAAGATGGTGGCCTTTTACATTTATCCTTTAGTTGCTTTTTGCGAGAAGTGAAATTCAGTTTATTGTCAAACAACAATTTCTTTTTATTAGAGGGTAATATGCGACCAGAGTGTGTTCCTTGCCAGCAGGGATTGACAGTGGAAAACATTCTTTTTCATTGACCTGATTTTGATCATGCCAGAGGACAGTATTTTACTGTAAGATCTCTTAGAGATCTTTTTATCATATGAACCCGCACAAAATTCTCTCATTTCTTAACGTAATCAACCTTTTTAATAAATTTTAAGTTTTAAAGTTATTTCTATTCTTTTAAACCAGATTTTATGGGTCTCAAATCATCAGGTTAATTTATACGGTATTCACTTTTCTTGTATTGTATTACTGTTTAAACCACTCATATATTTTGAATTTCTGTTGTAAGTATTTCCTATTTATATTCAATCATTTAACTTCATAATTGTCAACGACTTGTTTTATTTTAAACCATTTCCGCGCCACGACATAACATTGGCGGCTGACGTGACGTTAAGCACCAATAAATAAATACATGATATTACGTTACAGCCGTCTGATTCTTTATTCTATTTTTCAGGTTTAACGCATTGTGGGCCTGTATAAAAATATCACCATGGCAACAAATGATCTGGTCCTATTTATTTCGCAGCGCTGGTGATTTATTTACCATTTAATTATTGTTATCAGAACGGTGGCCTCGGCATTAAATATGGGAAAGAAGTTGTGTTAAAAGAGAAGATGATTCCTGTTTCACAAAAATCGTAATCCGATTCCCAGTTCATACAGTTGACGTGAGCGCGGTGACTCAGTGGTTACGGCATTGGACTTCAAACCGGGGGGGGGGGGGGGGGGGGGTGTACGGTTCGATCCCGCCAGGGGTTACTGCGTTGTGTCCTTTGTCAATGCACTTAATCTCGAATGCCCATGTACATGCACATACAAAAATGTTTGTTGGTGTACATTTATACCATCATTTTCACGGTTTGAAAATAAAAAAAAAAAATTCTATATTGACTACTTTCGGAAAATGTATAAAAGCACCATAAATATTTACGGCACAGAGTAGAACTAAGGCGTACTGCTCGTCGGCACAGAGTAGAACTAAGGCGTACTGCTCGTCGATGGTGCACCTGTCTTCAACCAATGCTAACCCGACTTGTTTGGAATTAGTACGCTGGGGAGTCTGACAGTTGCTTGCCGTTACTCAGTGGTTCTTTCCCGGTACTCCGGCTTCCACCACCCGTAAAACTGTCCGACACAAAGTGACCCTGGCTGTCGAAAGTGTCGTTAAACTCCAATTATTAAATAAATCATATAGTTTTCATTCAACAGAAAGTGCCAAGTTACCACATCTGAAAATATATTCTAAGGAAATGGTTTTGGAGTACGAAAGTAAGCACGTCGTTAAAGCTGAAAAAGTAGTAACAAATCTTCAAACTGCTGTAGATGTTTGCTAATCCATCAAACCTTTCTTATAACTATGTTTCAGACCCTCAAAATGTTGAATGTTTCAAAAGTCTCTAGAAACATATTCCCCCGCTGGGAATCAGAATTAAATCACATATGGAGACCGTCGAAATTAATCTGATGTGAAAAAAGAGAACCGTGAGCCACATATTTCTCCCTGGCACCTTGAAAAACCTACAGTCAGTTATTTCGGACCTTGCTTGTAACAAAAAGTTTGAAACAGATGCTTTACTGTTTAAGCAGAAATATGCTGAAATAAAGTCCAAGCATGTTGCATACTAAAGTATCCATACAGACAGAGCTAAAGATGGTGACCAAGTATCATCAGCCAAATTGTTACTGGTGATCAGACCACCTCAATCAAAATACCAAATAAAAGTTACAGTTTTTTCAGCTACAGTTAACGCTTTACAACTAGCGTTTGAACACATCAGGAATGTACAGAAAATGAAGTCGATCATATATTGCGACTCTCTTCCCTCTTTGTTAGCTTTTCTGAATTCCAAGTTGAAGAACTCTCTCTTTTTGGAACTTCGTGAGAAATTGAATACTTCCATGTCTGACCAATATCATATCGTGATTTAAAATTACTTGGGCATGCTGGTATCTCTGGTAGCACCAGGGCAGACAGTGCAGCGAAACATGCTTTCAACAAGTAAATCACTGATTTTAAAATTCATTGTTAACCATTTTTCAGTAACTACAACAAATGTGTGTGGCAGCAGAGTGGGATTTATTTATATATTTATTTTATTTATTTATTGGCGTTTAACGACACTTTCGACAGCATGTCGTGTGCGACACATTTACGGGTAGAGGAAGCCAGAGTACCCAGAGAGAACCACCGAGGAACTGCGAGCAACTGTCAGACTCCACAACGTACCAACTACATACAAGCAGGGTTAGCATTGGTTGGAGACAAGTGTACCATCAACGTGCAGTACGGCTTAGTACACAACGCCACCGTGCACCCCACGTGGCAATTGGGATTAAGTGTTTACCCAAGGACACAACGCGGTTACTGCAGGTGCGATTCGAAACGAGAACCTCTCGGCTTGCAGCCTGCATCTCTACCAACTGAGCCACCGCGCGTCCGGCATAGTGGGATACAGCAACAATTAAAAATCCCCATCGCGTCCGATCAGATATTTTTGACCATTACTCTTCAAGTAACCTTTGTAGAAAAGATCGTATAATACTGACACGATGTTATTTTGATTTGATCATACAAGACTTACACATTTCTTTTTGTTAAAGAGAAATACGCGACCAGGGTGTGTGTTTCTAACCAACAGGTGTTGACAGTGGAGCGCATTCCTTTACATTGCCATGATCTTAATCATGTCAGAGGGCAATGTTTCAACGTACGATCTCTCAGAGATCTATTTTATTATTTGAGCCCTTACAAAATTATATCATTTTTGAAAGTAATCAACCTTCTCTTAATATATTGTGAACAGTTTTAATTCTATTAAACTGTCCCCTCTTCATATCTATTCAACAGGTTGAGTTACACAATATTCGTCAAACAACTGGTCTCATTTTCTCGTCACTGATTTCACTTCTACTTTTATTCCCCATATTCTGTCCACATTCCATCGACTCATTTTTATTTATTTCATGGACAATAATAACCTACGTTATAATTCACACATTCCATCACAAAGATATAGCCTTCTATGCTGGTGTTGCGTAAAAATCCAATAAATAAATAAATTCCACTTTTTGGCTGACTTTCACAAACAGGCGAGTCGCCGTTGCATTGAATACTTGAAAAGAGACTTGCAATATGTCTGGTTGCAAAAAAGAAGATACCGTATCTACAGTACGTGGAGAATGTATTATCATCAAATCTCACGCAGAGTGGAGATTCCACCTAAGCAATAATTGCAAATTTGTTGCAAAGCATAACAAAAGCAAGCAAAGTTCCAGCCAATGGACCTTCATTGGCTGAAACATTGCTTGTGGTTTTGTCCACATGTACAGAATTTGAAAGTGGTACTTTGGGTGATAACTCCACTCCACGAGTGATTTAGTTACAATCCACTCTCCACATACTGTACAACTTCAAGAGCGACGAGATTCGATTCGCGATTCGATTAGAAACCATCCACTGATTCGATTAGGCCCGAAATTTGAGAACAGCAGGGATCAACTAAAAGTGTGAATGCTGCAAACATAGAACGTTAATGGCACTGAAGATTTGTTGGTGTACATTTATACCATCATTTTCACGGTTTGAAAATAAAAAAAATTCTATATCGACTACTTTCGGAAAATGTATAAAAGCACCATAAATATTTACGGCACAGAGTAGAACGATCTTAATGAATAGGTATCGTATCGTACAAGAAGAACGTATTTCCCCCAATAAAACAGAAAACGTAAAGAACAAATACAAATCTGTATAGAGGGAAGCAAACGCATGTGTGATCATCTGAGTCAGAAAGAGCACGTTGTTTATCTGCCCTCAGCGAAAACCGATTACACATGTCGAGGCCATTGTTTTTATGGCAGTAATTAAGAGTAAATAAATCACCAACTCAACGAAATAAATTAGACAAGGGCTAACATGCGTTACATCTGAAAATAAAACAAAGAAATACACAGCTGAAGCACCGCTACAAACTTCAACGGTTATAGTGCAAGTAGAACAACGAATACAGATTACGTCATTCATTTCACAAGAACGTAATACCATGACGTCATAATCTTCATTCATGAAAAATCAATTCAAAGACGCTGTATGATTGTCAAAGTATATGCGAACAAGTCAAGAGAGGGAGGAATATTGTAAGATAAGTTGCTTATTACCACCGTGTGGGTTTCCGAGATGGTGTACTGAAGTCTCGACCTCCGTTAGGGCAAGTGGATATATGACCCAGAGAGACGCAGTCACCACATCAATATACAATCTCGAAAATCCACATGGTGGTAAAAACCTATATATATTGAATGTACTGAAGCCAAATACGCATTGGGAAATTCAGCGGTTGTCATTGATTCTTTGATAGATCACAATGTATTGAATTCGATCATCAGGAGCTTATAAGCTCTATGCAATTAAGAGGTGATATTTATGCCCTAGGTGTAGTAAATAGCTTGATGTTTGAAAGTAGTATGTAATTAACAGGATTATTTAATTTAGTAAAATCCAACTATGGTGGTTCGATTTTAAGGCCCCATAAAGTAAGTAGATCTTCTGTTTCTCAGACCGTTCAATGTAGAATTGCATGTGGGCGGGTGTTTTTTTTATTTTATTTTTTTATTTCATTGTATTTATTTCTTTGTCATCAAAAGTTCATGTTCTCGGTTTGTTATATGTTTTAGGCCTCATAATCTACAGAATAGCATGTGTGGTGGTTTATTTCGTTCATGCAGTGCAAGAAGGATTTGCAATGCTTAGGTATTACAAAGCCTTGTTGTACTTAAGGGACCAATTTATCAATTTTATTAATGTGTGTAAAATATCAGACATAAACCATTCAATTATTATTTTTTTTAAGTTTGCATTGGTTATTAAAAGGAAGCAGGAAGCCAAAATGGACCATTCAGGAGGACCCGAGAAACAGATTAGTAACCTGTTATGGCCTAGTTATGTCGTTCTTTTTATTTAATTTTTTCTGTTTGTATTTAAATTTGTTTTTGTCTGTTTGTTTTTCGATTAGAGTATTATTAGTCTGACATTTTGACGAACTAAAAAACGTGATGGCTATGTCAATGTACACGACATAAGAAATCACGTTCCCTGTTTGAGAATCGCTTTAACTTCGTATATCTGGATCGTGTAAATATACTGAGTCAAAAAAGAAAGTATAATAGAAACAGATGAGAAAAAATAGCATAAGGGATGAAATATAATAGTTCTAAAGTTGCATATTTGTGGAAGTCGTGCAAAGAGTTTAATGACATTATGTTGTTGTCCTACCGTATACAGTTTTGCTACGAATTTTAAAATAGCACGTGCTACCCGAAAATGTCATGAATGGGTGACCGACGATTTTCATTGTGTTATGTTATGCAAGAGAGCCTGGGTTATTGAGAAAACACGCTAGTTTTTGTCTTTCGACATTTTAAAAAATGCCAAGGTTAACCGAAAATCAGAGGTTGCGTGCCATTGGGGTGCATGATGCTGGGATACCTCCATATGAGCTCGCTGCTGAGTTCGGAGTCACTGTTGACAACATTTACCATCTCATTGGAAGGTATAGAACCACTGTATCTACTGCCGACCGACCGCATTCAGGTCGACCAAGAGTTACGACCCTTGCACAAGACCGACACATCAGGACGTCTCACTTACGGGATCGCTTCCTTCCCGCGAAGAGGAGAGCAGCAATTCCTCCTAGTAGAACTGACAATATAATCAGTGCACAAACTGTCCGCAACAGACTCGCTGAACACGGCACCCGAAGTAGGCGTCCATACCACGGACCAAACCTTACCCAACGTCGTCGTACCGTCAGAATAGAATGGGTGAGTCAGCGTGTTCGCTGGACTCAGCAGCGTTGGAGCACAGTTCGTTTTAGTGATAAATCACGATTTTGTCTACGGCGCGCTGGTTTTAGGACTAGAATATATCGCCGACGAGGAGAACGGTTTTCTGATGCTTGCGTGCGTGAATGCGACCGTTTCGTCGGGGGTAGTGTAATGGTTTGGGCAGGTATTTCCTTGTACCATCGAACGCAGTTGATCTTCATCGATGGTAATCTGAATGGACAGCGAAATAGGGTCGAAATTATTAACGCTGTTGTTCTCCCGTTGTCCATCGCTAACGTCGGACTGCAGTTATTCCAGCAAGACAGTGCTCGATGTCACTTGGCGCGTATCGGTCGTGACCTTCTTGGGGAGCAGAGCATCGAACTTCTTCCCTGCCCCCCCCCCCCCCCCCCCCCGCCCACACACTTTCGCCAGATTAGTCGCCAATCGAGCCTCTTTTGAGTTAATTGGACCGTTGGGTACGACTTCATGATCTTGTGACGTTAGGCGATTTACGTGATGTTCTAAGGCAGGAGTGGAACGCAATACCACAGGGTGACATCCAGAGACTTATCAGGTCCATGTCGTGCCATCCAAGAGGCAAACTGGGCACATACACGCTATCGACTACATGTGTGAACTTTTCATTTCACCCAGTGTCTGAATTGCGACGTTCTGACGTGACGGTGGCAACAGTAACAACATGAAATTATGCAAATTCATACAGCTAGACTCGAAATATGAATTTACAATAATTTGCTTGGGATAAAAAGTCGATAATACTAAAACACTGGTCCTCAAAGTTTATTATACTTTCTTTTTTTTTGACTCAGTATATGTATCGCAGAAAATATGTGTGTATATCGTGTTCCATCTCATACATATTGAATAACTAATATTAATAGACGCACGCGAAAGGAACAGTTCACAAAACAAAGGTGTTGTATGATATAACTAATACGTACGTTTGAAGGGCGTTTTCTGCAGGATGACTTCGATAACTGATATACAAACAATAGACCACCTGAAACTCCACACAATGGTAATGCTGCGATATATAGGACATCGTAAGAACCAGTTGTATCACGAATCCAACCTAAAATGTAAAACACAACACACTGGCGCCTGAACACTACCTCACTGATTGAAGTAGAAGTACAATGGGGGAGTATATACTATCTATATATGATGTAATCAGTCTTAAATCTGTCTTCTCGAGTCAGCTTAGCCATATCATCCTGGTAACCATAAGCAGTTACACGAGGAAAACATTGCCAGTTGCGAACAGACAATAAAAAGGATAATAAATCAGAAGTTAGGATTTTTAATAATTTCACCCTACATAAATATGGATGTTTCTAGACTCTCCCTACACGTATTCAATGGATTAGTCCTTGACTGTATTGTATGGTACGGTGCCATACAGGGTGCCAGACTTGAAAGTTTTATGAATCAGCAGCTGTGTTTTTTTAACTGGTTGAGTTCTAGAAGTCCATATTTGAGCTCGGTTGAATAGTGAAGGGCCTCTTTTAAAAGGCTTCGTATTCTGCGGATGTGCTTCATATTATCTTAACAGTAATTAATATTTGTTCACATGGGGTAATCTTGCCATAAGTTATTGGGGAGTGCCATTGGGCACTCCCCAATACATTATTACAATGGAAACCTATGTGAACCTTTCTAAGAAGCAAAACTAATGTAGCACTCTCCCAGTTTAATATTATTTTATTTAAATATTGATGTGAAGGCACAAGGTAAAATACTTTACCCACCAGTTCTGAGAAGCTTAGAGAAGCTTAAAAAATCGTACGTACCCTCCTTATTTTAATTCTTAATGGGTGTCTTTCAGTAGATCATCAGTTTCGCAAGCCATTTTCTGTAAAATTGCATGTAAGCGACTGGTGTTTTATTTTATTTTTGTAATTATTTTTTTGTCATCAAAAGTTCATTTTCTTGGTTGGTTTTATGTTTTAGGCCTCATAATCTGCAGAACAGCATGGATGTTGGTGCATACCTTGAGTGCAAGAAGGCTTTACAGGGCTAAAGCATTGCAAAGCCTTGTTACACTCAATGGACAAATTTATCAATTTTATTATTAACCTGGGTAAAATATCAGACAAAAACCTGTTAGTTTTTATTTTTTCAAGTTTGCATTGCTTATAAAAAGAGATCATGGGGCAGGCAAAAGAACCATGCAGGAGGGCATGAGAAACAGATTTTAAACTTGTTTAGGCCTTACCTTGCTAACTTTTATTGGCAGCACTATGACAATATTCCTGGTCTATAAATAGATGATCTCTAACGAGTCACGATTTGATATGAAACTTCTGAACCAAATTTGCTAAATTTGACGTATGTTGTGGTTTACCGAGGCTTAACCCTTTACCTAACGTAACGACAAAATCGGCCAGCATTATTCTCGAAAATCGCCAATTAATTTTCATTATATTTTCATTTTTTTTCTCGAGCTCGTTCCAACGAGGGGTCATAACCTATGTTTTTGAGACAAAAACTGAAAAAATTAGTTATTCAAGAATTATTTTTGCAAGTGTCGTCTGCTTTTCAGGTTAGGTAAAGGGTTTAATCGATTTTAGTGAATTAGGTCGACACATTTCATCTTACATCGTGACGAATTTGAGATTATTTTGATTGTATAATGTGTGATTTAAATTTTTCGTAATGTAACGACAAAAAACTAGATAGCACTGTTCCCCAAAATCACAATCCAAACTTTATCTTTTTTTAATTTTGTATTGAAAACAACATAGGTTATGATCCATCATTGGAATGGGCTCATTCCAATGATGGGTCATAAGCCATGTTTTTGAACCCCACCCCTCCCCCCCTCAAAAAAAAGAAAATGAAAAAAATGAAATATTTTTGCAAATGTCATCTGCTATTCATATTTGTTAAACAGTTAAATATTAAAGTAGATAAAATCAATTCTACTTCTGAACCTGTCCACCCATGATGTTATTACGTCGACGTTGACTTTTGATGACATGCGCCGTGTTGTAAATGATATTTTCAGATTAATGTTTTTGATGGCGATTACGTGATAAAAGTTTGTCTATGTCTATCATGGTATTGTGCACTTTTGGAGATTGTCCTCTTACCTAAAGTTTGGACCATATCTTGCCAGCGATATTCATCAACATCCAAAACATGGCTTGTGATCCTTCAGTGATCTCGTTCCAATAAGAGGAAGTAAGCTTTGTTTAGGCCAAATTAACATTTTCAAATGATTCAACAAATTTGTAACAAACAACTCCTCAGTGGAAGGAACACTATGCTAAAGGAAACTCGATGTGTGCGCAACCGAAAAACTGTCAAATTGGGAATCGTTTGCAAGAGGAAAGTAAAATATTATCAGGAAATTCTAAAAATAGGAAAGTTTTTGAACAAGGAACTGCCATAATTATGGACATATGCCCCATAGAAATCTGGAATCAAAGATAGATTTTATTTCAAATCAATCCGCCAAAGAGTAGTAAAGATATGCAGGAACAAATCACAAAGCCTCCGCACAATCAAGGGCCTGAACTTCGGAATGATGTGTATTAGAAATCTGAAAACTGATCTTTATTTTGTGATCATGACACAATTGCCGAATTTCAAATCCATCCACCGAAGGGAATTAAAGTTACCGCGTGGAAGCCACAAAATAATGACGTTTTTGCACAACCAAAGGCCAGAACTGTGGAATTGAATGCGCTTGGAAACTGAAAACCGAACGCCCTGCGTTTTGTAATTAAGTCCTCCAACGAAGTTGGGCTGACTAATTGCGATCGTTAGACTTCTTTCTTTCTTTTTTTTTCTTTTTCTTTCTTTTTTTTCTTTTTCATCAGACCAAAATTTCGAATACTTACCCTCCACGCACACTTACGAAATCTGATACACTAATCAGGAATATGAACACTTCACCCAACAATAATTTGTTTCTCAATATTCTATTGGCGATTGTTTGATATTTTTCAATATATTTAATATAAATGCATGTAGCAAACCCATCTCTTTCAAACTTCTGATATCACATCTCCAGCCAGAACCATATCTACACAGGCATTTACTCAAGGGAAATACTTAATATCTCAGGTGACATCATATGGGTCATAAGTCGAAAATGTTGTGAAGTGAGCCCGCAGGGGTTAATCAAGCTCATAAGCTGGGGTAAGAGCTCGAGCTCTTGAAAGAATTATGGGGATTGATTGATAATGTGGACTCACGTTTTATTAACAGTATTAACAGAAATTGAACATGACAATAAATTACATAGAATTGTATTAAACTGGCGACCAGAGTACAGGCGTACTTTGTGGGTATACGCCAGATGTTCTGTTGACAATATTGGGCATACCTTTGCAGGCCAATATTGTCAACAAGTAGTAACATTGTAGGATTTGTTGACAGATGGAACAATAACATTCGGCAGTATTTCTGGGATGTTGGTGTTCGAACTGTCCAACAAATCATAACATGTATCTGGTGAGGCTCCCCGGATATCTGGGGATGCTGAGTTGCAAAATTGCACAAGTCACCAGAACATTTTGCCAGTTAACTGACGCCCGGCAGGATACTATTCTGTAGTCGATATTCCATGGACTGCATGCAGACTGACTGACAAGATGCATGGCAGTAAAAGAGTCCACAAAATGGCGACCGCCACGTCAAGGGACTTTCCCTAAATTCTCAAAAAACTCAGGGAGAATTTGCAGACAGCATCAGAAATTTGGTGTATATAAGCACCAATTTCTGACTGCTTAGACAAGTTGTCTCTGGGCTCCTGATGAACACAAAATTTTCCACAAGAAGAACCCTGGGTGCCGCCACTGCTATTGAAGGTATGAACTTTGTTGTTTGATACAAGTTACATTTTTATGCCAGAGACAATGACAGTTTAGTCGCGAATTTGTGAATAGAATCAATGATTGATTACTCAAAATAATAGATAATTTGAAACTGGTCTTCATTCTGATGTACATGAAAAGTTCATGAAGTTACCTACAAAACCCAAAATCTGGAGCCTGTGTCTGATATCATCTGGTAAGGAATCACAAAACGCCATGGGCTGGTGGGACCTCACAGAACTGCCAGTAATCACAATGCTTGGAGTCAGAATTTACGATCAGAGATTGATAGACTTTACTTAAATTCCGCAACAGACGTATATTTATATTGGTGTCGTGACCAGGATTTTTCAAAAATTAGTGACCATAACCAGTACCCATAGGCAACGACGTACCAGTAGCCGGCGACTCAACTGAGCTCTCCCCAAGACCTAAAAATACCAACAACCATCAGGTTGTGGACAGTGCACAGTGGTAGGAGCAAACATAGTGGTGAAACAAAAACATGCAGTGGTGGAACAAAACAAAAGCTAAAATGCGAAATAGTAGTAGTGCGCGAAATTACGAATTGTGTAGTACTCACGAAAAGTACGAAAAGTGCAAATTCCAGGAAGGAGGAATGTGGTGGAACAACTTTCTACAAACAGCCAACAAAAGACTGTAAGTGTAACATTTTGATATTTTTCACATATTATCAGCAGAAAAATGGATGAAGTTTCTGTTAGACAGAGGGCAGAGGCTATTGCAGGTCAGCAAGTTCAGGAAATGCAGCAGCAACTGGACGACGTTACCGCACATCACCAGCAGCTGTTGGATACTGAACGAGCTTCCCTGCAAGAACAAGTGCAAACACACAGACGTGATTTGCATGAACAAAAACTCATGCCCTTAATCTACAGATAGTAAAATTACAAATCCAGCTTTCGAACATGAAAACAAGGGAGGATAGTGACCGTGAGATTACCGAGCTCGATTTAGGTGATGCTAACAGTGCCACAGCCACTCAGGCTATCACAAAAATCCATAAAACCATTTTGTTAAGTAGAAGAAATGGCTATGGCGATATTTGAGGCAGGTGCGAAACATAAACACAAAGCTCGGGGAGAGTTGGGAATTGTACAATACTATGAATATCCGAAAAGGGATGACAGTCCGGGGAATGTAGGTGTCCCCATGGAGGTTGATGCGACACGATGGAAAAATCATGTTATGCAAATTCAAAAGCCATTTCGGCAGGGTCAACAATATAGCCAAGGCCAACTGAAGTATCAAAATCAACAGTATCAGAACAAAAGGTTCGTTCAGCAGAGGGTTAATCGATACCCCAGATCCATTTGCCATCTCTGTGGGAGACCAGGGCACTAGAAACGCGATTGTAGGGTGAAAATCGCGAGGCAAGTAAGAACAGTAGAGGTGCAGGCCCCACCCCAACAACAGCAAACTCATGACGAAGGTGTAGGACAGACTAGATTCGGTTCAGGAGCTTGTTTTCATTGTTGACAGTTAGGGCACTTTACAGCCTCATGCAGGGTTAATTTAAATGAGCAAACATCGGCCCTTGTAGGAGTCTCAATTAATGCAGTCGCCCTAAGAAAATGTCAAAAGTGCAAAGAAATAATAAGACCAGAGTCTATTTATTCTGTTCACAATTGTAAAAGGCAGTATTCAAATAATTATCCCATTGTTATTTACGATCCATATTCTGATAAATCCAGTCCTGTGAAACAATCAGAAAATAATGCTCATGGAAATCAGAATGGGGAAAACAATTATCACAAAGTAATACATGTAATGAGTTACATAATAGAGAATATAGTAGAAAAATGGGACAGGTACATAATTCAGTGCATGTGAAAGGTTAAAATCTGCATGCCAAAAGTTCAAAACCAGTGTTACATTCGAGGCGAATAAGTCAACAAACTGTAAAATCTGAAAAATAATTGTATATTAAAAAACAGAATAGTGAAATTATTGGAAATAGGCATACTAGAAAACCAGAACCTAGAAACAGGCAACCTATAAATCAGGGACTGAGTGTCCAACAGATACTTCCCCCCTTCTGTAAAACAAGGAAAATGGTTAAAAGTACTGTAAAAGGTGTAATACTGAGGGACATAATATTAAGAATTGTAAAATGAAATTAAGGACTATTCCTTTAACAAATAGACAACATTGCTAAGAAAGGATGAAAAGAAACAAAACCTAACAGTAAAACAAAGATAATTCCAAACCCTGAAACAAATGTTAACTCAGAACCTAGCAATAAAATAACAGCTAAACCTGTTCCAGAGCCAATTGCTAAAACAAGGAGGCACCCAACCTCAATTGTAAAGATAGATCCAGTTGAAATTAACCCAGGGACAGATCATGAGTGTGAAATATGTGGAAGCGAGAACCACTATACCAGGTGTTGTAAAGGAATTAAAATGTGTGACAACTGCCTACAATGGGGACAAGGTACACATTTTACAAAAGATTGTACACAAATTTTACCAGAAAAACAATATGAAGAAAAACAATTATTATTATGAAAGATATCCCAAGAATCATCCATTGAATAGGGAAAATCAAAAGCAGAAACTTTCAGAGAATCAGAAACCAGTAACACAGACAAAACATCAGGGAAATACCCCTGGAAATCAGAAACTGAAACAGGAAGTAAACATTCAAACCAAACTGAAACCAAAACAGGAAAAATCACAGCAGAACTTGAAACCAAAGGTAGATGGGAAATATCATGGTAAACAGGCAGTGAAACCAAAACTTCAACAAAATTCAGAAATCACTAAAAGGGAACAGGAAGTCAATCAAAACAACCTCCTTCTGCAACAGGAAGTCGAAATAAACACACAAAAACAGTCTTCACAAACAGTCAATGTTAATTATGGACCAGCATCTTTAGATAGTGTCATCATGATAAGCACAGGGAAGCAATGAATGAGAGTGTTATTAGATTCAGGAGCTCAAACTTCTTGCATTTGCACAACATTTTGGAAAAAAATTAGACATAGGCCCAAGTTATTGAGCCATAGAAATACTTTACCTTGGATTGAGGGAGTGACTGGCAATGATGTTAGACACAGGAGTCTAGAGAAACTTTATTTTTCGATAAATGGAATTTCTCAGGTGCATGAATTCTTTGTCTTAGATGAACTTAATCAAAGTGTATTACTTGCTTTATATTGGATCAATGATAATGGAGTGAACATTTACTTTGAACTTAGAAAATTAAAATTACAGGGACAGCTTATACCGATAGTGAAAGACTTACATGTTAGTTGTTTGATTAGATTGGTGAATCAAATTGAACTTAAACCACAGACCATTTGTGTCTGTACAGCAAAGGCCATAGGGGCCCGCTCAACTTTTGACTCTGATTATTTAGAACATCATGGTTTAAAGCAAGGTTACATAGCTGAACAACCAGGTTTACTTGTTAGTAATAGTGTAGCGAGTAACAATGAAGGGCATATTCCTGTGATGTTAGTGAATAGCACTAACAAACATATACATTAAGGGAGGGCTGTATTGTGGGAAAAGTAGAACCTGTAGTACAGGATAAAAACTTAGTAGAAATGGAAAAAGTTTTGAGAAAATTAAATTCTGACGGGCCAAAACAAAAGAATGAACTTGATAAAAAAGGTATTAAGGTACCAGCTGATAAAAGGGACATAACTCTAAAATTTATTCGTGAGAATAGAGATTTATTTGCTCAAAGTGATATGGATTTAATCCAAACAGACACAGTCACACTGCAGACTGGTACAGATGATGCAAAGCCAATTAAAAGTAGACCATACAGGGTACCACTTACAAAACGGAAAATTATGGATGATGCAATCTAAGAGATGCTTGATACTGGCATAATCGGTCTCTCAAACAGTGCTTGGCGTGTCCCCTGTCTCTTAGTGGACAAGAAAGATGGCTCAAAGTGTTTCTGCAGTGATTTTCGCCAGCTTAATCAAGTGACCAAGACTACATGCTGGCCAATCCCTCTGACTGATTATATTTTTACCCTACTTAATGGTTGTAAATACTTTACAACATTTGATATGAAGTCTGGTTATTGGCAAGTCAAGATGAGCGAAGCTGATAGACCTAAGACTGCATTCACGTGTCACAAAGGATTATATGAGTTTAATGTCATGGTGTTTGGACTGGTCACTGTGCCAATCGAGTTTCAACAGCTGATGACCATAGTCCTGCAAGGACTAGAGGACTTTTCACTTGTATATTTAGACGACATTTCGATTTTTAGTAAAGATGAAAAGTCACATATTGAACATATACAGTAAGTATTCAGATGACTGAGACAACACCAGTTAAAACTAAAGGCTAAAAAGTGTACATTCCTCCAAAGTGAAACAGCATACCTTGGCTTCATCATAAGTCAAGATGGTATCAAACCTGAACACACAAAGGTTGAGGTCATAAGAAAATTAGTACCTCCAAAGACAGTGACAAAACTTAGAAGTTTCATGGGGATGGTTTCTTACTATAGAAGATTTATACCAAATTTTAGTTAGATGGCACAGCCATTGATAGGACTGACTAAAAAGCATGCTAGATTTCATTGGAAAGAAACCCATCAAAAATCTTTTGAATACCTGAAGGAGAGCTTGACACAAGTAGCACATCTCTCATATCCCAACCCACGAAAACCCTCCTATATGTATGGACACTTCTCATCCATGCATAGGGGCAGTGTTAACTCAATGTTGAGAAGGTGAGGAAGGTCAAATTCCAGGTGTACCAGATCAGAAATCGATTGTATTTTTGTCACACAAATTAGGATACACACAACAGAAGTGGTCAACCTTTGAAAAGGAAGCTTTTGTCATAGATTATGCATTGGATAAGTTTGACAATTATTTGCATGGAGCTGAGCTTGTTATTAAAACAGACCATGCTCCATTACAATACATGTTGAAACGACCCCAAAACAATGCAAAAGTTCAAAGGATGGTGTTGAAGAAAGCCAGTTATAATTGCAAAATTGAATATTTACCTGGAAAACAAAACACCTGTGCTGACTTGTTGTCAAGATTACCTAAAGGAATTGCAAATGCAGATCCAGATTATCAGATGGATCAGGTAGAAACTGAGAAAACATTAAGGGTAGGAATAATAAACAGTGATAGAATTAACTCCAGTATGCACATATCAATATTGAACAACAAAGCTCCCCTATGCAACTTCAAAAAATAAATTATAAAAATTTAGACATGAAAGTGGAGCAAGCAAAGGATGCTAGACTAATGAAAGTGCAGAGAAATACTTAAGTGATAATACCCCAGCTAACATAAGTAGTAGTTACTTAATGATAAGGGGAATATTATACTACATCAGTGCTACTGATGGCAACCCCAGGGTGAGGTTGTACATTCCTGAGTACTTGTAAGGTGATGTACTCAGACAATACCATAATGACTTGGGACACTTGGGAATAGACAGGGTGTACTGGAATATTAGTAGGAAATATTATTGGCCTGATTTATACAAAAACATCTATCAGTATGTAGAAAAATGCCTAACATGTGGGGCAAGACATACCAAAAAGGTGACTTTACCTATGCAAGAAGCAGATAGACCACTGTGTCCATTTGCTAAGATTGCTTTGGATATGAATGGACCTTTTCCTACTACTCTATCTGGAAATAAGTACATAGTCACTTTCAATGATTTATATTCTGGATGGCCTGAAGCATTTCCAGTACCTGACAAATGAGCAGAAACAGTTGCAAATTTATTAACTGATCAAATTTTCCACTTGAACTATTAACTGACAACAGTTCAGAAAATTGCAATGATATAATGAGATATTTGACAGAACACATAAAGATTCAACATGTGAAAACTTCTTATTACAATCCTCAGTTGAATGGTAAGCCAGAGTGGTTCCATTGAACGTTAAACGATGTCTTGGCAACAAATGTCTCACAAAGAATTAGAGACATGGGATTTATTTTTAAATCAATCACTGGCAGCTATTAGATTTAATGGAAGCGAGTTCTCTGGGTTCTCGCCCTATTATCTGTTATATGCCAGGGATGTGGTTCTTTCTTTGGATACAGTATTAAAACCCAGACAAAAGTATGTGGGAGAAGAAGCCCACAAAATAGCTTTGCAAGAACACCACAAAGCATTCGTGATACAACAAATGACTCAACAGAAGAGAGTAGACATACAAAAACTTCCCAGGGACGTAAACCCAAAACAAATTACCTTTAATGTGGGGGATCCTGTAATGTATAGAGACGGAAGACAAAAGGGAAAATTAGAAGAGAAATGGCAGTACCCATTTCGAGTTATTGAAAAAACTGGACCTGTAAGCTCCTGGATTAGAGATCAAATGACATTGGGAAAATTTAAGCTAGGCTCCTCAAGAGTGGGAAATGCCTGAACCAATGAGAGTGAAATGCAGGCTAAGATATGTTGCACCCTAAGAAGATAGAAAAAGTAGTAGCAGTAGTGATAACGAGGAGCCTATTCCTATGGCTCCTTTAATCTGAAATAGAAGATAAATAAGAAATAATTCATCTTCTGAGGAAGAAGGTATACACATGGACGAATTGCATCATAGACTACGATGATACCGAGAGCAGAAGAAAGCTGCTCAAGCTTCTACATCGGCACAGGAACCGATGGAAGTGGAAATGTTAAAAGTAGAGTCACAAGCAGAAAACTCTAATTCTGAGTCAGGGTGTTTCTCTGCCTGCAGTATCAATCAAAGAAATAAAATTAAAACTCAAGTGACAGACGTACAGCCTGCTGTATGACCGTCGAATGGGGCAATGATTGGTAATCTGATTGATAATATTTGATCCACCCTTCGGGAGGATGGATGGCACGAAATTCGAAGAATAGATTATCAACCCTGGAGCATCAGGAGTAAAATAAGTCTATAACGAAACAATTAGTCTATAATGAAACAATTAAAAATGCTGTATGACTATGGGGGAGGACAGGATATGCGTCGTGAGAGACTAAAATGTACTGAATTATAATTTGACAAGAAATGTAACATGGTGAAGTCGTTTGCTGGCCTGCACAACCAGTTTGGCGATTTCTCTGTGTTGGAAAAATTTCTCGAGTTTTACTGATTGATCGTAAAATAAGAGAGTCTATTGGAATTCGGCTTTGAGAATCACTCACGATGCTAATCCACATCTTCCTTCTTGTTGTAGGAGCAAGATGTTGTTAAATTGCTTAGTAGGAAGTTTATTGACATTGAGATTAACAGTTAGCAGAAGTACCATAATCCGAAATAATGTCATCTTTACAAAGGTAAAATGAATTTATATGGTTAACAGTGAATGGATAACCATGTTCGTGGCAGAAGTGGCACTGTTTATCCACTATATGCAGAGGGTGGACATTAATGTACACTTTGTGAACCAATTTTACCAGGAACTTGAAGCAAATTTCAGAAAAATTTATGATGAACATAATCGAAACATGACTGGAAATAGTTCTTTTAATCTTGCATTATATTCGATATTAGTGGATATGTACCACAGGAGGTCAGGTTCATAAATAATCATTTCAAACAAGTAAAAGGGGACCTAGATGGCTATCGCAAGTTAAAAGGGCATACACCCTCATCACGAAATAAGCAAGGTTTAGCAAATTTCATAGGTGAAGGAATGAGATTCCTATTTGGCACAGCCACTGAATCTGATTTAAAAGGGATGAAAGATAATTTAAGACGTTTGTCTGTAAATCAGGCAATGATACAACATGTACAGAAACTAAGTCTAAGCTTAATCAGATTAATGCATCACACAATACAAGAGAATAGAGAATTTATGGTAAATTTATCGCGAGTAGTATTGCTTTTTTCATAAACAAGTGGAATTTGTATTACAGCGACTTGAAAACCAGTTAACTCTTTTAGAGCATTTTGTACAGTCCTTTCATCAGCTGGAAACAGTGTTAAATCAAATTGAATTAATGTTAATAATAACAGCAGAAAATTATATGGATGATCTGCATGAGCAAATGGATGTGCCTGCAGATGAAAAACTATCACCCAGGGTCGTCAATCCTACCTTATTGACTTCGGTAGATAGACTTGACGAACATACTCAACTTCCATTGAAACTTCAGGAGTTATGGCAATATTATCATTTGTTAACGACTGCGACAGTCTTTGTCAATGATAAACTAGTAATTCTAGTGAAAGTTCCGTTGATTGACATAAATTTTCAATTTGAAATTTTCAAGGTACAAGCCTTGCCCATTCCATTCATGAATGTGAGTCAAAAAGCATCTCATACTGCAAATAAAATGGTAGCTATTTATTGACTTGAAGCCGATACATTACTTGTGGACAAACTCAGAACTCATTATATACCAGAGTTAGGTCATGACGAGTGTATAGATGATAAGAACTTGTTCTGCCCACTAAGAACAGTAGTAAGAACGATACATACAACTTCTAGTTGCCTATTGACATTTTTTCTAAATATGAGATCCAAGATAAAGAAATTATGTAATACCGATGTTAAATTAAATATGGATTTGCCTTTTGGGACATGTAGTGAGGTGGGTCTTTGGTATATCACTACTGACATACCACTGTGTTTCTCAGTTATGTGTCCAAGTCGTTAGAATCCAAAACCATGTCAAATCATGCCACCAATTGGTATATTGGAATTGAATCCTTTGTGTATCGCCATGAGTGGTCAACTATTGCTGAATAGTTATTTTCATCACCAAGATAACATTACGTATCACTAGTTTCAAAAACAGTCTTGCCCAATTTCTTGTTGACTCAATGACAAGTTTGGCAACCTGTGTTCAACAAGGTGAACATAATAAACTTTATGATCCAAAAATGTATCAAACACCTAGAAGAACTGAAAATGGATGATCTTCTAAACGAATTAGATAACATGCAGTTAACCCCAGTAGAATCATTTGAAGTGCCGCAGTGGGCATATTTTGTGGGATGCATGTTTCTTATATTGGGCATATACTCATTGATAAGATGTATTAGAGAACAAGGCCATATTAAGTTATGTAACATAATCTTGTGATATAAGAATAAACGGAAACGAAATCCTAATTTTTCTGCTGATGTATGTGGAATGTCTAATATTGCATTTAATGATGAAGATGATCCTATATATATACGACTATGAGACAACCAACAACCACTACACGACGGATGACGATACCACTTTCAGATGAAATAGCGACAATTATGAAACAATTAGTGAAAGATCGAGAGACAAAGACAAAAGTGAGACAGGACCAACCTCAAACGTCCTCGTCTCCATCTCAGCTATATCCACCAGTGAACTATGATGCAAACATTGGAGAAGCGCATTAAGCTCAAGGGCTAGAGACAATACTCTGACAACCCTTACTTTAACTTAAATAGCAAGCAATTTAATGTTGAACTATATTATTTGTGTTTTCAGTGATTACAATGAGTGACTCAAGTAGTAGTGAAACAATAGACACTGACGAAAGTGAAGCAATTGGAACAGAGGGGTCAAACGGATGAGGAGGCAGAAAACCAAAGGAGTAATCAGGTTGAAATGTCTATCACTCCCTTTGTAGACACTATGTACCCATTACCTTGGGAATATACTGCTTGTGAATATATGCACAATGGTGAACGTCCACCTGCCGTTTGCCCTCGAACTGGCCGAAGACCCATAGTTATAAATGACGTTGTTCAACCAAATACTTATGAACTGAAATATTTTCAAATTCAACGTACTTTCACACTCGATGATGCTTTCAGATGTGTTTACTATGATTTTCAAAATGTTGCAGTCACAAATGAAATTGAAAGAGATATAATTTATTGGTATGATTCTGCTTATCAATACCACATTATGTTAAAAAGCCGCTCTCGAGTTTTGCGTATTCTAAATTGTTTGGATTTAGTACATGCAAGAAATAACTTTTCGAGACATTACCATAGTCACAGGATAATTGTGAACCTGTTGGTTCATGACACGTGGTCTGTAAGATGACACATAGAAAGGTTTAGCCCATGGAGAAGCTTTCTTAATTGGAGAGCTCGACGACGAGCTCAATTTAGATCCAATGGACTCCCGAGACATAACCAGTATTATGTTTTGTATAAAGTTACCCATCCTGATTTTGATGGTGTTATTTTTAATTTTAGGACCTGACCTAATACCATTTATCGATCCTACATAGTGCCATCTCAAGTGCGAGAGATGTAAATAAAACAGTTACAGAACTTTGATGATGTTTTCCTGAAATCCTCTGAATAACTGATGTCTCAGTTATGGGTTTTGCTTAATTGATACTATTCTTATTTTGAGTATAGTGTGTTTATTATATTTTTCATAACATGGAAGAAGTAGATAATAACGATGATGTAGTATTCGCCCGAGCAACGAGAGCACGTCAATTATATGCAATTCCAGGAACAATGGCTACTGACCTCTCGGATAGTTTAACGAAAGCAGAGGTCGAACAACTGTTAGGACATAAACTCTGCAATGCCAGAGTTTATACTGAACAATTAGTCTTTGGCTACAGACGTCTATTGTATGATGGCGCACCCATCCCCAAAAATGTAAAATGGCCCATGGAGCACCGAGTATACCAACTACATAATCCGTATATGAGTAGGAAACACATAATAGAAGACATCAAATTTTTAGCATTACAGTATAATCAATGCTACAGTGAGATGTTTTTCTTACCTACATTGGGAACATCAAGAATACATCAACGAGCAGAAGAAGCTTCTTCCGAGGGCGTGCCGTCGTGCACACTATTGTATAAATGGCAACATCCCTGTTGGACGGGACGAGAATATATTAATCCTCGTCTCCAACTTACTTTAATTCCCAGAATAGATAACTGGTGGATCCGGAGAGAATTTAGAGTCTTTGGGAGTGCCCTCGATGGACAGGATGAATAATAATAGCCATTGTGAAACATTTCCCTTGGAGTTCTTCCATAGTCTGTTTGGTGACATCCAACAGACTGTGGGGAAAACCTAATAGAAATAGGATTGTGTGCGGTTGTCTTTTTTGATGTAACAAGTACTGAACTACTTTCAGTTAAAATTCTTAATTTGTTAAAAAAAAAGTTTACAGAGTTCAAAAAGTGGGGAATCCAGCAGGGTTTAGATAAGTACTCATCGGAAACCCCACATAAGACAACCTCAAAACTAGTACGTGTGTCACTTGATTGTCAAGGAAGGTACTAGAGGCACACATACCCAAGGGAGCGGAACAATACCAGGAGGAAAGAAGAAGAAGATTTTGAAGAAGAGTTTAAGACGAGAGTGTATTTATTTAAATATAGTTATCTAGTTATTCGTACCTGTATAATCGTTTTCAGTAGTTATTTCTAATAGTTCACTAGTTCAAAGGAAATTGACAAGCTGGCATTGGTAGCCTCTTTGGTTGAATTTGATAATTTTGAGGAGGAACAACTTCATTATTTCCCCCAAAAACGGCATGTCCCCAAAGGAAAACATGAGCCTACTGTATTACTATGAACTGGCTACATGGAACAACAGTTAGTCCGGTACTGGGATGTAATATACTTCAATGAAGCTTTGTTAGAACTTGAGGTATGAAGACATGAAGTATATCTCAGGAGTTTGGTTAAGGAAAATAATTTCCATGTTTTTCCCCATTTAGTAGCGACGCAACCCCCATGAGCACCTGCGTGACGCTACTACGGCCGGGAGTATGTGGGCAACCGGTACGACGACCCCAGGGGTACTTGCCAATTTCCCAGAAAAGATGTTAAGGTATTGGAACGACCCGTCCTGGAACGGACGTTTCTACTTTCTTATGAATGGTACGGTTTGCTTCCGACCGTTTCGTAGTATTGAATTGCATGTAATACAAAAGTTTAGTGTGACACCTGTAGTAGATACCGTGGAGTTGAGATCTGAACATTGGAATGTCCAAGAAACATTGGAGTGGGAGAGAGCTCAACCCCAATATATACTACTTCAAAAAGCTCTTGAGGACCACCAAATTCGTGTACATAGAAAATCATTCGAGCACAGTATGCATGGTTTTACCGGACATTGTTGAATTTGTCTAGAGGACATTCGAGGGGAAGCGTGTGCTTTTCATTGTCCTCGTTGTCGTACTTAAAGTCCACCTCGTCTGCGGTCAGACGTGGGTCAACATGGCAGCACCGTCGAAAACATGTCCAGCATGTCGCATGAATGTGAAGTGGGGGGAACGCTTGACACCCCACGAGTTCGACTTTGTGCCATTATAAATCTACTCTTGTGTAAGTAGTCTATGTTCTCGGTACCGATGCTAGTGATTATTTGTTTATTGGGGTAAAGAATCCTAGTCAGGATAAATCTTGAGTATTTACAAGAAAAGTGCAATTTATTTGGTTGATATTTGATTTGTGAGCGGCATCCTTTCCCTGTCTTTTGTACGTATATCACATTAATCCTCTGTTGTCTCTTCGCAAATCGTTTTCATTTCTGAGTGATGAAGTCCCTCTGGGTTTTGATCCTCGGTTAGGGAGGAATGTTGCGAAGTAAGCTCACTTGGGTTAATCAAGCTCGTAAGATCGCGTAAGAGCTCGAGCTCTTGAAAGAATTATGGGGATTGATTGATAATGTGGAC
The DNA here is from genome assembly GCA_031216915.1 of Pictodentalium vernedei. Classification (NCBI taxonomy): domain Eukaryota; kingdom Metazoa; phylum Mollusca; class Scaphopoda; order Dentaliida; family Dentaliidae; genus Pictodentalium; species Pictodentalium vernedei. Next base: position 316,455,075 of record CM062296.1, on the reverse strand, counting down.
TCACGTTTTATTAACAGTATTAACAGAAATTGAATATGACAATAAATTACATGGAATTGTATTAAACTGGAGACCAGAGTACAGGCGTACTTTGTGGGTACACGCCAGATGTTCTGCTGACAATATTGGGCATACCTTTGCAGAACAATATTGTCAACAAGCAGTAACATTGTAGGATTTGTTGATAGATGGAACAATAACATTCGGCAGTATTCCTGGGATGTTGGTGTTCGAACTGTCCAACAAATCACAACATGTACCTGGTGAGGCTCCCCGGATATCTGGGGATGCTGAGTTGCAAAATTGCACAAGTCACCAGAACATTTTGCCGGTTAACTGACGCCCGGCGGTATACTATTCTATAGTTGATATTCTATGGACTGCATGTAGACTGACTGACAATCTGCATGGCAGTAAAAGAGTCCACAAAATGGCGACCGTCACGTCAAAGGACTTTCCCTAATTTCTCCAAAACTCAGGGAGAATTTGCTGACGGTCGTCACGTACCCCAGGTATTGCATCAGAAATTTGGTGTATATATGCACCAATTCCTGACTGCTTAGACAAGTTGTCTCTGGGCTCCTGACGAACACGAAACTTTCCACAAGAAGAATCCTGGATGCCGCCATTGCTATTGAAGGTATGAACTTTGTTGTTTGATACAATTTACATTTTTATGCCAGAGACAACGACAGTTTAGTCGCGAATTTATGAATAGAATCAATGATTAATTAAAATAATAGATAATTTGAAACTGGTCTTCGTTCTGATGTACACGACAAGTTCGTGAAGTTACAACTAAACCCAAAATCTGGAGCCTGTGTCTGATATCGTCTGGTAAGGAATCACAAAACTCCACGGGGTGGGGTTGGGGGTGGGGGGTGGGAGACCTCACAGAACTGCCAGTAATCACAATGCTTGGAGTCAGAATTTACGATCACAGATCGATAGACTTTACTTAAATTCCGCAACAAAAAATTCAACTTTGTCTGAATTTCCTGAAATTTTAATATGTTGTAGAACTAGAAAGAAAATAAGAGACAGCTGTTTTTTTAAGATTCTACCATTTTTAACGTTTTTATGTCACTTCCAATTTTAGCATTTTCTTATTAAAAATGCTGATTTTGTGACATGTATGTGGCCATACTTCTTAAGGATACAGCCTAACCCTTCAAACTTCGCACATCTATTTCTTGTTAACTGAAATTGATTCATCGGATTTTACTTTTCAGAGTTTCAACACTTCGCCTGAAGGAGACGGATTCTAAGAGTTTAACCCTTTACCCAACGTAACGGCCAAAACCGGCCAGCGCTATTCTCAAAAATCGCCAATTAATTTTCATTATTTTTTTCATTTTTTGTCTCAAAAACATAGGTTATGACCCCTCGTTGGAACGAGCTCGTTCCAACGAGGAGTCATAACCTATGTTTTGAGACAAAAAATGAAAAAAATTAGTTATTCAAGAATTTTTTTTGCAAGTGTCGTCTGCTTTTCATGTTAGGTAAAGGGTTAAAACAAAAACCTTGTGGTGAAGTCATAAGGGACATAAGGTCAAAAATTAATATTCCTCAGATTGTTGTAGAGCTCACAAAGTTAAGAGATAGCTGGGTTTTATTGTTTTTCGATTTGGAGCCATTTTGGTGTGTTTACTTCACTTCACAAGTTTGCTTATTTTTGATATATTTCCTACAAAACGCTGTCTTCTGATTCACGTAACTTCATATTCATATATACACTATTTTCTACTTATATGAAAGTATTCATTCTTATGTTTTCGTTTCTAATTTATACACCCAATGCCAGCGATGGCAGTTTTAAGCGGTTTTCTATTTCTTTTATTTTCAATCTCAAAGCCCCAGCCTTTCGAAATGTTGGGACTGTAATCTCCGCAGAAAACATATCTAAAAATGTATTGCCGTCCTAGGAAATTCTCAAACGTTATACCAGAACGGTGGGGTGACATCAGTGAGATATATGGTCAAAAATTAAAATTCGTCGGATTTTTATGAACATTTAGTATTTTGTAGCGCTCAACAAATTAAGAGATTCTGGGTTTTTCGACTTGGTGCATTTTGACGTATTTCGTCACTATTTGTGTCATATTTCTTTAAAAACGCGCCTTTCTAATTTAAGTAACTCCCTATTTATAAAAGATACAGCTACAAAACTCCAGACACTGTTTTCTACTTATTTGGAATTGTTCAATGTTTTTTATTATTTCAAATCTACGCAGCCGCTGCCAGCGATGCCAATTTTACGTTTTTGTCCATACTGCTGGTTTGTTTTTGTTTTTCTGTTTAACGCCATTTTGACATTGTTACGTCACTTTGAAGTTTAGCCTATTTTTGACATATTTCATTAAAAACGAGCGACGGGTTAGTACATAAAAGTACGACAACCCCCCCCCCCTCCCCACACACACACACTTACTATTGGGTGCTTCGGCGCAACATCGCTTGGTTGGATAATTTCTGGAAATTCGCTTTGCGATTTCAAAACCATCTAATTGTAACTAAAACTGTCAAACTTACTGCAGTCGAAAGTACATCTGTAGAATTTTAAAACATTCTACCAAATTAAACTAAAGTAATTGTGCGGAATACTTTGAGACGTACGGAAGGGCGTACCAGGGGGAGTGTGTAGAGGTGTACGGACGGACGTACATTCGGAGAGATGGACAAGGTTAAGACTTAGTGACCCTTTGTGTACATGCACAAGGGCATAGAATGGGCGGAAGTTACTGGTATTCGCATAAAGAACCTGTTCTGTGCCCTATGAGAGACGTAAGACTTAATGGCAACTACAAATAAATGCGAGGTGGCATTAAAATGTGTGGAAGTAACGCTGCTATTATTTGGCATCGCCTGCAGAACCCATTCTGTACTAGATCTACTAAAATAAGTCATTTCTAAATATTATCTGTTGTTATTGCCTACGATACATTCGATATACAGTACAGCTACAGTGGACTGGTCACTTTCCACAGGCGGGCAATATTTCCACCGGCACAACAATATTAGCTTCCAAACACTAATTATATAAATAATCATCAAAGATTTAATTAATGAAGCACCGGGTACAACCCGGTGCTTCATAAATTAAAAGTTTGCTGATGGATTTTATTTCCTGGTAAATGCATGTGTGGACATCACTTCTCACGCGTGGATTATGACCAGTCCACAGCGACTCTACTCTACGCGTTACCATTGAACTCGAAAGACTTAAACAATTTAAACATAAAAATGCAACACAAGCACTGGAATACGTGTATAGGGACGTAGCGACAGACGAGGTTATTGGATGTAACACACCGCCCTTCCCACCCCCACAACTCAATTCATCAAAAATGTTGAATAGTAAAAACTTTTAAACCTCAAACCACCAACAGTTGGAATTTCATGGCCTATAGTAGTAGATTTGGGGCATTTTTTCTGTGTCTGTGAATGTTTCTAACAGACATTTATTGATTCAAACACATCCTGAACCAAGACCCTCTCGCCACTTCCCTGACTAGTGTGAGGTGTACTTCCTTTTCTTCAACGAAATAAAATAGATATATAAAAAAATATAAAAAGACGCCTTACCTGCGAGTGGGCTCGTGATAGCCGATGAAAGACCAAACATGGTAACTGCTAAACTAACAGTCATTGCATACTGCTCCGCTTCTGCGATTTCGTACGGCAATAGGTACTGGAAAGTAGAAATTGCTCCAGCAGTGAGGCCAGTGAAGAAACTCAACGTTAGCACCTCATAGTAGGTCGTCACTAATGACATACACATAATAAATGTCCCAAACACAACGACAGTGACGCTAAATTGACTTATTCCGCTCCATCTCTTTAAAGAAAACACCACTCCATTGATAATACGACCACAGAGACTGCCAAATCCAAATGCGCCTGCAAAAAATGCAGATGTCTCCAGACTGAATCCCAGAGTAAATGCATGGTCAACTTGACTGCCCGAGAAAATAATATAATATGCTATTCTAATAACATCAACGCAATAGAAGGCGACGAATGTTTTGTTCTTAAATAATGCAACCAGCAAGGAAAAACTTCTTCTCGGTGATTTGTCCATCTGTATTCCTCCCCTGCAAGTATAAACAATATAAACATCAACAATAACCCTATCTAAAACAATATTTAAATACCAGCGTAGTACAATAGTAATTCTAACTCTCCTTTCGCGAATACATTCGAAACAAAAGCACAAGGAGTACTTTGGCTGGATCGCGATCTGATAGAAATTCTCTGCCTTCTGGCACTATCAGGGCTTTCAAAAATGAGGGTACTGGTCCAAAAGTAAACGTTTTCCTTGCTCATGTTTCATATTCGGTCAAACGCAAATAATATTTTGTTTACATAAATATGTTCTGTTACATATTATTGGAGAGTGTCTGTGGGCACTCTCCAAAAATTTGTAATGAAACAAATTTTGTTCAAAAATTCCGGCCATCAAACATAATTTAGCCCTCAACCAGTTAATTTCTTCAAAACACTGTAAAATCTCACATGTTGAGAAAGAAATGAGACAACATTACGCCTCAGATTTTACCTTGGTTTGATTGTGTTGATTCTTCTCCATTCAATCCACTGGGGCCCACTGACAGAGGAAGAGACCGTGTGTGTACATTACGCGTGCATAGTATTACAATGCCTGCAGTAACATTAGAATTCTAACCCAAAACATTAGAATCACCAGCTAATATTCAATTAATGAGGCACCGGGTTAGACTCGACGCTTCATTAAATGAAGTTTTGCTGAGTGTTAATTTTGGTTATCTCAGAAGTATATATGTGCGGAAGCAATACCCATGTGCCTACTTTAACCACTCCACGATGACAGTACTGTACCACTAATTACTGATATTCCACTGAAAAAAATCCCCCATAAGAGTTTTCCTAAAAATAGTGTCCGGCCAAAAACATTCAGGCCAGGTGTATAACTTATTCTCATTGGGACGGAATGCACGGGTCTATTAAATTTTCACGATAGCTGGTATGAATCCACAGCCGCTTTGATATTTCGTTTTTTGTATTTGATATTTGTGAAATATGTTATAAGGGCATTATAATAAAGGATTGTGTCACTTTTCCTGCAGAATCCATTGAACAATCATAGCTCTCACTGATGCTTTGAAAACAATTATTGGGTAACTATTTTTGAAATTCACAAGGTATCCTATTATTCCCACACGTAGTAGGAGATGTGGAGATCGGGCTAAATTTGCCAGACCCATAAGGTATCGATGACATTGTATTGTGAAATCGTTTTTTTAGAAGGAGACGAGAGAACCTTTACGATACATTTGTTGGTCATCTTCGGAATCGGAAATTTTTTTAAACATATATCCAAAGAAAACAATATACAATTTATCATTAATCATAACAAATCAATGAAATTATTGCAAGATTCAAGGAGTTGAAGTCTTTAGCACCCTAAGGCCTTATTGTTTATATTAATGAAGGACTTTCAGACTGAAAATCGGTCCCTAACAAGATATTAAATCAGAATGTGGAGATCGGACCACATTTGCAGCACCCCTTGTAATGGCGGCTCTATGCTGCCGTAAGAGCCAGACGATTGATACTCTACAACTGTACCGACAGGTTACTCTTTAATAATAATAATAATAATTATAATAATAATAATAATAATAATAATAATAATGTTTGAATAATGGATGTTCGGGTTTATCATTTCTTGCAACAGTTGTTCAAGTCAATCAACATATTCGAGAACATTTAAGTGTCATGTGGCTTGAACAATTGTCTGCAGATTTTCGAATTCATAATACTTATTAACCCTTTACCTAATAACCGCCAAAACCGGCCAGCGCTATTCACAAAAATCGCCAATTAATTTTCATTACTTTTTCATTTTTTGGAGAGAAAAAATGAAAAAAATTAGTTACTCAAAAATTTTGTTTGCATGTGTCGTTCATATTACGTAAAGGGATAATAAGACATACTCTTCATAGATCGGACAATTCCGTTTTAGAAAAAGGCAATGTTTACGTTTCCAAATATTCCCTTTCTCCAATAACTTATTATTAAACACAGTGATGCAAAACAAGGCTCAGTAAAACGCTACACCTTTGTCTCTTGTCATTCGGCATCTTGCGAAAAATTCTGCACTTTTCTTCAATGTTCTTAAGGTTCTTCGCAAAACAGCCTATTATCGGGGCGATGGGTGGTTAATATCAACGCACTTTGGAGTAATGAAGAGAAGTAGTTTTATTTCATATTGAATCTATGCACGGGGAGCTTGCCTGTGTCGATCAATCACTTATTATTACCACTTTTGAGGGCGTTCTCTAGTATATTAACACAATTTTACCTTTACGGTAAAAGTGCATTATGCACAGACTCAAACCGGAAGTTGTGTGTTAACGTACTTAACAGCCCGCTTCCGGCTAAATGTTCCGTTAACAGCCCGGCTCCGGTTACAGTTTATGTAAGCCGTCATACCAAACGCGCCACTGCTTCCGAGATGATTAAACGCGCTTAACTGCAATGAATGTTAAAAAACACGTGGAATGTGTGTGATTTTACCATTACTTCGGTGATGAAGCATTCGAATTGTTAAAGTGAGTGTAATTAATTCATTACGGTAGGTTTTTTGTTAGTAGATTTCGGGAGAAGGCCAATTTTTCGTGTCATATTTTGGTGGCAAACAACAATATTTAAATTAAGCTATCATGTGATTGACCACGTGACATTTTGTTTATCAAGAAGCAGACGACACATGTGTTTTGGTTAAATGTCATTGTGAAAACTCGGGATATCACAATCAAGTGAACTTGACGAAGAATCTTTGGATTTTTATGGAGAAAAGCTCCAAACCTTCATCTGCAAAAAGATCCACTCTTTGGGGAGTGAACAGGTTTCAGGACTGGCTGTGCAAGAGGAACAAACAATGTGACTTTTCTACCATAACAGCCGAAGAATTGACCTCTCTCCTGAGAAAATTCTGTGCCGAAGTGAAATCTCCCAAACCAGTAACACCTCTCACTACAAGCACACTTAAATGTTTGCGGGCTGCGATCTATCGCCGTGTAACATCACCACCTTTCAATCGCACTTTCAACATTATTAAAGACAAAAAATTTCTGACCGCCAACAATATGTTTATCTCTCGATGTAAGCTATATTTTAAGAACAACAACGCTAAACCACAGCATAAGTTACAGTTAAAACTAAAAGTCCTGTCACGAACTGTGCGTTTATCTAGGCTTAATTGCGCGTAGGAATTGCGCGCAATTGCCATGTCGAATGGCATCCAAAGCATGGCAGGTTCTACTGGTTACTCAAAGCAAACACAGGCAATGTTTCTGCCAATGGACCTCCGGATTACCCGGAGGTCCATTGGCTGAAACATTGCTTGTGCACAGGTCATATGTACAGAATTTAATAGCCTTACTATGGTCATAATGTGTAGATTAACGCGCAGATCGACGTGCAATTTGTGCGCATTTCATAACAGGACTTCTAGTTTTAACTGTAAGCATCGAGGATGGTAATCTAAAAAGACTCGGCAAATATTTTCATGTTCATAAAACTTCTGCTCAAGTTCCTCTAGAGGCCACTTGGTTCTACCTCTGCTTCAGTTTTGGAAGGCGGGGCAAAGAACGGTGGTCTGCAATGCAGAAAGACACTTTCAATTTAGCTGTTGCCTTTGACAGTGTTGAATATGTTTCCATGACAGCAAGAGAAACAACAAAAAACCATCAATGTTGTCACAAAGAAAGTGACAGTGACTATTCGGAACAGAGAATGTATGGAGATGGTGTCTCCATCTATAAGTTTTATCTTTTAAAACTGTCTGAAAAGTGTGACAAATTATTTCAAACTCCAAGATCCACATACAGTGCTGATGAAATTTGGTATATAGACAGAACGCGATGTGTGTTTGAATCGATGGGTGTTTTACATAACGAGTTGGAATGGCGTATTCATATTTCGCGAGAGCCGTAGGATTACGCCATTCCAACGAAAACACCCACGGATGCAAACACACATCGCGTTCTGTGTTTATTACACAACCCATGCATTAAAAGTCATTTAAATAAACAAATTTTAATCCCGATGTTTAAACCCAAAGGTGAAGAGTTTGTTTTGACTGAAGCTGTACTGATCATATGGATCAATAAAAAATCAAAACAACCTTTTCGGAACCAGTGTTTGTTGAAATCCGTATCGCTGTTTACTAACAGTAATAGCCACCAAATGGTTAGGCGTGAATGGGCTGGTGCCCATTCACGCCTAACAATTTGGTGGCTATTACTATTAGTAAAAATGTAAGTACAAATATGTGCAGATTTGCAAAACAGCTGGGAGAAACGTTTTTAAAAGAAGTTCGAAGCATGTCAAGATGTACGAAGATTTACCGAAATAAAGTTGACCAATTTAGATATAACGGGATCCACAAACCGAGACGGCCACGGGACTGGGTTAATGTTCTGGTTGGAAATGATTAGGTTTGTTACAAATATTATCTCATTTTTGGCTATTTTTTGTATAACGAAATTTGGAAACGTTTCGAAGCGTAACTAAACGGTGCGGTAAAAAAGTTCCGGCTTGTATATCACCGTTGAATACAGAATCATTTATATCATAGCGACAATTCCGTTGAATACAAGGGTTTAAAGTTTAATGGATGTGTAATAAAAAAACTGTCTTATAGGAAAGAACACGCTTTCTAATATTATGTCGAGAATTTCGAAAAAGGCTGGCCTCTCTTAAAATTTATACAAATCGTTGTGTTCGGGCATCGACAATTACCACACTGTACCAAGGGGGTGTAAATTTCCAAAGCATCATTAATGTTACCAAAGATAAAAACACCGAGTCCTTGAAACACTATGTTAGTGATATTTCAACATCCCAAACGAGTGAATGTGCGAACATATTGAATGCGTCATTGAGCTCCTCTGATTATTGTGATGATGATGCCACCTTATCTTATGATGAGCGAGGCAATTTTAACATTGCTTGTAGCACTATCACCAGCATCCTCATTGATCGACATCGCAAACAGTTCTGTGAAGGATGTTAGTGCCATTGCTGAACGAATTGGTTGTATTAACGACGAGTCATCAGTTTGTAATGTTCAATCAAATTTTAATGGTACTATTAGGATACCACCTGACGCCCCGGCAGGAACTGAGTATAGCGTAGACTTCCCGGATGGGTTTCCAGCAACTCATCCTTCCTCCTTATTCAGTTACGGTCGGTCTGGGTTCATGTCAGAATGTACATTCAATAACTATACAATTAACTATTACGGGAAATTACATTTAACATGTTCGAGAGAGAAAGATTAACAATTTTTTCTCTTGGAGTTGAAAGAGGTATATATGTTGATTAAGTTAATAAAATTGTTCTGACTCATTAATATGACTTCGTCTAATTTTAATGAATAGAGATTTACAATGGTAGAAGTGGTAATAATAGTAATAACAAGATTTTGGGGGGGGCGTCCCTGTTTATTAACGGCCCTCTCAGAATTATTAACAGCCCTCGGGCCGTTAACAGCCCTCGACTTCCTCTCGGGCTGTTAATGGACCTTCTGGCTGTTAATCATTCCTGTCGGGCCGTTAATAAACCGCAACACCCCCCCCCCCCCCCCAATTCATGTTATTGGTACATTGGTGAAGATATATGTATCACGAGCTATCTGTCATAAGTTAAGAACGGTCCCCTGGATGGTGACGTTGAAACACGTCGTTTAAACTGACCGAGCTTGTTGTAGTTCCAAACACCTGTTAATAGCGAGCGCAGCTTGCATGGTTATAGACCACGCTATAGGCGAGCTCTTAAAACAACACGAGAGAAATCACTATCAGGTTTTGGAACACAAAGTGCTCAAATCAAATTGCTTTGTCTTTTTCCTTTCCGGCGGAAATGAAACAAATCACGTCCAAAAGGGAAACACACGATAATTCCCCACAAATACCTCAGACAGTTGTCATTCAAACCCCCTATTTTTACTTTATTCACCAAAAAACAAAACACATCCTCGATAAACTTTTTTCAGTTCACAAAATGTCAAGTCTTATATTTAAAAATTGAAAGATGTCGAACGTCTCCGAATTTTCCGATCATGAATTAATTACTCATTCGACCTCTACATGTCTTTCAGACAATAAACCAACAGAATTTGCATTCTGATTGTTAATTATATACAAATGACATCTAAACGGCATTTCCGGTGGTCATGACGCCTGAATGTCTTCTTTGTTTACCAATAGACTGCACGTGAAACGGTTTGTCCAGTCAATCGAAGAGACGATTTGAAAACTTTAAAATACAGTAATTTTTTTACCGAATACTAAAAAGGTGCAAAAACGGCCATAAGTGTAGAAAAGTGGAATTAATATCCCGAAAATGAAAAGCGATAATTACACAAAGTCGGATAGAAAAGTCTGTTAGACGCAATACAATGTAGGTGACTCAGAATGTTTATACTTTGATATTTGTTACACGCCTGGTCTATGAAATCCCCATCTTCAGCAACAATAAACAATGCAGAAAATGAAAATCTGTTCCGCACATATCTGCGGAACGGAAATCGTTGACGGACTATTTTTAAACAGAAGCGAAATTTCACTGGAATTTTCTACAAATCGTGCAGTGCAATTACAACTTGAATCGCTAGAGCTAGCTAAACATCGTCCCCTGAGTTCTAATATGTTCTATGTTCCAGTAGGCACTCCCCTCGCAAATTTGGTTGGCGATAAAATGTGTTCTTTTTGTTGATAATTGTCAAACGAATTGCTGAGTGTCCTTCTAATAATTGTTCTTATAGACGTGAAGTGGTGTAATAAACACAGAACGACACGCGTGCGTCGTTCTGTGTATTTACCACACTGTGTATCGCTTCTCTCCTTTGGTATATTTTGCAAGTGACTTTTTGGCAAATTTCTTTCCGGTTTCATTCTGTGTTGCGCTAATCTACATACTTGAGACCGAAAGTCGATGGCTGATGTGAAATTAACCAAGTAATAACAACTCTATTTATTAAGCCCAAACAAATAGTTACAAACTGTTCTCAGGTTACAGTGTCCTGAAAGTGTTATTGTTTCTCATACATTTCACAAAGTACGAAGTTTCCTCTCCTCCCAGTTCTGCTATCCTAATGTACATGTATCGGCGCACCCACTTGGGAAGCTGCAATGTTGGGACAGCTGAACTGTCTCTTTTCCCACTTTGACAAATCTCCGCTTACAACTCTGAATCTTACTTTGCGTTAAATGTTCGAAACAACTCTTTTCTTGCTGCTCTTTATCCACCTAATTGCGTTCAACGAATAACTGAATGATTTCGCTATAAACAAATTTGTTGCGCCTTGTTACGCATCGATGGTGTGGACACCTCTAGCTTGGTGAATATCAGCAGAGATCAAATATAATAAATAAAATAAAAGCGAACCAATAATATAAAAACATACCACTAATCTCCCAAATAAATATAGGGAATGAACATATTTCCCCCCAAAATAACATCGTTTTCGAAAGAATTCAAAAAGGTTTTCGTGAGACCTTTATTATGATAGAGACACATTACTGACTTTTTTAAATTTGATTGTGGGTCCAATGGTCGGGTAACCAAAGCTGCATACAGTTAAAACTAGAAAGCCTGTGATGAAATGCGTACAAATATCAAGTCGATCTGCGCGATAATATACGCCTTATGAACATAGTAAGGCTAACAAATTCTATCCATATGACCTGTGCACAAGCAGTGTTTCAGGAGGTCCATTGGCAGAAACATTGCTTGTTTTTGCTATAAGTAGCCAAGAGAACCTGCCATGCTTTGGATGCCATTCGATATGGCAATTGCGCGCAATTCCTACGCGCAATTAAGCATAGATAAGCGCACATTTCGTGACAGGACTTCTAGTTTTAACTGTAGTTCAGGCCTTTTTATCAGAGAAATAACTTCTCGAAAGACACAAAAAAAAAAAATAATTAAACTAAACTTATATTACCTGGTTCGAAGACGTAACCAGACACACACACCACCAGTAAATGATAGTCCACAAAGACCAGCTAACATTACCATTGCCGTACTAAAACCATAAAATTCTATAAAGAATGATACTATTGGACTGCCAAATGTTCCGCCGAGACCCGAAAATACTAAGATCGCTGTCGTAAGTGCTTTTCTAGGCTTTTCCGACTTCAATAAATAGGGTGGAGCAGTCAAGCTACATGAATAGATCAATGAATGTCCATAACCTGAAAGAATGATAAAGTATCAGCTTGGCAATTCTGGCTGCGAAGAGTTTTGCGTTTATGTACTGCAGCATTTCATTTGAAGCGAAAATCGCGTTTAATAATAACCGCTTTAACAAATAATTCTGTTTCTGTTTTTTGACAGAGCTCTTGTTTCCCATTCTTTTCTCAAAGGTCTCAGTTTCTTCGACAACTGGTTCAGCTATCCAAACGTCTCAGCTTCCCTAATGTGAAAGCCGCGCTAAACTACCTCTTCTTCCACCGAATCATTACTCACTGACATCCTTAATTCGTCACCATACAGAACTCTGCTTCAAACCACCCCACCACGCCTGGTAAGGCCAATTTTCCCGACTGCGTTCGAATTGGTTGCGCATAGTAACACATCAAGGGAGCAACTTTACCTTGATTCCTATCGGCCAAGATCAGTGTCAGATCAGCGGAATTTGAAGCCATAACAGGTGAGTAAATGGGCATAATAAGTTCTCGGAATGAAAATCAAATATAATAAATACAGTACAGCCACCGTGGACTGGTCATAATCCATGCGTGGGAAGTGACTTCCACGCATGCGTGTACCAGGTAATACAAATCATCAACTGCAAAATTCTAATTAATGAAGCACCGGGTTGCACCCTGTGCTTCATTAATTAAATGTTGAGGTTTATTCTTATAATTAGTGTCTGGAATCTAATATTATTGCGTACAGTGAAATTTTGCCCACCTGTGGAAAGTGACCAGTCAACGACGGACATACTGTAACATACATGTAGTTCCTGCAGTGATTCAGTTTACCAAGTTCATCTGCCGAGGGAGGTGGGGGGGGGGGGGGGGGTAGTGGTATTGAATAGGCGTGATAGTTTCTTCCACTAACAGAATATATCTAATAATTCAGTCACACACGATATTCCCACAGTGGCGATGAAAACATGGGGAGGGAGGGGGGTGGGGCACAAATAACCAAGATGCTTGAAACCAAGCTATTATAGCTCAGCTTGCAGAAAAAATTATAAATTCCTTTTCCTTAATTCTCAGTTCGTTTTGTTTGCTTCGTGGTGTATGTGGGTTTGTGGGGGTGTGAATATGTATAGGTGTGGGGTGTGAGTCTCTCTTTCCGACTTTGTGAGAATCTAAATAATTGCGTTTGCGCTCCTACAAGGATTTCTTCTGTGCTCTGTAGGTTCTCACAAATAAAACAAAATGGGTTAGGGTTTGTCTTCCCAATTTTGCAGGACTTGTTAGTAATTGTTTGTCGACGAGAACAAACGAAAACAACAAGTTCCCATAAGGAAAGCTAAACAAAACTGTGCGTGTAGTGTTGTGCGCCTCATTTGAAACAACTGATTTATTTATTGGTGTTTAAGGTCACATATTTCTGCACAATAACTGATCTATTATACTTGCATGCCATAAAATGTACTAACCACCACCCCAGACTATCTCCCATTTTCTCTGATCAGAGGCTTCAGTCTATTTTTTACCCATTTTCCAACCCTAAGTATAGACTCCTTGTTAACAATAGATGATGGAGAAGAAAAAAAACGAACCGACTGAAGGTGGAATTCATTGTCCAAGTGCAACTAAATTTATCTATATTTGTAGAACTGTTAAGTCTGAACACAACGGGGTTTGAGTACGGGGATTGGAACCATCGGTCCGAGTTGCAGTTTTTCGTGTATTTCACATAGGCCGAAAGCGCGCGTGAAATATACAGGAAAAACTGCAAAAAGGGGCGTGAATTCGCCTCCCTCCCACGAAGTTTTGCCTCCCCTGTCTACTCTTTAAAAAAATGGCATAAAAGAAATATTTTAAAAAAAAGTTGCATATTTACCAGTAATACCTTTGTTATAGAGTGATTTCCATAACCTGAACTTAACCCTTTTAACTCTAGTGGCATCTTCCATGCCTGTTCAGTGGCAGCAATTAGAAGAGTCCATATTCATTATTTTGGGTAGCCCAATCAATATTTTCAACGTGTAGACTCGGGCTGCACGTTGAAAATATTGATTGGTCGACACCACACATTTACTGAACAGCAATCCTATTTAATGACGTTATGACGTATGATGCTCCTGGCCAGAAAAGCGGTCGCAAGGGTTCAAAGGGTTAACCCTTTACCTAACATGAAAAGCAGACGACACTTGCAAAAAAAATTCTTGAATAACTAATTTTTTCATTTTTTGTCTCAAAAACATAGGTTATGTCCCCTCATTGGAACGAGCTCGACGAGCTCGTTCCAATGAGGGTTCATAACCTATGTTCTTGAGACAAAAAATGAAAAAAATTATGAAAATTAATTGGCGATTTTTGAGAATAGCGCTGGCCGGTTTTGGCCGTTACGTTGGGTAAAGGGTTAAGAAAACCAAAGTATGGTTTTCGAATCCATATCAATGCACTCTGAAAGGAGATTGTGCATATTATCGTTTATTTTTGTTGTTTTGTCAACAAATCTATTTGTTCCTACCTGCTTCATGCAATTAACAAGAGTGTGTTACTAATATTAATAAATGCCAGCAATACACTTCCCCCAAAAGGTTTCATAAAGTTTTAAAAGTTTTGGAATTTTTACATATATTAAAATCGCTTTGTGTAAAACTTGTGGAAAAATGAAGTTGTGAATTAAAATAATATGAAACTGATGAGATGGCAAAATAAGAGAGAACGACTCTGACGGAACAGATTATTGAAGGCCCCATTTCGACATTTCGAGGTTCAGCCACTCTTGGTTGTGAACTTATATTTTACTTGCGAGAGTATACTTTTTAGTGCAAAGTAATTAAAACGGAGGGGACGGAAGACTTCAACCCATGACAATTACTGTTTGCTGATTTGTTAAGAGTCTGTTTAATCCTACCTCAGATATTGTTTGAGGCTGACTATGACCTATTTGCCTGCTGCACCTCCGTATCAAAATACCGCAGTTTCAAGCCGCAGTTTCATTCCAATAATTCCACTTGGACTCGAAATAATTCAGTGTTGTTTGACAAGGCTTATTGAGCGCTATCAAACCTGACCGAAGTTGTTAAATTATGGGGAAAAATTGCTTGAAATTTTGATATTTGAACCTCAGTGTTCGCGTGTGAAATCACAACATTTTCACATTGACGGTATTGATTGAAGATTGAAATTCATACGGGATATCTAAACTGTTTTAGTGAATATCGGAAATTACCTCATGAGTTTGGACCTGAAAATGTTTTCACGAGCGCCTGCGCGAGTGATTAATAATACTTTCAGGTCCACAGGAATGAGATAATTCCCAATAATAGCTAAAACATTTTACATTTTAAATATTCAGCTCAATTCGTCTGCAAAAATATCACGACAATAACAACAAGCTGCTGATCGTTCCTTCAAGGCGACGTTCAAGGCGACGTCATGCGCCGAAGTGTAACGTCATTATATTTCACTCACGCAAGCGTTCGTGAAAAATAAAACTTTCCGGTCCACACTCATGAGATAATTCCCGATAATAACTAAAACAACGTAGATTTTCTTTTTATTATATGCTACGTGACATTGTACTGCGCAATATTCAGCCCAATTCGACAGCAAAAGTTTCAAGACAATAACAAAAAGCTGCTGATCGTTCTTTCAAGGCGACGTTCAAGGCGACGTCATGCGCCGAAACGTAACGATATTTAGGAACCTACCGAAAAAAAATCATCGTGTGGACCTGAAAATATTATTAACATTCAGGTCCACACACATAAGATAATACTGGCTAAAATAGAGTAGATTTTCTTTTTTATTATATGCTACGAGACATTTTATTGCACAATATTCAGTCCAATTCGAACCCCAAATGCGTACGTTTCGAAACAATAACAGAGATCAGCTGATCGTTCATTCAAAGCGATGTGATGCGGCGTTGCGTGACGTCATTAGGAAACTACTGGGGGATGTTCCTCGATATCCATCGACAGGTGAGATTCTACAGTGAACGCGTCACAGATTCTGACGATTTCCTTCCTCATACATCACTTCGACGACATTTGGTCAAATCGTTCTCAACTTCTGTATTTAACTTTCATTTTCAAAACTTTATAGCAGATTACCATGCTGCTTTTCAACTGGAGTGAACACATATTATCTACTCCAGTGGGTCACAGGAAAATGAGATTCCTAATTTCGCTAAAAGTATGAGCTACCGCCTAAACCAAACCACGCTTAAATTAACATTTAAAAATTCGAAGAGTGACAGAAGATAGCGTTTTTCACTTCGTCATTCTGTTCAACAGGCACGTTTGTAAAACACAGCGATCAAATTCAGTTTCACTGTCGCATCTACATTGACAGTGAATATAAATTCCCGTGGAAACTTGAATCGCAACACCTTATGTATTACCACAATAAACAAAGGTCTGATTCGATCTTTCAAGTTTTCGTGACGCTAAATCCAAATCCAACCACAGCCAAGGTTGAAAGACACGGAGCTAGGGAAACGTTTTCGAAACATGAATTTAGACTATCCAGAAAAGAACTAACTCATAAACGTTTCTCTTTAGATACACCATTTTATGGCCTTTTCTCTTTTATTCTGTTTTGAAACATTTCAAAAAATCATTTTTCCCTGTTTTGGCATACATGTGTCATAATTATCCTTATGGCATAATACTCAATAAATAGTTTCATGCTTTATTTGAGAAGCGACTACACCAATGGCAATGACAAAAGAAGTTCTGTGGAAAAAGATGTGTTAGGACCTTCCACTCCCATCTCCGATCGGTACATATATAGACAGAACGTGATGTGTGTTTGAATCGGTAGGTGTTTTACATAACTCGTTGGAATGGCGTAGTCATATTTCGCGAGAGCCGCAGGCTCGAGCGAAATATGATTACGCCATTCCAACGAGTTATGTAAAACACTACCGATTCAAACACACATCGCGTTGTGTTTATAACACAACCCGTGCATTTGAATTAATTTAAATAAGCAAATTTTAATTCCAATGTTTAAACCCAAAGGTGAAAAGTTTGTTTTGACTGAAGCTGTACTGAACAAGGGGATCGATAAAAAATCAAAACAACCTTTTCGAAACCAGTGTTTCTTGAAATTCGTATCGCTGTTTACTAACAGTAATAGCCACCAAATGGTTATGCGTGAATGGGCTGGTGCCCATTCACGCCTAACCATTTGGTGGCTATTACTGTTAGTAAAAATGTAATTCCAAATATGTGCAGATTTGCAAAAAAGCTGGGAGAAACGTTTTCAAAAGGAGTTCGAAGCATGTCAAGATGTACGAAGATTTACCGAAATAAAGTTGACCAATTTAGATATTATGGGATCCACAAAACGAGACGGCCAGGGGACTGGGTTAATGTTCCGGTTTGAAATGATTGGGTTTTTTTAAAATATTATCTCATTTTTGTCTAATTTTTTGTGAAGCCGACTTTATTTTGCTTCGGACGTTTTCATTTTCACACTATGCGACAGACGGTCGATGATTGTATAACGAATTTTAGAAACTTTTCAAAGCGTAACTAAACGGTATATCACCCGTTGAATAGAGAATCATTTATATCATAGCGGCGATTCCGTTTAATACAAGGGTTTAAAGTTTAATGGATGTGTAATAAACATGTCAAGTTTGATAATCATTAGCCACGTAGTATAGGACTTCTGATGAATGTGTAATATTTTCTGGGTCGCTCGGACGTGACATGCAACATGGGTATTTCTAAAGTGGACTTCAGTGGGACTTCTTTCTAAAACGTAAGAAATATACGCATCTCAAGTTCAGTAACCATGAGCCAAATGGTATAGGAATTACGACCCTTAATTGTTTTGGGGACGGACTGACGCGACATTTTCAACAACATATCATATTTTCTAAAGTGTAAGTCAGCTTGACCTCTTTATAGTGTGTAAAGCGGCGCGGTGGCGTTGCGGTAACCGGTTCTCGACAGATCACCGAAGTTAAGCAACGTTAAGCCCGGTTAATCCTCGGATGGGTGACTGTCAGGGCGATCGAGTCGGACTCCCGCGTTGTGTCCTTGGGCAAGGCACTTAACCCCGATTGTCCACATGGGGGCGCGATGACGCCGTGTACTAAGTCGTACTGCACGTCGACGGAGCGCACGTCTTCAACCAATCTAACCCTGCCTGTGCTGCAGTGCGGAATTACGATGTTGGGGAGCTGGCAGCTGCTTGTCGTTGCTCGGTGGCTCTCTCTGGGTACTCCGGCTTCCTCCACCCGTAATACTGTCATGGTCATGAATAGCCATTGTACATAAGTATGTGACCTTCACAACACCAATAAATAAATATAGTGTGTAACGCTCTCCTTACTCAGGGTGTATATGCATGTACAGTTAGCCATAAAGTATAGGAATTATTATCCTGATTGACAAATGTCTACAGAAACAACACACAAATCCGGTTAGTACATCACCCACTCGCCAGCTGTGGCTGGCTACGAATTGTGACTACACATATACGATGCTGTTGTTTGGCAGGAAAATCGATCTTTGTGGTGGCATATGTTCAGTTGAAACATGATGATGAATGAATATGTAGAATTCAATAAACGAGACACCAAACATATATTTGGAGTGTGATACGGAATCATCTAACTGCAAGTAATTGGCTTCAATACATGAATCACAGAAGTCTTAAGAAAATGCTTATAGATATGTTTCGGAATCACAGATCATCGGGAATGATTTGTTCTCGAAAAGTGTTCCGACTAGCAGAAATTGTAAATTATCGAAGTGCAGCCAAATGATGATAACTGACTGGAGGAGAAGATGAAAACATGCCACCCACATTCGCTGACTATCTTGAAGAATAACAAACTACAGGACAAGAAAAAAACTTGATCAACGTTATACTGGTCTCGAGATATACAATTCAGCAGCGAAACGACATAACCTTTTGAACCCAAAAGTATGCTTTTCTGGTCCAGGATCGTGATACAACCCGAATTCATAAAGTAGATGGTTTCTAAGAAAATTTGTGTTGTAGGTCAATCAAGATTGGAACTAACCGTCGAAAATATTGATTGGTCTTCCCACAAGTAACGAATATAACCTCTACAGGTAGATGGTTCTGAATTGACATGGAATATATAAAATTAGGGTCAAAGGGTAAACTGTACAAAGTGACTTCTTTCACAAACATACAGTTTGAAATGAACGACTTCTTGGGTTCTTAAACAACTGTTTCTACTTGTAAGTAATTCATTTACCATAATGCCATGACCAATGTTGGTTGTGTTACTTTGTTTGCGTTTTTTCTGATGATGCCGCGGTTTGACCTGTCAAGAACATCTGATCCATCACTTAGGAAGGCAAAACCACGTTCCTATTACTTTCTCGTACTGTACGTAATGCTCACATAGCATCTAGTGTGTTACAGCCTTTGATGTGTTGCGATCACGTATTTGGACTGTTATGTTTCCCTTACATAAAGTATCATGATCATGGCACATCGTGGTAAACTAAATTATTATCTCAGATCAATATGACAAGCCATCGTTTACAAGAGTGTTTGTGTTTTGAAACAATACCAATATTTACCACGGTGTACCATGTACGTATTAATGACAGTTTTTCAGTTAATAAGATGCATTAGTTCATTCAGAGGATTATAAGTTAACAGCAACCTTTTTGCAATGATATGGTTATGCCTCTGCTGAGATGGCAGGATATCTATTTGCTACAAATATATGCCTATGTACTCACTAAGAACCATAGACTGATCGGCATTATTAAGATTGCATGAACATGATTCTGAAAGATAGAATGCACAAGGGGGGGGGGGGGGGATTGCGGACTCTATTATCCAAAAAGAAAGGACGCTTTCTTCTCGACACCTCTCCGCTTTTATGGGGTCATAAAGGCAATGGATTCCGTCTTGCGGGTAGTAGTATGGGTTAAATGTCCAAGTATTTGGTGTCGGGACTTTTTTTCATTTTTATTTAACGAAAATCGCAGATCAATCCCGAATAGCCGAATAGTGTATTTTGATTGTGTGATGTCATCGCAAGTTTTCTATTTGTATAAAAAATCGATACACGACATATTTTCCGGATAACTGGAGGAATCGAACAGACAAAAACAAATAAGAAGGGACCTTATGAGCAATTTTAAAATAAGCAGATTTTCGTGTAATGGGTGTTGTCCCACTTTTTGACCTGGTGAACATTGTTTCACTTTTGTGACAAAACTAAATAAAAGTTTTCTGCGATTGATAACGAAATGTTACCAAATCATCGATCGACGAGGTTAATCAGTAACCTTTTATACCGTGTACTCATAAACTACGAAGGTAAGTTCATTTTATTACAACTAGTTGACAACTGGTTTCATCATTAACAAATTGGCATTCTATGGCTTAACTGCATACCTGATGGTCCAGTCAATCAACCTTTAAACAAAGTTCAGAAAAGATATATGACACAGTGCCTGTTCCTAAACTGTTTAGGATATCCACTTTCCTCTTCCAGCTGAAACCTAAGATTAAACGAATGGAATTAGCGTACTCATCAACACACATGGCATGGCACCCTTATTTCAAACAGATTGAATAGCTAATTTCAGATGTAAAGTGCGATGTTTTGTCATGGCATATAGTCCATGTTAACAACGAGCTAGATCCCCATTTGTCGAGTGTCAATCCCAACCACGTGAATATTTTGCAGCATATTCTATTAGGGGTTGAATTCCGAGTATGAACAAACAGTTATTAGAGACAATTAAGTAATGCTTCAGTCTCGAAATGTTTTCATTGATGACATCAACCTCTGATATTGATTCTTCGATAGCTCTCATGTTTCAAGGTAACTATTTGCAACGTTTTAGTGTAGACATAGCATGCTGGGAAAATGGCAAAATTTCTGTTAGGAGCACGGACGCAAAGTTGGTAAGTAAGCAGTGGATCTATAATGAATCACGGTTTGATATGGTATTTGTGAACTGTATTCGTTAAAATCGATAATATCCCAGAATTACGGAGGCTCAGATCGATGATAGTGCGAGAGGTTTAGGCACATCAATTCCTGACACTTTTGTTATCATATCGTCCCTTGGTGTGTCCAAGATGTCATCTGCAGTGCTTTAACATTACATGTGCACATTGATGCTCTTAACCCTTTACCCAACGTAACGGCCAAAACCGGCCAGCGCTATTCTCAAAAATCGCCAATTAATTTTCAAAATATTTTCATTTTTTGTCTCAAAAACATAGGTTATGACCCCTCGTTGGAACGAGCTCGTCGAGCTCGTTCCAACGAGGGGTCATAACCTATGTTTTTGAGACAAAAAATGAAAAAAAATTAGTTATTCAAGATTTTTTTTTGCAAGTGTCGTCTGCTTTTCATGTTAGGTAAAGGGTTTTAAGGGGCGACAGAATGTGTAATTTAAGTCTGTACCTAACGTAAATGCCCAAACCGGCCAGGGCTATTTCGCAACAAACACTAACAAAATGTAGTTTTTTCAACAGATTAGGGCACTCATTGGAATGAGCTCGTTGCGAACGTTCAAGTGAGGGGTCATAAGCTTTGTTTATGTTTTCGCAGTAGAACTACATGTTAGTTATACGGAGAATATTTTCCAAATGTCGTCTGCTAGTTTCGTTAAGGAAACAGTTAATGAAATGACTTACTTCAAAACAGATTTTTTCAATTCTACTTCTGAAATCGACTTACTCACAATGTTACGACGTTATGTTGACTTTTGACATCGTGTTTTTATTATACGTGTTATGGACTATATTTCCAAAATGGACGATTTGATCATGATTATATCATAAAATATTTGCAAGCGTTTCAAATTAAATGCGTCGTCTTCTGTTAAAAACATAAAACATTCCAATAATGTAGTATTATTACCACTTTTGCGGGCGTTCCCAGCACATTAACAATGTTTTACCGGGCGTTGAAACCTCGTAATGCTCAACAAGTACAAGTCATGTGACGTGTTGGACCGTTATTGCCTGTAACAGCCCAACACGTCAATAACAGCCCGACACGTCTAAATATAGACAATGACGTCACATCTTCAGCCGATCAACAATATTTTTCCCAGATTTCCATTGGGATCAAAATTCAGTTCGGATTTTTTTAATTTGTAAACACAATTAACACATTTGTTTCAAGTGTGTCCCTTTGTGTCACGGATAGATAATGTATCAAATATAGGAAGCGATACACACAAAGTAAGTAATGACATCTTTGATGAAAAAAACTCTTTGCCTTAAGTTCGCATTTCGAAGATATATTTCATCATCTAACTTTCCAAATTTCGCCGGAGACTGATCAGACGATAGTCCTGTTACCCAGTTTGTTTGTCAACAAATCAGACGATAGTGGCGCTGTTTTTTTTAAATTCTAAAACGTCAAACTCCATTTATCTTATTTCCCATATAATTTAACTGTAATGTACCCGATGTACGAAAATGGAAATAATAGAAACAACATGACTTTGTCGAGCATTACAGTGTATCAACGGCTCAACAGAAATGGTTAACAGCCCTTGAGCTTATTAGCGGCCCTCGACTTCGTCGCGGGCCGCTAATAAACTCTTGGGCTGTTAACCCTTTCTGTTGAGCCGTTAATACACTGTAATGCCCTTCAAAATCATGTTATTGTTATATTATAGATACAAACCATAGTCTGTAAACAAGTTTCGATACAACGTTAAGATGTTGCTAACAAAATTAGTCATGCATCTGCGTCACAGACGTGTATAAATTTTCAAAATAAATGCAGAATCAAACGCGGGGGTATTAGACCGAGATGCACACCCTCCATCTGATTGCATATCTTGAATGTTTTATCCCTCTGACCTTGACCTTCGAACTTGGGCTTTAAGAACAGGTGTTCAGATCTTGAGATATACAATTCCTGTACCCTTTTTGTTAATCAAAGAGTGCTCACGCACGGTCGGCGTCCAATGTATACAATTTCAGGTCCTTTTAATTGACGAAGTCAGTCATACAACTATTTTTCGAAAGCCTCTACTGCATAACAGTGTCATCTCAGCTGATGGGTGAACAAAAGGAATAAGCACAACAATTCACAGAGTATAACAGTAGAGGAAAAACAAACGATTAAGTCGATATTGCATCAGAATTAGGCAAGAACTGGGAAAAGGTAAATGATAAAGGGAATCGATCTGAGTTCAAAAAAGAGGAAAATTTATCGGATGTCGCGTGCAATGAAATAAAAGTAGATGAGGTTCGAAAAGTGGTCGCAAAATTAAACAATGAAAAAGCTGAAGGAACAGATTAAATTCCTACTTCGAGTTCTTAAAAACGGAGGGAGTGGAACTATATAAACGTTTCAAAGCATTATTCAACCTGACCATAGTAAAATAGAAGGTTCTCAGAGAGTCGAGAGGAAGCAAGGTAACCAGTTTTGGACAACTGTCGGGGGAGCTTTGTAAGTAACAATATTGGAAAACGTATCCTGTCAAGTCATCTATGGGACTTTAGAGAAGGTGATCGAAGAGAAGAGGTTTATTGAGAAATACAGAATGGTTTCAGAAAGGGAAGGAGAGTTTCGACCATCTTTAAACGCTGTCTGAACTAACAGAATCAACGAAAATCAAAACGAAAATAGAGGATATCTAGTATTTTTGAGTGGATACCGAAAATTATCTCATGAGTGACCGAGAGAAATGTTTATTTTTCACGAGCGCTTGCGCGAGCGAAAATAGCCTTTAGTCTCGATCACGAGTGAGATAATTCTCGGTATCCACTCAAAAACACTAGGTTTTCTTTTTATTATACGCTTTTTATAAGAATCTGATAATTCCACTCGTTTCTACCTTGAATTGATGCATGGAAGTAAACAGCACATTGAATAATTGATACGCGGAAGTGATTTGATCGATACTCGGGACAGATAGCGTCTTGCGGTTTGATTCAGCTGGCGGATTTCTTGTCCAAACCAAAAACTTATATTACGGACTTTCAGTCCATGTTTGGACGAGCAGGTTTCATGCATCAATTCAAGGTGAATACGCTTTGCATTATTGCTGGAAATGATCGGTATCCACTCAAAAATACTAGATTTTCTTTTCATTATTCGTTTTTATAACATATTTCCAGTGATATTTTGACTCGTATTCACCTTGAAGTAATGCTTTGAAAGCCGCCATTTTGATTGATACCGGGGAAGTGAAAATTTCTATATCTTCAGAGTGGGAAAAACGATTTCTATCTTTCCGCAATTTCTTCGATAATCTATCGCTTAGATTATAATAAAAGATGTTTATGACGTTCCAGGATATTAGGTGGGCATATGATAGTGTATATACGGGAGTATGTGGTGAACACTCGAGCCTTTGCGCTTGTGAGGTGAATTTGTTGGGATCTCTGTTAGGATGTACGGAGTGAGCTCAGGCCGTGTGATGTATCAACACAAACAGTGTCTATGGAGATAGATCTAGAATAAGGGTGTATCCTTTTATCGATTATGTCTGCACTTGTAAATCAAAGATTTGGAGATGAAATCATAACGATAAGGAGTAACGGTTGGGTACATGAAGACCCTCGTAGTTATATCTGATTAGGATGTACCGAGTGAGCTGTGGCCTTAGGCTGAATGTATCAACTAAAACAATTCCACATGGACATTGGCCTGCCAAGTGGGGTGGGGGTGGGGTGGGGTAGGGGTGGGGGTGGGTGGTTGGGGGAAGGCTGGAGGTGGAGGGGTGGTGGGGGGATTGGGGTCTTTTAAGAGTGGAAATCCTTGCACTGATTTTGTCTCCATTTGTACATCAAACATTCATGAGACGAAATCCTTTATAGCGATGAGAGGGAACCATTTGGGGACCTGCCAATCCCAGGGTTATTTTTCTCAGATGATATAGTATTAGTGTCAGAAAAGACTACAGAAAATGCTGGCAACTGTTGAGGCATGTGAATTATGGGCAGAAGCCGGTGGTGTAAAACAACGTTTCAGAGCATTTGGGAAAGCGATTCACTGGACATCTCAGACCAAGGAGGGAGCACATCTTAGGGTAAACGGCGCGTCCAGGCGAGAATCATGGAAGATTGTAACAACTGAATTGGCGAAAGGGGCCAGAGGAAAGAGGTATTTGGGGAGTCTTTTTCAGAAAAAGAGGACAACATTTGGGGAGTACTTTGATAGCACCTTTGGCAGTGGAGAGCGGTCATTGATGTCCAAACTGAGGTCCCGATCGCTGGACCTTTGGTGTGAAATTGGGGAAGACGGTGACAAGTAGTGTCAAATGTGTAATATGGGAGTTGTGAGACTCTTTCTCTCATAATGTCTAAAATATCAATCTGACAGGATATGATGGGATTCACTAGTAGTATAATGAAGAAATGGGGTGGAGGAATGAAGGGCAGGCGGTTATTTTGTGATACAAAGAGGGGGTTGATATGCCAATATGTGAACTTAGGAAGAAAGAAAAAAGAAGTACGAGCTTGGGGTAACCAAGGCCTTCTCATATCAGAACAGCAACACATCAGGGAAAGGTAGCACTGAAAGGTTATGGAATTTTGCCTCGGTTTCAGTGTCGCATCGGTTTTTTACAGAAGACTCGAGTTACGGTTTCTGTTTTTTTTAACTTTAATTTCACAAGAAAGAACCAAAATAAAAATTCAAAAGCTTTTTTAATGTAAAATGGTAGTTAATCAGACAGGAATGCATGGGAAAATCCCGTAAATTCTGTGTAGTTGCCAGCCTCCCGGAAGGGAGCTAAAGTAAGTCGAATATTCCTGTTTGGAGATGTTGTGTCAAGTAACAGACTGATACTCTGATTATAATAAAATAGGAAAATATGGGAAGAAGTGAAATATATTTAATAAGTTTATTAAATATACTTCTCTTGGATTCATATTTTGTTCAGTTTTATTCATAACATATATTCTGAACTTCGTGGTCGAATTTACGACTGTCTTAGCGAAAATATGTGACTTAAACTCTATCATTTTAACCGTACCCATCTCCTTCATTTAAATAGTGTTTCTTTGTGAATAAATTATACGATGAAGGAATTAACCCTTTGCCTAACATGAAAAGCAGACGACACTTGCAAAAAAGAAATCTTGAATAACTAATTTTTTTCATTTTTTGTCTCAAAAACATAGGTTATGACCCCTCGTTGGAACGAGCTCGACGAGCTCGTTCCAACGAGGGGTCATAACCTATGCTTTTGAGACAAAAAATGAAAAAATAATGAAAATTAATTGGCAATTTTTGAGAATAGCGCTGGCCGTTTTTGGCCGTTACGTTGGGTAAAGGGTTAAACAATATACATTGACTTTTTCTGTTCAAATATTGACTACTTGTCTCACCCAGACCACTGATGGATGCATATCTCACAGCAGCTCAGCAAAAAAAAAAAAATAATATTTACATTAATTCACAATGCTTCCGTGAGATGCTGAAAATATACGACGGAAAAATTCATAACAACGACTGTATTTGCAAACAGTCGCCAATACTGCTTTTTATTCCATTGTGCTGATGTATTGTTGGTGCATCTATTCCTGAAAAATTATGAATGGAATTAAAACAAATAAAAACACCGGTGAAAACCCCTGGAAGTGAAGCAGTACTTGTTTACTGTGCAAAACATGCTCTAATTTACTGATAAAATACGATCCAGTCAGCAATGCCTGGAGTAGACATCCTTTAATCCTTTACCCAACGCAGATGATATCAAACTTTATTATTTTAAATATAATTTTTTAAAATTTTTCAAAAAATTGAACAAAATCATTATGTGAACCCTCGTTGGAACGAGCTCAATGGGCTCGTTCCAATGAGGGGGGGGGGGGGGCATATGATATGGTTTTGTTGAAATATTTTGAAAAATTAATTTTTTTCAACTGCTGAATTTGCATATTACGCGGAAGGATGCGGGCGATTCGTTAGGTAAAGGGTTAAAATAGGCAACATCGGTGTAAACTATTCACTGGAATTGACTTTATCTCCACGTTGTGGTCACGATTAGCAATTGTGCTAAAGTGTGTGAACTTAAACACTAATAAATAAATAACAAAGAGAAAAATGTCCATCTCCCAAAAGGCAAAGGCCAAAACATTCCTTCTTTGAAATCGGTGAATGTAAAGAATTACCACTATCTACATGTAAAAGAAAGGAAATACTTGCTCAAAATATGTGAGTCATGAAAAAGAAAATTACACTTTATTGCACATTCCAGGGAAGGGAGCGTCAGTTCGTGTGATGGATTTCCACATCGGGCTTGAAAATGCAGATTTCTCGTTCATTGTTAAGGTGCCACAGAAGTAATGGGGAATTTAGCTTGACAATAGGCGACAGGTTATATTCGATGACGTCAAATATCTTCCAAATGTTATAATTATTCATATTTTGGTGTTCAAAACTGCGAAACATTTTTCATTTTTCATAAATGCTGATGGAGAGCACATACACGGGACGACACGCGTCTGTGAATGGGTTAATTAATATGGCACGAGTGCCATCGCAGAAGGATAGAACGAGAGGCCGCAGGCTTCGAGGTTTATCCTTCCGCGATGGCACACGTGCCATATCGATTAACCCATTCATACACGAGTGTCGTTTTGTGTTTATTACACGCCTTCACGTCCATAAAAAATAGTTATTAGAAGAACACTAAGCAATTCATTTGAGAACTATCAACAAAAAGAACACATTTTATCGGCCACCCAATTTGCGAGGGGAACCCGTGTTACCATGTCGTCCTTTGAGTTCCAACATAGAACACATTGGAACTCAAGGGACGAATTTTAGCTATCGCTAGCGGTGCACGATTTGTGGAAAATTCCAATAAAATTTCGCCTCTTTATAAAAATAGTCCGTCAATGATTTCCGTTCCACACATATGTGCGGAACAGATTTTCATTTTCCGCATGATTTTGTTTTGCTGTGCTGTAGATGGGGATTACATAGAACAGGTGTGTAATAAAAAAGTGACAAACTATTATCTTCTTCAGATTTTTGACGACATCGAAAATAACAAACTCCCTTTTTCCAATAACCTGGTCCAACGGTCTTTCAGGAACTGTTCGGTTGCAATTTTCTGTTGTTTTCAGTAACTGAAAGCACAACATGGTTTCGGTTACCCTCTCTGCACTAGCGGAGGACCAAAGAGTTATTATTATTAGAAGTAGTAGTATTGCTGTACCCAATGGGTAGCAGGCTCCGTTTAGTGTGAATAAAGTTTGAACATGTTTATGTATGTGATTAACCAGCCATACCAAACACT
This sequence comes from Pictodentalium vernedei, assembly GCA_031216915.1. Taxonomy (NCBI): domain Eukaryota; kingdom Metazoa; phylum Mollusca; class Scaphopoda; order Dentaliida; family Dentaliidae; genus Pictodentalium; species Pictodentalium vernedei. The sequence continues at coordinate 316,426,640 of CM062296.1, read as the reverse complement.
CACCCAAAACCCACCCACCCACCCACTCACCCAACACTCTCGATTATTTATTCAGCAGAATGGGAAGGAAATGCATTTGCGCAAAGTATCCTGTCGAACCTCTCATATATTTGGATGGCATTTTATCAGTTCGGAACATCCAACAGAAGTTTTTGAAGAATTTTTAAAACTTTCAAACAATCATGACCCAAACATCAAATTAAAGGCTATCATCAGTCAGGATTCCGTTGATTGTCTCCTCGTGATAATTCTAGGCATCCAGTCAACTTGATTGTAGAGTGTATTTTAAACCAACTGATTATTATTATATTCAAAATCATATCATTCAAAGCATACATTTAATAGTATCACAAAATATTAGCTTATTCGTTTTCCACCGCAATTAGAGTGATAAGGTACATTTCAACGAGACTTGTTCGATCCTCTTTGGTGCCTTGAAATCACAGGGTACTCTATGAGCTTTTTGTATAATCTGTAATTTCAGATTCTGAAAAAATGGAATTCCTACAGAAATTAATGATTTAGAACCCTGAAGTTTGAATACAACAGAAAGTTGAAAAAGTGTAGTGTAGATTGTACAAATGTATGCGTGATTAGGAAGAGGAAATTTCTCTGAGCGAACGAAAACTCAATATCAGATCCTCTGCACCCTCCAGTACGATGCCTCCAATGTCACGAACCTTTTCCATTCCGAATGCGTGCTACTGGACGCAAACAGAATACAAAACATAATACTGACGCCCCTGTAGAACAACATTTCAACCTTCCTTGCAATTCTTTGGACGATTTTGAAATCCACCCAACAGAAAAAAACACCAATTAACAATACAATAGAAGAAAAAGATAAATTTAGAAAAAAAACAAGAAGCTTTTTGGATTAATTCCCTTCAACCTCTCTGTCCATTTGGCACGAACACATCAAACGGAGAATGCGAATGGAGATCAGTCATTCCTTTCACTTTATCATACAACAGAATGAATGTCGGAAAAGCAAAAATTGTAAAAGATGAATTCAATTTAACCAACAGTAAATTAAAAGTATCGTTAAATCTTCAACATGCCATTGTATATAAGAAAAACAAAATCTTACGTAAGATCCTTGTAAGAACAAAACTGGAGCCCATCAACGAATAACATCAATTACTGACAGTCAGTTTAATCAGTTCCTAAGGTCAACACGCACGCACGCACGCACGCACGCACGCACGCACGCACGCACGCACGCACGCATATATATATATATATTTTGAAAAACAATATTTCGGCAGCATATTACAAGAAAAAAGAAAAGTTTGAGAAGGAAATTGCTGTGACTTTTTCACTTTAAACACACACACGCAAGCACAGACGCCTGTGAAAGCTCTACCCAAGTTACGATTATCGTCGCTGTGAGTAATAACGCGTGACGGATGAGTATTGGTTGAGCGGGCACCCAGTTAAGGAATTGTATAATTAAAACTGTTACTTACCAGTAACAATACCGTAAATTCCAATAACTTGTATAGCATCTGTTGCGAATGCTGATCCAATAAACCCAGCACATGCTAGGATGCATCCTGCTATTAAGCATTGTCCTAGACCAAATCTTCTCACAAAGTAGACATTGAGCATACCTGTAAAACATGTTACTTTGATTAATTAACTGAATTCGATAATTATTCCCCGCCAAAAACGAAGTTTTGCGAGGGATATAGAAATGGGTCCCGCCCGCCCGCCCGTCCGTCCGTCCGTCCGTCCGTCCATCCGTAACAACTTTAGACCGCTGTATCTTTGTATGCTGGTGGTAGAATTTCTGTCTTGTGGACAATCAGGCCACAGGGAATCTGCTGAACCACTTATTGTTGTGTATCATATCGACCGACGTCTAAATTGTGCATATTTTAAAACAATTCTCGGTGCCGAACTTAAATTGTTTTCATTCCCAATATATTTCGCTTCCAACCATCACCTAAATTTTCCCAAATTATGTCTACAAATTGGTTACAAATCCACCTGATTGTCCATAAGATAGACATTTTACCAGACTCCTCTATGTTTGCGCAGCCTATTTCCTCAGATGAACTGAGCCACGGTCGATACCCCCGCTACTTGATAAATGCAAAGGGGTTGATACATATCCCTCCATCTTACTCCGGTGACTAGAAATCAGCTCTGTGACCGTATCTGTTGGGTGAAAAAGACGTGATTTCAACATAGAAACTTACAAACAGCAGCAGATGATCCACTGATTGTTCGTAGAATCCGAGAAACGATTGGGCAATGTGGTAATAGGTTCACAATGGCCGTCAAAACATCTCCATTTTATAAAGCTATGGTTTATATATATTACCCCAATATAACTTTCCTTGCTTTAAAACTTTGCACCGTGCTACTGGGCTACAAGTGGTTAGTCTGCTGAGCTTTTCACAATCGATTAATTTATTTTTACGCAAACAACCACCAGAAACGCCTCGAACCGCTCAAATATTATGAACTAATATCTTTTTAACCAAACACGAGAATGCCTTGAAATTTTCGCAGATCAGTCACAAATACACTTCTTCACCACTATCTGTTAAAGAACGTTTACAAGAATTATTTTTTATGCTAACCCTTCAAAATGGCTATTCTGGGCTACGATTTCGGTACTATGAATTAGCAGACCGCCAACAACGGACAGAATTGTAAGAAAGCAACGTATTATTATCACAACTGCAAAAAACATCTGTTTTTCCATAATAAATCCAAAATGGCCGCTCAAACATGTACTCTTTTTATAGCGTGCGTTTTTGCAAATTATTTAAATATGCATGTTTGTGCTTGTTAAAACTTTGCGAGGTGGTATAGAGCTATGTGTGATTGTCTGCTTTTTCATGCAAAACAATCGCCCAAAATGCCCCAGGCCGCCCAAACATTTATTGGCAAATAGTTTTCAAATTACGTGAATAACTTGAAATTTGGTCAGATTTGTCAAAGCAAACTTCTCCACTACTAACTACATATTAACGACAGAACACTTTTCAAAAATTCAAAAACAATTCTCGAAAACAGCCCTTTTAGTATGGAGTCTTGAGACTATAAATAGGCAAAACACAGATACGGGGTAGTTTCTAAACGTTTTGCAACCAGGGCGTTGTGTACTTTGGCGTTTTGTAAGTTCTGTACCCAAAGCATTGGACATTTCGTACCAAAGCAATTCAGCTCTATTCATGAGTTCAGTGGACATGCCAAAAGGGTCAAATCTGTGCAGGATGGCTTTATGCAATGGCATGCACAACGTCTTGCGAACTCTGCCCTCGGTCCGTGCCTTGAAGACAGATGTTGATGTCGTATGGTATTCAGTGGAATTACAACGGAACACACACCTGATCATGATGTTTCTTCCAAAACGGAGACACACTGTACCGTGGACAGTCTAAGACAGTTAGAGCGAAGATACGAGCATAAACAGCATTCCCGATGAAACTTCCTGACAAAGTTACTCCCAGCATTACCTCAACCACTTCTGACAGAATTGAGAATATGCGGGATCTGTCAACCATCCAAACCATTGCTCATCTTCACAAAATAAGCAAAGTTGAAAGGAAGTGTTCAACACGCAGTAGATCATTGTTTCAAAGGAGGAGTTCATTGCTTACCCCAAAACTCTCCCAGACAGTGGAAGTGGTATACGGGACTCAAAAAGCATATGATTCTAAAGAATCAATCCTCCTCGTTCGATATTGCTCTACAGATGTTTACAATTCGAGTTGGGTAAAAAGTTTTGCAGATAGTTCACACCAATAAATTCAACATTATTTGAAGCAGCCGAGCGGTTCAGTAATAACATCATTGAATGAATCCACGATGACTGTGAGTATTCAACGTTACCCGACGCAATAGACACATTGAGAAGAGTAATAGATGGAATACGGTGTACGCGTGCGAACGTCGTGTGCGAATGCATCTGTTTGGTCGTTACGCATGTGATAGACGTTATGACGTGAAAGAAACCCTTGACACAAAACCGCGTCGCCGAAGAAAATAAACAGACCGCTGAAGGTAAAATATTTCTTCGAAAGTGTCAGCTTCATTCTCTTAATTCAAGTTTAATCATGGTATAAATACGGAAACCCACGCAGATAGTATTGTATACAATAAACAACAAGCCGAGCGGAAATTTATTTTGTATTTTACGCCTTTGCTGACGTTTTTTGCAATATTTCACGCACGCCATCGGCGCACGTTATATACAGGAAAAGCGAGAGCGCGGTACCTCAGTGGTTAGGGCATTAGACTTCAAACCCAAAGGTCCACTGTTCAGTCCCCACCAGGGGTACCTGCGTTCCGTCCTTGGGTGGAGCACTTCATCCCAATTACCCAGTGAAGACACAGTGGCGCTCTGTACTAAGACGTACTGCACGTTGATCGTACACTTGTCTTCAATCAGTGGTGTCCCAGCTTGTGTGGAGCTAGTACGTTGTGGAGTCTGGCAGTTGCTCGCAGGTGCTTGGCGGTTCTCTCCGGGTACTCCGGTTTTCCCCGCCCGTACAGCTGCACGACACGAGGTGGCCCTGACCAGAAAGTGTCGTTAAACCGTAATAAATAACTAAAATACAGGAAAGACGTCAACTGGGTTGGTTGAGTCTGGTCCCCCGATCTCCACTCTCATTGTGTTATATCGTAATGTGTCGCACGCGAAGGGCATATGAACATACCACAATACCTTCATACCGTTCCACAATGGGCAAAACGGCTTCTTTTCGACTAAGTGTTCCTGGACAAATGGCAACTAATCTGCCTGCATTTTGGGCGCAATCTACTCATATAGGGCATGCTATAATATACAAAGTGTAATTACAAACTCACTTGTACATGTTGCAAGTGGTCCGTATATTATCTTCAAGATCGACGCCTGTGTTCTTGAAATACCAAAGAGTCTGATCAGCTCTACATAAACGACACTAACACCTGAAGCAAGTGTTCCACAAAAGAAAATAGCGTATAACACACCACAAATTGCGCATACTGTCAGCAAGGTAGATAATTTTGATCTGAAAAAGATTAAAATAAATATAAAATAGCACAGCAGACGAAACAAAACATGAAAATATATACTCTGAAAAATTATTAACTTGCCGTAATCGAAACTATTTATACGATGATACCTTTTTGACCACCTGTCTCTATTTGCTTCTGCTCAACTATGAATATGTATGTTATCTATTATTTAGATATATGAGACTTCTCCAAGGAGATTATATACCATTTGCGATTTCTATTAATTTCCATTGGCATGCAATGCCATTGAATATTGCCCAAATGATTATCAAGTGGAGACAGGTAAATCATTCCGTCAACATATTCATTTTTCAGAAATATTTCCAAGTCAAGAGAGGGACATCCCTTGTCATGATTTATATCAAGTGCATAAGCTCATGTGGATTAGTTGTGCAAATTTTTGAATCGTTAACACGTTTTGAAAGTTGTATGCTCCCTACCTCCATCCTATAAGAAACGTCTCTTTGTCACTTAATGTATTCCATAGAACATTGGAATCTACATTCATTGGTTGATGCATAGCGCATCTGATGACGATCAGATCGTATTAACATTTCCACCTAGAGATTTGATTTTGGCAAAACTCCCACTTACTCTATTTGGGCCATGGTATCGCAATGCACTCCGACGTGGAGTATGTTGTTAGTGCACTAATCTTCTACTAAGGCTATCCTGAGCCAAGCCTCGTATAAAAGAATGTGAGTTGCGGTACTGTGAGAAAATGCGGGAAGAGAATTTCAAGCGAGTCGTGACTTTGCCGAAATTTCTTTGCCGATCCCCGCCTTTTACCCACCGCACTATAGCATCTCGTCTGTAAGAAAATGCGATAACATTGAATATGAATTGTTATTTTCGTTTTTCTTTCTTGATTCGCTCCTGATTTCAGAATATGGTATTCTATCACACACCTATTAATGTAAAACACGGGATTTCCACTGTTCTGTCTGTACGATAAAAATAACGTTGCATCGAATATGTGGTAATAACAAACACGTTCGATTTCGTTTCCAACGTAAACAGAGAAGGAACCCGTCTAAATAAATCACGTCATCGTTGGTCGAATGCACCGGAGTGGCTATCGCTTGGAAGTTCCTCATTTAGATTTGTTTACCCGGGATATTTAAACAATCAGATTCGAGTAAACAATCTACAAAATAAAAATAATATTCTGACTGCTTGCTCCTTGACAAATACGTTCCACAACTGGTCATATAATGATGGAATGTGCTAAACTTATTAGCTATTTAAAAAGTTTTTGTTGTGTTATTCCCTGCAGCTTAGTCAATATTTGAAGTTCGATCACCGTGACCGTGACACAGATCGGCGTCAATTGGTTTCGACCAGTTGAATGCCGTAAAAATTAAAAACCAAATTAGGGTTGGTATCCGGCCAACTAACAGTGACGTCTCGTTGGCAACGAAGAAAACGCAACAATTAACCAGCTGAAGAGTGCTTTTAGTTCACTTTTCGTGTTGACTGGTTGTTACATGAGCGGTGTGTGTTCAGAACCGAACATACGTTTGAATGGGTTTAGAATTATCGCACTCGATTGCGTTGGCCCAGGATATCACTCGAGCCTTCGACTCTCGTGATATCCTGGGCCATAGGAATCTCGTGCGATAATTCTTTATCCATTCAAACGCATGTGCGCTTCTGTATATTTTATGAAATCTCGACCCAATAGTGTCGAAATGTGTCGTGATATGATCGAGAACCCTAACGCGTTTGCAATCACAGTTCTGTACTTTACCCTATTTGGTAGTTGTTCCAAGAAACTCCGATTTTTCTGCTCAGTACACTTCACGGCACATACACACAGCGACACGCGTGTATAAATGGGTTACTCGATATGGCACGAGGGTCTGCGCGGAAGGATAGAACGAGAGGCCGTAGGCCTCACATTTTATCCTTCCGCGATGGCACAAATGCCGTATCGAATAACCCATTCACATACGTGTGTCAATCTGTGTTTATTACACGGCTTTACCTCAACAAATATTAGAAATACACTCAACAATTCATTTGATAACTATCAACAGAAAAAATACATTTTATCGTCAACCAAATCTGCGAGCGGAACCTGTGCTACTATTTCGTCTCCTGAGTTCCAATGTGTTCTATGTGCCAACTGGCACATAGAACACATTGGAACTCGGGTGCCGATTTTTAGCTATCGCTAGCGATTCAAATTGTAATTGCGGTGCACGATTTGTAGAAAATTTCGGTGAAATTTCGCTTCTTTATAAAAATAGTCCGCATGTGTGATTTTCATTTTTTCGCATAGTTTAGTGTTGCTGCAGATGGGGATTTCGTAGAACAGGCGTGTAATAAATATGATAATAGCGACTAATGAAAGTACGTAGAACCCAATAATAAAACAATTGAAAGACAACAACCAGTTGGAACGTCTGGGATTGGAACCCCATCTAAGAGATCTTCCTTCGACATCATCGTGTCGTAAAATGCCACTGAGCCACGTTGACTGTACGGCCATCCGTGCAAACCGTTGTAAAGAAGAAAAAAAAAACGGTGTACGAGTGGTCCGCGTTGTTCAATAAGACAGACGACAGCGAGTACAGGGGACTGGAATCAACGAGACTTGTTGGAGTTTTTCCTGGATTTCATGTGCGCCGATTGTCGTTAATTATGGTCCCTTGTACACTACCCGAGTTGCATTTACAATATTTTTTTAGTAAATTCTGTCGTTTTGGGGTTGGCAATCTCAAACATTCAATATTATCGGTGCCCTTTCCTGACGAGACCAGTGGTTCTTCTGACCCTATGAGAATTTCTATAGTAATTTTTCCCACTAGCGTGGGGGGTCTCTCTAGAGCCTTTTGACCCTATCTTTTTTGATTCGTTGATGCGATCATGGAACAAAACCAAGGAGCTGGTATTAGATTTAGCTTCACCACATTAGAAGTCTGTTCAAAATCATGAACAGAACAGTAAATATATTGAACGTATGGCTTTTGGTAAAAAATACTTCCACTACTGTAATAGTGGTCTCATGCAAAAAGTTATCTGTCGACATTAACCCTTTACCCAACGCAGACGATATCAAAATGTTTCAAAAAATTTCAACAAAACCATATCATGTGACCCCTCGTTGGAACGAGCTCGACGAGCTCGTTCCAACGAGGGGTCACATGATGTGGTTTTGTTGAAATATTTTGAAAAATAATATTTCAACTGCTGAATTTTCATATTACGCGGGCGGATGCGGCCGATTCGTTGGGTAAAGGGTTAATTACGCCTTTTTTAGAAAAGGAGGCATTATGCTTAACTGGTAGAGTACTAAATTATTATTTTCCTTGAAAATTTGTTCAGATGTCTTTCCCGTTTTACAATTTATGGGTGAGCCTAAAGGCACTCTCCCATAAATTGTAACAAGGCACATCTTTACAGATTTAATATATTGGATAATATGGAACATATACCATTGTAATATATAGACCCAACACGCAACATAAAGCAGACATTGATCTGTTTCTGGCCAAATCAAATGAAATAGCTGACAAAATAAATCACGAGAACAATCAATCATACATTATGGGGGACTTTAACATTGACCTCTTGAATCGGGTGTCCATACCAAGACCGACATGTATTCACATACATTGATTAGCCAAGGCTTCTTACCACATATCACTAAGCCGACTTGAGTAACGCACCACTCCGCTACATTAATCGATCACATATTTACATCCTATATTTTATCAACATCCCTGTAGGGCATAATCATCACAGACGTTTCAGATCAATTCTCCACCTTCCACATTGAAAGAGACCAGAAAACTTATGACACTCTACCAACAACCGCAAAGCGTAAATTTAATCCAGACAGTGTAGCTAACTTTAAAACAATCTTGAACCAATGTGACTTTCCCCCGTGTTCAAATCTAACTCTCCGAATGTTGCATACAACCTTTTCATGGGCATATACCAATCCGCTTTCGAGAATGCTTTTCAGCTGAAAAGTATTCGGTTAAGATAAACGTTCGTAAAACGAAATTCCTGGATGACGAAGGGGATCGTAACCTCATCAAATAATAAATTTAAATTTTATAACAAAAAATCGAGATAACCAACTGAATAGAATATTAGAAAATATAAAAACTACTGTAAAATATTTAACAAAATTAAAAATAAAGTAAAGCTATGTACTACTCGTATATACTATCAGAAAATAAAGGCAATTCACGCAGAACGTGGCAAATTATTAATGATGCCCTGTATGAAAAAAACAATGCAGTCACTTTGCCTCAGCCTTTCCTAATAGAAAATAATAAAGATATAAATGATCTAGCTGAAATAGCACAATATTTCAACGACTTTTTCGCAAGCATGGGGAAACGTACTAGCGAACAAATAAATCTATCCCAGAAAAACTTTCAACATCAGGACGGTAATCAAACAAACAGTTTCTTCATAACGCCAACAACTGAATACGAGGTATTTTCTGTTATTAATTCTCTTAAGTCTAAAAATAGTGAGGATTGTGGCAGCATCACTACCAACCTCCTCAAAACGTTATTCAAATATGGGGGAATTCAAGAGGAATACATAAATTTCTAAAAATACAGAAACGTTCACTTCGAATATTAAACAACAAAAAGTATAATTCCCATACAGACCCAGTATTCATAAACGATAACATATTGAAGGTCACCTATTTGTACAAACTATATGCCTGTCTATTTATGTTTGACTGAAAAAATGAAAAACTTCCAGAATCTTTCGAACATAATTTTACTTCCCCAATCTCTCACGTATCAAAGAAACCCGAACAAAGGCATTAGATAGGTTGCCCTCATATGCCCCACCGAAAATCTGTAACGAACTGGACCTTCAATTGCGAGATATAGAAAATAGAATTTATAGAGAAATGAAGAACAAAACTTCTGTCCTCATATCAAGAAAGCTATCAGTCTGGCATGCTATACTGTCTTGACTGTTACACTCCACAGTAGGTGGCGCCACACTGATAACCTAAATAACCTACGCGTCCCAAACTGTCCACACATCAAGGACTTATTATGCATATTGGTGTGTCCATTATGTTCATCACTGACGAGCAGTACTTGAACCGTGCCATATTTGTTTTCTAAATCTAAACTCCGCCCTGTTTGGTAACCATAATAATATCAAATTAGCACGGAGGGTTCGGAATACCCACTATCACGTTCACCATTAGCCACCTTTATGATCCTGGATACTCGTCCATCTAAAGAAATAGATGGATCGGGTATTCCGCCTGGTCAAAGTTACAGATCTACTCACAACTACCCATGCTGGTAGATCTTTCTATCACAGCCTAATACGCAGAGCATGCAGTCAGTGTTGGCGTTAAATGTATTACGGGTGTGACAGGTAGACAGCCAATCTGGCTATGTCATCCCCCAACGGTAATTTTCTAATTATCTATATGTATTTAGTAGTTAACTACGGAATTGCCTGTAGACAATACCGTTAAATAAAATATCTATCTATCTGTACATTGCGTTTGAAGCTTTCAACTTGCTCTAGCTGTACACCAGAATAAAGCCCATATCTGGCCTTCCAGCACTCTATCAGCTAAAATGCGTTCGGCCTGCGAAAAGGTATACAAAATCCATGAACACTCATCTATCACTTCTCTATTATGCATATGATTACACTTCAACTGTTTCAGCATAAAACTTTGTTCGACGAAAATAGTAGCAATCGATGACAAAATGACACAACACACAAAAATTCGACTTGGAAGATCAGCAATAACATAAACCTACAGTACTGTAGGGTTGTAGATTTAAATTATTACTGACCCCCCCCCCCCCCATGACAAAAACAGAGTCCCCCCACTTTGCTATTAATTATTGAGAACAGGGTTAACTCTTAGCCCGCTGAATATTTTCAAAATACTTTCCACCAAATCTAGTCATTGCTGCTATCAAGCAGAGATGACTGACTAGATTTGGCGAAAAAATCATCTAAATGTAACTCAATAAATCATTGGGCAAAAAGTCAATTTAATATATATGGGGGATATTTGGTTAAATGTGCCTCAGTTATTCTTATTTCAGTGGCAAAAAAATTCATGGCCAGGGCAGGAATATCCGCCAGTAGCGTGCAAAGAGTTAGTTAAAAGGAAACAGTTGATACCGTTGCTGACGGTATTATTTTATGAATGTAAAATTAATACAGCTGTACACTAAGACTATTTGATATTTTAGATTCCATTGTGATGAACACACTTTACAGCATCAAAGCGTATGCAATGTATACCATTTTCGACAAAGAGAAGAATATAAACCTTTTGAGACTTTCATTATACTAACGTTCAAACGTCACTGGGAATTCAGTTTATTACAGACCAGTAACAGTATTTCTCACGATCACATGGATGTTAGGGGCATGAGGTAATTTTAACCAGAAAACCCTAGTGCGATTCGATAAAAAGTACCCTTCGCGTGCTCAAGTTCTCTCGTTAGACTGGTTCTTAGAGTTTGGAGCGTTTAGTGGAAAATAATCAATTAGAGCCATCAGCTTTTGGAATAACCGATTCTCGTTACAAAATGTTTGATACACAGCTTTCTAAAAACTACCGATAATCATCACAAATACAGGATCTCTGTCAGCTATGCGTTCATTATTGAAAACTTAATTAATTTTGAGCAAAAAAGTTCAAATGGGTTCGATAGTGGCACCGAGCACTGGAACAGTTCCTTACTATAGAATCCTGTAACATTGTAACCATCAGCGCTGCGTGCTGCCGATGAGTCGATACGAGGCCTGCCGTGTAATCCTATTCGATTCACATGTCGGCAATGAAGCAGCTCATTCGAAGAGCATGTTTAGGTGAAGTAGCTGTCTCGGCAACACGCCGACGATGCCTGCAAATGGCTGATAGCGAGTAGGCCTACACACAGTTAGTGAGCTGGGACAACTATTTTTTTTTTTGTTGGGGAGGGGGGGGGGGGTGGGGCAATGTGGTAATCCTGAAATATCACTTTTAGTAGTTTGTACCTGGGAAAATAAAACATGTTACCAACGCCACCTACCTACTACTGAAAATCTTGAGGATGGGTGGTTCTGGGCAGTGATACCACGAAGAGGTGAGGGTGGTAAATGCATGTGGTCTGATGCAACATATTGTAAATTTTATGAGACAATTTCCATGAAAAATAATTATTAGGATATTTAAAACATTGACAGTAGTCAATATGACAATATTTTCCAAACATAGATTGATGTGTATTTTTAAATGACTTATTAGGAATTTTTGCTAGTATTTCTGTTTTGTACAAGAATATTATTTTCAATTAACTCAAATCGAATACCACCTACGTGAATCTGCTACATGGGTGCATGAGGTGGGGGCGGGTTCTGCACTCTCATCCCCCTCCACCAACAGCCAGCTAACTTTTGCAGTTTTCCATTTCATGACAAGAGTTGGGTATTTTCAGAACAAATTGTTCAGGGGGAGGGGGGGGGGGGGGGCTATTTGTTTTACATTTGGCAAATATCATGACAGTGGGCAGAGCATTTTCAAGGACTACAAGGGCAAATTCGAGGTAAGAACCCAGAAAAGTACCCCAGAAGCCTATCATTGGCCATATTCTATCAGTCCTCTTTAAAACTATTTACTAAATGCAAATTCAAAATAATTCCAAATTTAAGATTGACTTTCAAGCGATAGGACCAGACATATAAAGAATTATTGTTTTGATCCAGATACAATGACAAAAATATTGATAAAAGGTAGAACCATTAAGATAAGAACTTGGTGAAGTATAATACAAAATAATGAAAATTTCAATCAATCTTTAAAAATATTATCAACAAAAATAAGTTGGAGCTTACTTGTGAGTACAACCCCACGGTTCCCACCCCCTTTATGTCTCTTCCAACCTCTGACAGACTTTGGATGCTCATTTCGAGAGGGTTGGGGAAAATTGTTGTCTGTTAATCACTAGTATGGATGGGGGTGGGAAGGTTGTAAGGCTGTATAATTATGGAGACAACAAAAGACTGTTAGAGGGTGTCGGCTGTTAAAAATTTGCAGAAAAGGGTTAAAATAATATCTGACTTTCAGACACCCACCAATCCCTGCCTGCAATTTTTTTTTCCGGGACATTTTTGGGGACTCACCCTTAAAATTTGCGAAAAAAACACAAAATGCAGACCAAACCCTGTCTAACCGAGAACTGTTCCATTTCTTAATATTAAAGAAGACTATTTCACTGACTATTCCAGCATTTTAATAAACATATGAGGCTGCAAGGGAGATAGTTCTAATGAGTTGGAATGGAGAATTGAAAATAAAATATAATCAAATAAGTCAGAATAAGTCCCAAGTAAGTCTAAGGTAATACATTCCCTGAGACCCCAACATGAAAAGCAGACGACACTTGCAAACAAAATTCCTGAATAACTAATGTTCATTTTTTGTCTCAAAAACATAGGTTATGACCCCTCGTTGGAACGAGCTCGACGAGCTCGTTCCAACGAGGGGTCATAACCTATGTTTTGAGACAAAAAATGAAAAAATAATGAAAATTAATTGGCGATTTTTGAGAATAGCGCTGGCCGGTTTTGGCCGTTACGTTGGGTAAGTCTGAACCAAGATTATTTAGCAATTCTACTAAATAGAAAACACTTTTTATTCCTCATTTTGGAGCTAATAGAGTTAGCAAAAATTCACCTCCCCATTTCTGTGGTATTCACATGCGACATGAGGGTCACACTCACACTCTGAATGTCTGCATATCTTGCTAGGGTGATGAAGGTTATTTATTGATAGTGCATAGTTGCCATCTTTGTTCACTAATCACTTGGCCTCTTCAACTGAGAAAGAATGTTCATTTTATGTCAACTAAGCCTGGGGGTGGGGGAGGGGTGCGAGGTAGTTGTTTTTGTTCTATTGTTTTATACCATTGGCATCAGGTAGTGTTATGATTTTTGTTTATATAAACTTTCTGAAATTATTTTGGACTATTTTCTCCTTCAATTAACATGAATTAGTAGCCCATGCCCGTATTTCCAAAAAGCATTATTGCAAACTAAATCAGACTGATTAAATTACAATTTAACGTAGTTTCAAATTGATATATAAAAATACTTTCTATGTATTTCAATTTGTCTGATGCGAATGTGAAAACGACTTCTCTATAACCATGTGGACAGCATTAGTGTCGGTACCAGCTTGGAATTGTTATATGGATTTGGGCTTACCTACACCCTAATATGATAGTTTATGTGTTTTAAATGCCCTGGTTGGCCATATGATGGATAATAAATGGCTAAACCGACAAACAACTTAGTGATTTTTGGTCATTTACGCATGTTTTTTCCGGCCCTTGAACCACCCACCCACACACCCACCCTCTCCCTGTGTCTGGGAATTTTCGGGTGCCGTCTGTTTCTCGCTTCGTATGTAGTCAATGTGGACAACATAAAGCCGGCTTCATTGTAAGTGCAGTCCATTTCATACAAAGGTTATAATCAAAACTTGAGGTAAAATGAAAAGGCTAAATTTTAAGTCAGAAACTTTATTATGAAAAATAAAGTGCCAACTAACTAACTTACCGAGTTAATAAGACAATACTGCAGAGCTCATCCAGAAATAGCAATTTGTTGAATGGAATTACAAACTACCCCAGTTACTCTAAACGGTCGATTGCCCCGTTAACTATTGCACAAAAATGCAGTTCCTTGTCCATTTTGAAATACAGTGCAGAACAGAAATGACTGATGACCACAAGCGATAGCCTAACGCACATTCAACCCGAGTGCCACTTGAGGTTCAATTTAAAAAGCACGCATTTGAACAGACCGACCAGTTCGCACAGTATAAATTCAATTTCTTGTACATTCTCCAGCCACCAGATATAATGATGCCGGCACGCACACATTTCAAAACACATTTTAGAGCTCATAATTTCTGATATCTGCCGCTGAACGCAATCATTTAGGTTTTGAGTGTTCGAACCGACATTTTTAACGAATAAAAAATGAATCAACAGCGATTCTACGGGTGGCAAGGTCAAAGACTGAAGACTGGTTCTCTGACAAAATAGTCCATTTCTCAGTAAAATCCTTTCAATACTTCAAATCGTCGACTATTTAATTCAATTAGAAATTAGTTACAGTGATTTCTTTTTCAGGGTTGGGTGAGTAATAAATACAGAACCACACTTATGTCTGAATAGGTTAACGATTACTGGACGAGAGCGAGTGGCGCAGGGATACCACGAGAGCCGTTAAGTGTGGTTCTGTATATTTCTTCAACGTATTTCAAAATGCGACGTCAAACGTCGGAAAGCACAAAAAACAAGACATTTTTCACATTTGTGAATATCTGGACTAGATTATTTTTGGTGGTCTGAATTTGTTATTCAAAACTTGTTTTATTACACAGGCACTCTCCAATAATTATTAATAAAACAAATTGATATAAACAAAATATTATTTGTGTTTGACTGAATATGAAATATAAACAAGGAAAGTGTTGGCTTTTTCTCTGGTATGCTCATTTTTTGAAAGCCCCGACAGTGACTTCAAGCACTCAACCAGTTAAAAAGTCTTGACTGCAGGATTATTTTAGTATTTTAAGTTCCGATAACATTTGGCTCAGCGGCCGTCACAGAGCACTATTCCGGAGAAAATAGGAATTGAGGTAAAAACTTTAAAAAATCGAAAAATAATAACAAAACAAATGTCCACAATGTATCAACGCGCTGTTTGATTTCGTACATCATAAGACGTTCAAAAGTATCAAAGGGTTAACCCTGTACCCAACGAATCGCCCGCATCCGCCCGCGTAATATCCAAATCCAGCAGTTGAAAAAATATTATTTTTTCAAAAAAATTCAACAAAACCATATCATGTGACCCCCCCATTGAAACGAGCTCGTCGAGCTCGTTCCAACGAGGGGTCACATGATATGGTTTTGTTGAAATTTTTGAAAAATTTAAAAAAATGTTATTTAAAATAATAAATTTTGATATCGTCTGCGTTGGGTAAAGGGTTAATATAAATGAAACACATTCATTTCGTAATCTACCATTTTATAGATTTTGAAGCTTCCATGAAGAAAGTTAACGTTACAGTAACTCATTGATTGGGCCTAGGAACAGATAACGCCTATACATTTCCCTCACACACCTTACTGTTCACTTGACTATGCGCCTTTTGGCTTTGACATTTGAGGTCTTGGGCATAAATACGATGAGGAGCATGGGGGGGGGGGGGGGGGGGGGGGTACCAGAAGCTAAAATCTTTCGCCCAAGAAATGTCTCACATTGTATTTTAGTTGAACTTCTAAGCAGGTGTTTGAGTAGACGACATCCATGTAACCTTGAAGAAGACATGCTTTTTGACTCCATATGCAAAGGGAACTATTCATTTACACTTCACACGATTCGTGTTGCAGCATTAATGTACGAACAAAACTGGAAAATAATTCTTTTATTTTTCTTATCACCATGTGATTAATCAAATGACGAACAACTTTTCCACCATGACGTTACGCAGCCTTCGGGGTTAGGAGAACCTGAGGATCTGCTTTGACCATACCCAAATGGGATGGCCCCAGGCGGTGAACAGGGCGACGGCATGCTTGCATGGAAAGGTTGGCGGCAATGTATATGAATAAGCAGCCCCGAAGCAAAATGGTACGAATTTGTTTTATCCATGCAACCTGTTCTCCCGTGATGTGCGTTCCGAGGGCCCTGGAGAAAGGAATCCTGGTAGTTGAGAACAAAACGTGTCCCGTTTAGGATAATCTTTATTTCTGAGATATATATAGTTTGGCCCAGACTACGGACGTTGAACGTTGATCGGACCGGCCGGTTCTGATCAATCGGGAGTCCCCGAAAGGGTGTTACGCCGGGGGTCATTCAACTGGTTGGTTATTTTAATACTGTTTTGTTATTGCCATTGTATGCTGACTTAAAAACAATTGTTAAATTTCAGAACATGTTCGTTTTCATTGCACTGTCTGTATTTGTTTGCAACTTGCAATACACGGTATCACAGATTAATTGATTGAATGACCTACCCCTGAAGACCTGGCATCATCCACACTCGGGCCAATCGGACAGTGACATGCTTCGGCATCAACATCAGACGAGCAAAATGATACCAAACACTGAACGAATACCGTGTAAATCTACCCGATGACATGAAAACTTTTCGAAAAATGAGATGTGGATAAAATATTAAAAACAACTAAAACCTATTAAAAGATTGATTTCTTTGAGAAACGAGAGAATCTGGTGAGAAATGACTGAGTAAAATAGCTGTCTCAGAGACGATACACTATAAAGTCGTCTGATGTTATTAAAATCAGTACAATCTAATAGAGTGTGTTCAATTGTCGACGGATACTGACAGGAAACACATTCTGGTCGAATATTACCCTCTATATATCTTGTATGGCCAATTTGAAATAGTGTCAGAATGATGTGATCTTTTCTACAAAGGTTACTAGACGGATAGTTATCAGTAATAGTTGTTCGGACGAAGCTTATTATTTGTCGTTCCATCCCATTCCGCCTGCCACACAGATAAGATGTACTTATTGATATGTGGTATAAAATCACTGAAAGGAATTTTAAAATCAATGAGAGGCTTGTTTAAGTCTTGTTTTGCAGCACTGTCTGCCCTGATGTTGTGTTCTTGGGCAAGACACTTAATCTCAATTGCCACGTGGGGGCACGGTGGCGCTGTGTACTAAGGCGTACTGCACGTTGATGGTACACTTGTCTTCAACCAATGCTGACCATGCTTGTGTGGAGTTAGTACGTTGGGTAGTCTGACAGTTGCTCGCCGTTGCTCGGTGGTTCTCTCTGGGTACTCCGGCTTCCTCCACCCGTAAATCTGTCCGACACTAGGTGAATCCTGGCTGTCGAAAGTGTTGTTAAACCCGAATAAATAAATAATGAAATAAAATAAATAAATATATAAATAAATCCCACTCCGCCTGCCACACATATTTGTTGTAGTTGCTGATATATGGTTAATAGTGCATTTTAAAATCAGTGATTGGCTTGTTCAAAGCCTGCTTCGCTGCACTGTCTGCCCTGGTGTTACCGGAGATACCAACATGTCCAGGTAACCAGCAAAGCACGATATCATATTGGTCAGGCATGCGAGTATTCAATTTCTCTCGAAGTTCCAAAATGAGAGGTTCTTCAACTTGGAGTTTGGGAAAGCTAGCAAAAAGGAAAGAGAGTCGGAAGAAATAATCGACTTCCTTTCGATTTCCATTCGCGATGTGTTCAAGCGCGCTTGGTTTCAAGTTTTGACTTAAGCTGGAAAAAACCTTTTATTTGGTATTCTGACCATCGGGCATATTTTTGTTTCAACCGCAGAGAGTTTGACTCAGAAATTTTTGAGGAAGAAAGGTCCAAAATTACAGAAGGTTTCCTAAGTTGCCAATGAGGAACATGTGGTTCACGGTTCTCTTTTATCGAATCAGATTCATGTGTGGCGGAATCCAGATACGAGGTAATTCTAATGCGCACTGGGGGAATATGTTTCTGGTGTCTGTTTAAACATCGTCATAGTCTGAGATTATAAGCAGGGTTTGATGGAGTAGCCAACAGTTTAGAAACATTCTGAAGTGACAGTTTAATTCGGCGCTTTTCAAATGAAGGTTCCTTTGCCGCAACAAGCATCAAATGTGCTGGTGATGTTCTAAAAGCCCCAAGGTTAATTCTAATACCACTATTATGAATTGCGTCAAGTGGTTTGAGGTAAGACTTTCTCACAGAACCGCAAACCACACAACCATATTCTAATTTTAATCTAACAAGTGATCTATACAGATGGAATTGTGTTTTTGTTCACCGCCCCAATTAGTGCTACCAAATATCTTCCGAAGGTTAAGTGCCTTTTTACATCCCACTCTTAGTTGTTTGATATGAGAAGTGAAATTCAGTTTATTGTCGAACAATCAACCCAAGAATTTCACTTTCGTAACAACGTTAATGCGACTGCCATCTATTGTAAATTCGGAATGAAGGTGGTGTTTCCGGGGCTTTCAGAAATGACAATCCGTTTTGGTCTTCCAAAACTGAAAACGGTTTTCTGTTGCCCATTTTATTCATTCTGTTTAAACACAACTGAAGTTTCCGCTCACTGTCATTCATGCTTTTACTACTATAGCAAATCATAAAAGTCATCGACATACAATGAAAAATTTACCATATTCTGATTTGTGTCGATGTCACCATTAATTTTAACAGAAAACAGGGTAACAGATAGAATACTGCCCTGACAAACACCCAATTTTTAATGATGGGGACCAGATAATGTTGATCCAACACGAACTTGAGATTGACGATTCTTTGAACAAATTTCTATAAAAAGAGGTATACTCCCTCTCAACCCTATATTAAAAAATAATCTCTTAAAATTCCATACTTCACTTCGTATCATATGCCTTCTCAGGATCAACGATGATGGCGAACACATCTTCTTTTCTCTCAAAGGCATTTCTGATGAATCTAATGATTCTAATGAATGAGTCTAATCAAATAATCCACAGTGCTTCTCTAGCATGTGAAACCACATTGAACATTCCCAAGTAGAATATTCGATTCCAGAAACCAGACAAGTCGATCATTTATCATCCTTCCCATGGTTTTGCACAGACAACTTGTTGATGCAATAGGCCTGTAAATACCTGGACTGCAGTAATCTTTATCGGGCTCTTGGAATAGGAATTAGTGTTATAGAATAGAATAAAGTTGAAGCTGAGAATGTCGAAGGAGAAAGATATCACAAACAACGATTTAAAAAAACTAATTGTTGATATGGAACAAACATTCAAATCTGAATTTCGGAATATGAAAAATGACATCACTGATTTAAAAAGAGAGATTACCGTGATGACAAAAACAATTTCTGACTTGAAAACACAAAATAGTAATCTATCCCAAGACGTAGAATATAGTGCCCAACGGGTAGAGGAACTGGAAAATGTAATAATTCCTGATATGAAAATGGCATTTCAATCGAAGGTGAGTGAAATGGAGGACAAAATGATTCTCGCCGAGATATATGACAGAAAGTACAACCTGCTGATATATGGAGTGGCTGACAAAAGGGAGGAGAATGTGTATACCACTTTGCATGACTTTATTAGAAATGACCTCCAGATTGAAGAAGATACTACAACGGGTATTTTAGGGAGAGTTGTCAATGCCCACAGACTGCCTTCTTCAAATTATCTCAACAAACAACCTCCACCCCCGAAACCCATCATAGTTAGGCTTGGGAACGACAGAGATAAACAGACCATCCTCAACTCAACCACCTCTCTGAAGGGTTCAAGAAAGTCAGTTCGAACAGACTTACCGCCTGCATTGAAGAAGGAGAGAGGGAGACTTTCTGGAATAGCCTATAAACTGAGAAATGAGAAAGGTTCTAAAACCAGGATCAGAGTAGTTGGAGTGAGAGTGATACTGGAAGTGATGGAGAGAGGTGAACGGCAATGGAAGGAATTCATTGAGTAAAAACCAAAAACAAAATTAAATATATGCAGATATATATGTTTATGAACCCCTCTCTCTCTCTCTCTCTCTCTCTCTCTCTCATACTCATTAGAGATAAGAAAAGGAATCCACTAAGTGACAACTGGAAACAACAGTCAAATAATGTACATATGATGTATGTGTATGTATGTGTCCAGTCACAATCTCAACAATTTCAACCATTCTCTGATTGTAGTAAGGTGTAAGATAAATGTGTATGTATGTATGTGCCCCCCCCCCCCCATACCCCTCTGACACTGCCTCAACTGTTTTCTGCCCTGGGTCTAACTGTAATTGTAGCTGTGCTTGTCAGTTAATAATGAACTATTATCTCCCTGAGAATGGTTAGTCCACCAGTTACAATCTCAACCATTCTCTGTTTTGGCTGTAATTGTAGTTAGATGTAAGATAAATAACAAAGTGATATCTGCCTGAAATGGGTAGTGCTCCAGTCACAGCCCTAGCCATTTCCTGTCTTGGCTGTAACTGTAGTTGTAAGATCATTCCTAAAGTATGATTTGCTGAAATGGGTAGTCCTCCAGTCACAACCGGCTATTTTCTGTCACAAGTAGCTATTTTCTGTCTGGGCTGTAACTGTGCTAACTGCCTGAAAAGAGGAGGGCTGCAGTCACAACCTCAGCCATTTCTTATCTTGGCTTTAACTGTAGCTGTAAGATAAATCCTGAAGTATGATTTGCTGAAATGGGTAGTCCTCTAGTCACAACCTAGCTATTTTTTGTCTTGGCTGTAACTGGTAGTAAGTTTTTTGCCTGAAATGAGTAGCACTAGCCCCCAGTTGCCACCTCCACTATTCTCTGTCTTGGCTGTAACTGAAATTGTAAATATAGTCACAAGATAAATAATGCTGTATTATCGCTTTGAAGAAGGTGGTCCCACGGTTAGCACCTCAACTATTCTCGGCTCTGGCTGTAACTGTAAGTATAACTATAGTTATAAGATAAATAATGCAGTTTGTCTATTTGATATAGGTAGTCCCCCAGTCACCAGTTAGCACCTCAGCTACTATCTGCTCTGGTTGTAACTGTAATTGTAACTGTAATTATGGATAAATAATGAAGCATTGTCTCCTTGAAATAGGTAGTCCCCAGTCATCACCTTAGCTATTCTATGTCTTGGCTGCAATTGTAGTTGTAGCTGTAGTTATGAGATTAATAATGAAGTATCCTCTCCTTGAAATACCTAGCCCCCCAGTCATCACTCAGCTGTTTTGTTCTTTATTTTTAGATGCAACTGCAATAATAATACTTAATTGTTTGCCTTTTCCTATAACTGTTGCTATAATAACAATGAACTGTTATCTCTTTAAAAAGGGTATGCCTCCTCTCCCCCCCCCCCCCAGTCACAATCTCAATTACTCTTTGTTTCGGTTGTAACTGTAACTATAACTGTAGTTGTATGATACATAATGAAGTATTATCTCCCTGAAATAGATAGTACCACAGCCATCACCCCAGCTATTCTTCGCCTTTCTTGTAGCTGTAATTGTAACTGTAGATATAAGATAAACAATGAAATATTATCTCCCTGAAATGCTTAGTTCACCAGTAATTACCCCAGCTATTCTCTGTCTTAACCGTATTGCAGTTATGACTGTAGTTGTGAAATGAATAATGAAATGTTACCTCCCTGAAATAGTTACCATAATGAAATAGGTTGCCGCCCCAGTTATCACTCAGCTGTTCTTTATTTTTAGATGCAACTGTAATAATAATTCTTCATTGTTTGTCTTCTCCTATAACTGCGGTTAATTGTAACTGATGTTATAGGAATAGACAACAATGAGCTGTTATCTCTCTGAAAAGGGTACCCCCCCCCCACCCCCCGTCACCATTTCAATTATTCTTTGTTTCGGTTGTAACTGTAACTGTAACTATAGTTAGAAATAAGTAGCCCCCAGTCATCACTCAGCTGTTCTTTTTTTTTAGATACAACTGTAATAATAATACTTCATTGTTTGTCTTTTCCTATAACTGTTGTTATAATAATCAAAAACAATGAACTGTTATCTCTTTAAAAAGGGTATCCCTCCTCCCCACCCACCCCCCAGTCTCCATCTCAATTATTCTTTGTTTTGGTTGTAACTCCCTGAAATAGATAGTCCCCCAGTCATCACCCTAGCTATTCTCCGCCTTTCTTGTAGCTGTAATTCTAACTGTAGATATAAGATAAACAATGAAATAATATCTCCCAGAAATGGTGAGTTCACCAGTCATTACCCAAGCTATTCTCTGTCTTAACCGTATTGTAGTTAAGACTGTAGTTGTGAAATGAATATTGAAATGTTACCTCCCTGAAATAGTTACCATAATGAAATAGGTAGTACCCCAAGTCATCACTCAGCTGTTCGTTATTTTTAGATGTAACTGTAATAATAATACTTCATTGTTTGTCTTCTCCTAAAACTGCGTTTAATTGTATCTGATGTTATAGGAATAGACAACAATGAACTGTTATCTCTCTGAAAAGGGTAACCCCCCGTCCCGTCACCATTTCAATTATTCTTTGTTTCGGTTGTAACTGTAACTGTAACTATAGTTGTAACTGTAACTATAGTTGTAGGATACATAACGGAGTATTATCTCCCTGAAATACGTAGCACCCCCCCCCCCCCTCCAGTAATCACCCCAGCTGTTTTCTGCCATGACTGTAATTGTAACTATTACTATAGGTTTAAGATAAATAATGAAATATTTAGGCTTTTCCCTCTGGAAAAGACTATTGTTTTTGTACGGATTATTATTTTTTTTTTTTTTTTTTTTGGGGTTTTTTTTTTTTTTTTTTTTTCCACACATTTTTGTCCGTACGATTCAGAAGCCATTTTCGAACCGATTTTCACACAATTTGGCACACGCGTAGAGGGGCAAAAAATCTAAAAATGTACCGAAGCGGAATTTTCGATTTAACCCTTATTTCGCCAGAATTGGCAAAAAACTGCCAAAATTGGGGTTTATCGGCACTTTCTCGAAACACGTCTTTAGGATTTTTTTTAAACATTCATCATTTCTAGACCTGCCCATGTCACGACCTTTTATACACACGACATATTAGGCGATGCATATGGTAACCCTCCACAGGCTGCCAAACATCGAAATTTTGATGAAATGGGCCGGTTTCAGGCCCCCAGAGCACCCAAACGATACAAGATAGATAAACATAACTTCCTTTATTTGAAGTGGAATTCACCGGAGATCATTTTTGTAAGTAATAATGGTGTTCAAAAAACCAAGCATTAACCCGTTTTGGGCTGGTTAAACAGCAATACCCCCAAAAAGCTAAAAAATTCAGGTTTTCCGTGGATTTCTCTAAACGAGTCTTGTAGATTTTCATGAAAAAATTGTCACTCCCAGGCCTTGATGTGACAATAGAAGTTGCATGGACAAAATACTTCGGTGAGCATTTGTTAACCCTCCACGGGCTACTAAAACTCAAAATTGTGATAAACTGGGCTGTTTTTGGACGCCAACGGCACCCAACGGGTACGCCACAAAGAAAAGTGATTTCTTTCATCGAGCGCACAATCTATAGGGAAACATTTTTGTAAGTAGTAAGGGTATTCAAAAAACGAAGTCTTAACCCATTTGGGGCAGGCTAAAGAGAGAGACCCCTTAAAATCTAAAAATTTCCATTTTCTGTGGATTTCTCTAAATACATTCCATAGGTTTTCAAGAAAAATTGACTACTTGCAGGTCTTTGTGTGACATTACAAGTGGCATGGACAAAATATTCCGTTGAGCGTTTATTAACCCTCTACAGAATGCCAAGCATCATAATTTTGTTGAAATGGGCTGTTTTCGGACACACACACCACGCAATGTGTGTCCGAGAGTTACACATAATCTCCTTTGTTGGAAGTGGAATTCACTGAGGACCATTTTTGTAAGTAATAAGGGTATTCAAAAACCCAAGCATTAAACCCTTTTGGGGTTGTTATTAGCGATACCCATCAAAAGCCAAAAAAAAATTATGTTTTGCGTGGATTTCGTTACAAACATCTTGTAAGTTTTCAACAGAAAATGGCCATTGATAGGTCTTGGAGTCACATTACCGGTTGCATGGATAAAATATTCCAGTAAGCATTTGTTAACCCTCCACGGGCTGCTAAATGTCAACATTTTGAAAAAATAGTCTGTTTTTGGACACCAACAACAACAAATGGGAATGCCACAGAGATACATAACTTCTTTTACCGGATGCAAAACTGACAGAGGAAAATTTAGTAAGTAGTAAGGGTATTCAAAAAATCGAGGTCTTAACCCATTTTCGCCTGGTTAAGATGTACCCCTTAAAAGCTTAAAATTCCAGTTTTCTGTGGATTTCTCCAAAAAATCTAGTAAGTATTCAAGAAAAATTGACCATTTGCAGGTCTTGGAGTGACATTACAAGTTACATAGACAAAATATTCCGGTAAGCGTTTGTTAACTCTCCAGAGGCTGCAAAGCATAGAAATTTTGAGAAAATGGACTGTTCTTGGGCACCCATTGCACGCAATGTGTACCTGCGAGATAACCATAACCTCCTTCTTTGGAAGTGGAATTCATCAGACCAAGCATTAACCCATTTAGTGCTGGTCTTAACCCGTTTTGGGCTGGTTAAACAGCGGTACCCATCAAAGACTTAAAATTTCATGTTTTCCCTGGATTTCTTTAAAAACATCTTGTAGATTTCAAGAAAAAATGGCCATTCACGGGTCTTCATGTGACATTACGAGTTACATGGACAAAATATTCCGTTGAGCATTCGTTAACTCTCCACGAGCTGCTAAACATCAAAATGTTGATAAAATGGATTGTTTTCAGACACCAAGAGCACCCAATGGATATGTAACAGAGAAATATAACTTCTTTTACTCGCGTAGAATTCACAGAGGATCAGTTTTGTAAGTAGTAAGGGTATTTAAAAGAATGAAACTTAACCTATTTTAGACTGGATAAGGAGAGATACCCCTTAAAAGCTTAAAATTTACATTTTCTGTGGATTTCGCTAACTGCTTGTTGGCGATTTTCAAGAACAATTGGACATTGGCAGGTCTTACAAAGTGCATAGATAGAATATTCCGCTAGTCGTTTGTTAATCCCGCTACAGGCTGCTAAACGTCAAAATTTTGATAAAATCGGCTGTTTTCGGGCAGCAAATGGGTATGTAATAGGTAAACATAACCTCTTTTATCAGACTCAGAATTCATGAGGGATAATGTATGATAGTGTTAAGGGTATTCAAGGGAGCGTGGTGGCTCAGTGGTAGACTGTTGTACTTCTATGCTAGAGGTCCCGAGTCCGATCCCCGTCCGGGACGACTCACGTTGTGTCCTTGGGCAAGGCACTTTAGCCCGGTTGCCGACATGGGGGCACGATGACGCCGTGTACTAAGGCATACTGCACGTCGATGAAACATATGTCTTCACCCTCTGTAACCCTGCTTGAGCGGAGCTTGAACAGAGTTAGAATGTCGAGGAGCTGACAGTTGCTCGTCGTTGCTTGGTGGTTCTCTCCGTGTACTCCGGCTTCCTCCACCTATAAAACTGTCACGGTCACGATTAGCCATTGTGCATAAGTATGTGACCTTAAACACCAATAAATAAATAAATAAATAAATAAATAAATAAATAAATAAATAAATAAATAAATAAGGGTATTCAAAAAATCAAGCCTTAACCCTGTTTATAGGATTAAAGACAGACAGCCCATGCCGTGTACGCTGCCTACATTACTTGTAAAATCGACACCCCCACTAAATCTACTTCGAGGTGCGGTGTCGGACCCGACCACCTGACGGTTCTGACCTCATTAGATAACACTCCTTCGTTGTATTTAGCAGCATGGATTTCCCCAAGAAGCAAAGACAAAAATACGTTTGCGGAAAATAATGGCAAATATTTTATTTAGTCTGTATTTTGTCCGTATAGAAAATGTCTCGCCCACATATACCTAAACATGATTCAATGATACAATTGGACATATTTCTCCCGTAAAACCTGAAAAAGACTTGATTTATTTCATTTTAGGATTGCGCGTGTATATTCTTAGAAGATTCTCTGTGTGTTATTAATATACAGCGTCAGTCTTTGATCTCGTTTGGGACGATCAGTGATTAACACCTTTTCGACAAGAGCCATCGAAATTGAAAATAAAAAAAATAATCAAATTTCACTAAAACCTTTTGCAGAATCGTGTTTTTCAGAAAACTCTTTCGCAATTGCATGTGTCGTTTTCAAAATTCCGATCAGTAATCACGAAATTATAAATATGTTGTTTTCAATAACAAAATTGAAAGCATGTCCGTCAAACTTGCATGACGTCAGAACTCGACTCGGGTGAAATACTGCAGTGATGCAGTGAAAGTTCGAGAGTAATAAACGCTGATATCGCAGTAGGCTTTAAACTGTCCATGGAATGGTCCTAAAATCATGTTTATATTTGCAGCTTTACTGCAAATAGGTTTCCCGTTGTTTCTTGTTGAAGTGTTGTTTCCGTCAAGGCCAAGTACCATAGAAAATTTGGAACACCGAGCAGTGGGCCTGCCCCATGAACACCTGCCTGTTATTAAAATTAATTAGCGGGGACATCTGCGCCCCCCCCCCCCTTCCTGCTGTTTTTTTTACCTAGGACACCTGCCCCCTATTGTTTCTTTTACCTAGGCCACGTGCCCCCCCCCCCCCCCCTGCTGCTTTTCACCAACTACGCCTGCCCCCGTTTGTTTGCTAACGGGCCCCTCCCCATTGACCTTTCTATCTTTAGAAGCACCCGGGCCGACGGGGAGAGGGCGTGGTTGTGAGCATGGCTAGATTTCGTTGAAGGGAGGTACCCTCAAATCTGGGTCGAAAGTGGCGAAAATGACAAAAGGCTACTTCAACGTATGGTAACGGTATAAACTTCAGACGATCTGGGCGATGTACAGACGAAAGATCATACCTTGGAGCCGGTTAGGTAATTTGGCACAAAAAAACTCCGATTTTATGCTCAATCGCTACTCTACAGTAGTCTACAATAGTGCCCAATTCCATTCCAAACTGATAGAGTCGGGACGAATAGTACTCTCACTTTCCACGCGATGCGTGGTGTTCTCCACGCGGTCTCGACACTTGCAACAGATGCCAAAATGTCGGCCAGGGTGCGTAGAACAAGTTCTGAAAATTAGAAGTCGCTGCCTTCGGCGGTCTGGACACGGTTCGTGTTTGTGAGAAGTGCAATTTTAATGGCAAATTGGCAAATTTTCGTTAATCGTTTCCTACCAAAACACCTACTCACCGCCGATTTCTTTTCACTGCAACTTCTTCCGATTATCTAAGGTTTAAAGATAGTGTCATGATACACCCCCCCCCTCCCCCGCACCGAAACCTGGGACTTTAAGCTCAATCGCAGCTCCACAGTCGTCTACAACACTGCCCATTTCCATTCTGAACTGATAGAGTCGGGACGAATAGTACTCTATCCTTCCAAGCGATGCGTGGTGTTTTCCAGGCGGCTCGGACGCTCCAAACAGATCCCAAAATGTCGGCCAGGGTTCGTAGAACAAGTTCTGAAAATTTCAAGTCGCTGCCTCCAGTGGTCTGGACACGGTTCGTGTATGTCAGAAGTGCTATTTTAATGTCCAATATGCAAATCTTCGTCAATCTTTTCCTGCCTGCCAGAAACCCAATCACCGCCAATTTCTTTTCACTTTAAACTTCTGACGATTCTCTTAGGTTTAAAGGTTGTGTTGGGATCCCTGGGTGGCGGTCTTAAAGAAGCAACTTCCATTTACAGAGAGAGAGGGGTGGGGAGGGGGCTCTAAAGGAGTCTGCGCCCATTCACGTCGTCTTTTTTCGAACTGGCTTGAAAAGGAAGGACCAAATTCAGACAGTTACCTCCTCTCTTCAAAACGCTATATCCCAACCAATTCTAGGCAGATTTCCATGAAATTTTCACTCGTTGTTCATGGATAGTTGCGGCATCACTTTCCATGAAGAGCGATACGAATTTCGCATTTCGTCACTTCGAATTCGAAAAGAGCGCATGCGCATGGATTTCTCTGAAAACATCTTATAGACTTTAAGTAAAAATGGCCATTCGCACTTTTTGGTTTGAAATTGCAAGTTGCATGAATAAATATGCCTGTTAGCACATGTTAACCCTCTACAATTGGCCAGACATCAATATTTTGGATACATTTGAGATAAAATTGACCATTTTCAAATAGACAGAGCACTCAAAGGGTATGTGTCAAACAAACATAACTCCTTTTGTCGGTCATTAACTTGTGGGACGACGATATTGATATTAACCCACTCTACCATTAATGATGGTTTTTACCTAAACAATTTTTTTTATAAAACTGAGTCATTTGAGACTACTATAACCACCTTTCTCATAACATCAATGAAAGAACTTCAGTGAGGCAGTTAAAAACAATTCATCAGACACTGTAGGGGCATGAAAAATCAAGGAATCTCATCGGGAAAAGCCATGATTCTCCAGAATCATAAAGTCTAGTATCTCCTTGAAATTGGTAGTTCACCCCTGATATTCTCTGTCTCAACCGCATTTGTAGTTATGACTGTAGTTGTGAGATTAACGAAGTGTTACCTTCCTGAAATAGGTAGCCTCCACACCCACCCACCCCTCCCCCTCCCCCTTCCCCACCACCACTACCAGTTATCTTCTGTATTGGCTACAACTGTAAAAATAATGTTTCATTTTGTCTTATGACGGCGGTTAATTGTAACTGTAGACATAAGATACATTATATAGGATTGTCTTTCCGAAATAGATAGTCTCCTAGTCTTCATCTATACTATTCTCTGGCTTGGGTGTGGCTGCGGCTGCAGTAGTAGCTTTAATTATTTCAGTATTATTTCGTTGAATGGAATTACTTCGTTGAATAGGTAGTCACCCAGTCACCCCTCAGCCACTCTGTGCTCCGGCTGTAACTGTATTTGCAACTCTGGCCAATAGATAGCAATAAGTAATGAAGTATTATCTGCACGAAATGGTGGTCCTCCAGTCACCACCCAGCTATTCTCTGTTTTGGCTGGAACTGTAATATCAACTGTACTCATTAGATACATAATGAAGTGGTATTTTTTTTTTTTTTAAATAAGTGGTCCACCAGAGTGCTGTCCAGCTCTTGTTATGATGACAACTGTAAATATTTGTAAATATCTGTTTATTTTTGAGGGGAGGGGGGGGGGCGTATTGATATTGATATTGATATTATGTGGATATTATGTGGATAGTTTAAAGAATTTTCCTACTGATTGGAATTGATTGCTGTGGCTCACAAGTTGTATTTATTTGTAAAATATGACACAATAACTAACGCCTGGGGTGAAAGACCACTACAATGGTCATTGTTGGTGTAAACGATTGGCCGCATTGCCTACGGCTATAATAGTATTGCTTCATTGTTTTGTCTTATAGCTGCAGTTGGGTAGAGTTGCAGTTGTGATATAGACAATGAAGTTTTTATCTATTATTTTTCTGAAATAAGTAGTTCTCCGGCCACTACCTCAGCTACTCTGTACCCTGGCTGTGCTAGTAATTGTGTAATTGCACTTTGGGGACAAACAATGAAATATTATCCCAGTTTGTCTTATATCTGCAGTTGGGTAGAGTTGCAGTTGTGATATAGACAATGAAGTTTTTATCTATTATTTTTCTGAAATAAGTAGTTCTCCGGCCATTACCTCAGCTACTCTGTGCCCTGACTGTGCAAGTAATTGTGTAATTGCAGTTTGGGGACAAACAATGAAATATTATCCCAATCAAAGTTGAAATGACTGTTGCCATGCAGCGATAAAGGGATACGATAGGGTTCTTGTTGTTACTTTGATCATTTTTTTTTCCTCTTGAAGTTCGTTGTAATCGTATGTTTTAACCCTTAAAAATACACGTGAATATGACACGTCCATCTACTGACCGAACACTTACTTTAAATTTTATGTATCACATCCACACATAAATCTTTTACTCCATATAAACACATGTGATTGGGGGTCTTTACTGCATTTTCTATCAGGTATCACTCGTACACATAAATATATAGTATGTATTTATTTCAATGTGCACAGTCAAGATAAGAAGTCAAGGATGACCGGACAATTTCGATACGAACTGTACTATTAATGCTTCATACATTTTCTCCCTGTGATGTAATATCTCAATATAGAGAATGTTTGTCACCAGTTTGTCTGCTGCAACAATCCTTCTCGCGTCAGCCCGTGAATCCGTGACTTGTTCGTCTATTTACCAAATTATGTCTGCTGCGACAATCTTGCTATCAGTTGCCCGTGAAACCTTGATTATGTCGTATATTTATCAAAGGAGACAAGAATGAAAGCGTGATACAAACTGGTTGACCATTCGCAATCAACGAAAGTGATTGGCCTGTTCAAGCTCGATTTTTCTTTCTTATTCTCGTTTTTTCTTTTTCTCTTCTCGTCCCATGTGCTGTTAATGCCTCATAAATTTTCTTCCTGTGATGTAACATCTCAATATAGAGAATGTGTGTCACAAGTTTTGTCTGCTGCAACAATTCTCATCGCGTCAGCCCGTGAATCAAGACTTGTTCGTCTATCTATCCAAATTATGTCTGTTGCAACAATCTTGCTCTCAGTAACCCGTGAAACCGTGACTATGTCGTATATTTATCAAAGGAGACAAGAATGAAAGCGTGATACAAACTAGTTGACCATTCGCAATCAACGAAAGTGATTGGCCTGTTCAAGTTCGATTTTTTAAAAATTTTTTTTTTCTTATTCTCGTTTTTTCTGTTTCTTTTCTCGTCCCATGCGTTCCAATGAGTTCTATGCGCCATGTGACACTTGGAGCACATTGGTGGGTAGGGGGCGAGATGGAGCCTGATAGCAGGTTGATAGATCTTCACCGACATTGTGCCTATAACACCCCGTCTTATAATTGCATTCGTCAAGTTCACAACCCCCTCCCGCGTTCACACCCCACCACTCCCACAGTAGTAAATGCAGTAAAGTGCTTATGGGTAATTTGACCCCAAAACTAATTTATTGTGTTATCCGCTCATTAAAACAGTGAGACCTGCTTAGATCCCTCGATATTTTATTTGATTGATTTGTCTCCTATCTCACCTCTTTGCTAATTCCCATTCTCGTAATTTTTATGAACAGTTTCCTTGCGTTGGTTCTAAAATCTGTGAAGAATTTACTACCACTTTTCCCCTCTGCAGGGCATTTCTCATTGATAATGAAGTGAGATAAGTGAAAAAGACTGAATAATAGGGATGAAATAGAGTGATGGGGTGGGATGGGGAGGGTGGAGTGAAACAGTCAAAAGATGATATCCGACTCATACAGGCGTTGTTTGGTGCATCACTCTCAGCTGGATCATTTCAAATGAAATGTAATTCTTATGTACATTTGTTACACAATATTTCATTTTTATCGTGTTTTTTCCCAGTATTTGTTGATCATCGCTACGTGTGTCAGAAGAGAAGTTGGTGGAGAACATAATAATTTTAATGTAGATTACATAATTATAGGTAACATTCCTAGACCGATCAGTCTCATTTCCAATACGTTGATACTAAAATATGTTATTAAAAATGGCGGGCCAAGATAGTATTTCCTTTGATGAGATACAGACTGATACATCACGTGATCATGGCGGATGGACGTTAAATTTTTTCTGTGCTTGGTGGAGTGAAGATTTTCTGTTAAAAATGCCGATAACAAGCGTTTCGTCGGAAAATTAAATAAATCGACATGTAAAATAGTATCCGATAAGTGTCTTTGTATGTGAATTTTCACTCGTTTTGTTTCTGGGAATGTTCAATGGAAAAAACAGAAGATTCATCCATGATTTTTCGTGTATTGTTGGTGTTATTACTTATTATCTATTTTGAGCTTATTTACTGAATATACGATCTCTGAGATACAGGTTAGACTTGACAGTTACATAGAGGAACTATGAAGTCTGTTATCGGAATCTCAATTAGCTTGTCTGATTGTAACGGTTTATTAATTATAAAAAATGTAAACCCAAATTTAGATGATTTTGAGGAATAAGTGTAATTCGTCATCGACTGTACAACAAGACTGTACGACAAGATTCATTGATTCGCGATTTGCAACTCACGATCTTTCATTGTTCTTTCAATGTACAGTTATTCACAGGCGAGAAACGACTGAGCACTGTCCTGTTTAACTCAATTCGTTATCGACGTTGTCTTGATTAGATCAAATGTAATCAAGTGTGAGAATTTGATATTACATTCGACATTAAACTATATTTTCATTCCATTTATAAAATTGACTATAAACTTTATTTTCGTTCTATTTATAAACAGTCAATAATACAAACATTCAAGTTTTTTTCTTAGATGTATTTGTCAACACTCAACAGTTAATAATTGTTTATTTTAATGGGAAGGAAAAAACCGAAACCCAAACGACGTCGAGAATCGGATGAATCCAACCTTGTGACACCACATACAAAAAAACCGAAGCCTAAATTAACACCAGACTCTTCACGTTCTCCCGGTTGTGCTGAAGTTCCGGCGTCTAACTCTGATATAGACCTATTTGACGGCGAATGTTCCATTACGCAAACATTGCATTCACATAACTCTCAAACGCAAATAGTAAAGGGTAGCGTAGATATGTCGTCACAAGAATCGCATGTTCCCCCAATCTCATTTGTGCAAGGTCTGAGTGACCCATCTGTGCAAAAACTTCTGGAAGACATTGTCAGTAAAGCGGTAACGAAAAGTATTAACTGTTTGGTAAATCCGCGTCTCCTGTCACTAGAGGCAAAAATTAATGCTCTAGAAACTTCTGTCAAGGAACGTGACATGACAATTAACCGTCTATCCGAAGAGCTCGACGACTTGCAGCAGTACGGTCGACGGACAAATCTCAGACTCATGGGAGTCCCCGAGGCACCCCAAGAGAACACTGATATTGCTATCTTAGAAATGGCCAATGCGATCGGTGTCCCACTTCAGTTGAGTGATATTTCGCGCAGTCACCGAATAGGACCGAAAACTGGTGCTACATCTCATCGACCCATTATCTTTCACCTGGTTAGTTACCGAACACGACAGGCTCTTTTCAAATCCAAATCAAAACTGAAATCAGTTGATTCATCTAAATTACCAAGCGTTAAATCAAGCCAAGCATCTGCCCCAACAAAACTTTTTCTCAACGAAGATCTGACTAAGCTTCGAGCACAGATGGCTTCGCAGGCCAGAAAACTACAGAAAGAGTAAAAAATTATGGGTAATTGGACAGCTGACGGAGTAATATTTATAAAACTGAGAAACGAAACTGTGCATCGAATAACAAAAAAAGTCTCAAATGGATGATTTGGAAGAATATTTATCTTCCAACTAAATAGTGTAATCCTACACAAGTGAAAAAACAAATTACTTAACATGTACATGTAGTCCCTTCTCACCTTTCAAATCGTAACGATCAGAAGCTACGATAATATATGCAAAAATCAAGAAAATAAAAATTCCCCCTTCTGCTTCCATGGCATGTCTCACATGCACCTCGCCCCCCCCCCACCACCCCCCACCACCACCACCACGCGTTTCCGTTGAAACCCCGGAAGTTAAGTAAAGCGTAAATACTTTCTATAGTGGCCATATCAATGACTTTCATGGTAATGATCGGAGCCAACCTGTAATATACGCGGAAATCGTTAAAACAATAATAATAATAATAATAATAATTAACATACTTCCACTTTTTGATTCCAGGGAATGCTCTGCGGCCCCTTGGGCCGTAGGTTGTGTCTTTGAAGCGGGAAGTGAGAATGTTTAATTATAAGTTAACTTCTTATGCGAGTTTTGATTCGTATTTCGTTGGGTAAAGTGTTAATGCTATTTGTAGTGGTCATCTCAATGATTTTTTTTTTTTTTTTTGGGGGGGGGGGGGGGGGGGGTTGGTAATGATCAGATCAGACCTGCGATATATGCGAATAATAATAACTCTTTGACCGGCCGCTGATGCGAGAAATCATTAACAAAAGAAGAAAAAAATAAATATCTTCACTTTTTGCATTCCGAGGCGTGTCTTGCGACCCTTGGGCCGTGGGTTCTGTTTTGGAGTCAGGAAGTGAAAATGTCCAATTACACGGAAGATTTTCATACGAGTGTCGTCTTCTACTTGGCTTGACAGAGGTCATATTAGTGAGTCTCTTGGTAACAGTCGAAACCGACTAGCAATTAACACGGAAGTCGCTGGCAAGGCGACATGCTCCAACCCCGCCAAACACCCAACGCGGTGCCACTGAAACACGGGAATCATTAATGGCTTACAGTGTTTTGGGATCAAGAAGCGAAAATGTCGAAAGGTGCGGCATTTTTTGTTTGTTTTTTTTTGTTTTTGTTTTATTATTTTTTTATACGAGTGTCGCCTTGTAGGTGCTTAGGCAAAAGGTCATTGCTTTCTCAGCAGGCATGACTTTTGGGTTCACTTTCTGCCTCCGAGGCATGCCAGGGGGCCCTTTGGGCCGTAGGTTGTGCTTCGGAGGCAAAAGGTGAAAAGGTGAGGATGTTTAATTATACAAGATATTTTCTTATACTTGTGTCGACCTTTATTTGGATTGATAAGGGATTAATATTCTTCCCACAGCGGTCATACCAGTAATTTTCTTGGTAATGATCTGAACCGACCACCCTTCTCCCTGCGTAACACGGGAAGTAGATCATTAATGAGTTGCAGTATTTTGGAAGCAGGAGGGGAAAATGTCTAATTATACGGCTTTTTTTTAAATATTAAATAAATAAAAATATAAATTATTTTCACTTTTTGCCTGCAGGGCATGCCTTGCGACCCCTCGGGTCGTATGTTGTGTCTTGGGGGCAAAAGGGTGAAAATGTTTGATTACACGGGAAATGTTCATACGTATGTCGTCTTCTACTTGGATAGGTAAAGGGTTGATATTTTCCTACAATGGTCATATTAGTAACTTTCTTAGTAACGATCAAAACTGACAAACAACGACCCTTCGGGACATATGTTGTGTCTTGGGGCAAAGGGTGAAAATGGTTAACTACATGGGAAATTTTCATACTATTGTCGTCCTCTACATGGATAGGTAAGGGATTGATATGTTCCTACAATGGTCATATCAGTAACTTTCTTAGTAACGATCAAAACTGATAAACAACGTACGTGGAAACCGATAAAATACTCCCCCCGCACGCCCCGTTGAAAAAACAAAACAAAAAAACCCCCAAAAACGGGAAGTAGTCATTAATTGTTTATAGTGATCCGGAAACATGAAGTGAAAATGTCTAATTATACGGGAAACTTTCATACGGGTGTCATGCTCTCCATGGATAAATAAGGGGGGCGGGGGGGGGGGGGATATTTCCCTACAGTCGTTATTTTTGTGACTTTCTGAGTAACGATTAGAATTGAAACAACAATCGACGCAGTAATCGACAATTACCCCCCCCCCCCCCACGCTCCACACACATATACACACACCTCCTTCCCCGCACCTCCTCGTTGAAATACCGTGAAGTGAATCATTTATTTGCTGACTGTTTTTTGGAAACACTAAGTGAGTTTTTACATGCGTTTCGTCCTGCACTTGGCTAGGTAAGTGCTTAATACTCTCCATGGTGGGCACTTCAGTGTCTTTTTTGGTAACGATCAGAACTGACCTGCAATATACTCGGATATCGCTAATAAAACTATTCTCACTTTTCGATTCCAGGGCATGCCTTGCGACCCCTTGGGCCGTGGGTGGTGTTTTGGAAGCGGAAAGTGAGAGAGTTTAATTATAAGGCAAATGTTTATACAAGTTTCGTCTTGTACATCTTTGGTTAAAGGGTTAATGTTTCAATAGTGGACATTTCAATGACCCTTTGGGTAATTCGTAATATACGCGGAAATTCCCTCCCCCCGCCACAAAAAATTAAAAAAATAAAAAAATAAAAATAAAAAATATATATAAAATAAAAATTATTCTCACTTTTTGCTCCCAAAGCATGTCTTCGCCGTAGGTTGTGTTTTGAAGGCAAGAACTGAAAATGTTTAATCGTACTGGAAATTTTCATACGAGTGTTGTCTTAACATCGATAGGTATACGGGGTTGATATTTCATACGAGTGTTGTCTTAACATCGATAGGTATACGGGGTTGATATTTCATACACTAGTCTTAACATCGATAGGTATACGGGGTTGATATTTCATACGAGTGTTGTCTTAACATCGATAGGTATACGGGGTTGATATTTCATACGAGTGTTGTGTTAACATCGATAGGTATACGGTGTTGATATTTCATACGAGTGTTGTCTTAACATCGATAGGAATACGGGGTTGATATTTCATGCGAGTGTTGTGTTAACATCGATAGGTATACGGGGTTGATATTTCATACGAGTGTTGTGTTAACATCGATAGGTATACGGGGTTGATATTTCATACGAGTGTTGTGTTAACATCGATAGGTATACGGGGTTGATATTTCATACACTGGTCATATGCGTTACCTTTTAGTAACAACCTGAACTGACCAAGATAGATACAGGGTTGATATTTCCCGCCAATGGTCATATCAGTTACCTTTGTAGCGATGATCAGAACTGACCATCAATATACGCAGAAAGCGACAATAACCACACCACCCCTTCGCCGCGCCTCCCGGTTTAAATATCGGAAGTGAATCAGAGTATTTGCTTACAGTGTTTTGGAAGCATGAAGTGAAAATATTTAATTATACCTGAAACCGTCATACGAATGTCGTCTTCGACATTGATAAAAAAGGGGTTGATATTTCCATACAATGGTCATATCAGTGACTTTCTTAGTAACGATCAGAACGACAATACCTCCTCCCCCTCCACCCCTCCCCCCCCCCCCAGCACCACACACACACATACACACACATCCACCTCTTGAAATGCCGGGAAATGAATAATTATTTGTTTACAACGTTTTGGAAGCTTGAAATGAATTATTTACACGTTTGCCGTCTTGCACTCGGCTTGGTAAGTGGTTAATACTTTTCCGGGTTGTCACTTCGGTGTCTTTCTTAGTAACGATCAGACCCATAAAACCAGCAATATACGTGGAAACGCTAGTAGAACACACACAATATAAAAAAAGAAAAGAAAAATAAATCCTTTCGCTCTTTGCGTCCAAGGCATGCCCTGCTACCCTTAAGGCCGTCGGCTGTGTACTGAAGGCGAGAAGTGAGAGTATTTAATTATACGCATTCGTCTTGTACTTTGCTCATGTCCTCCCACTCCTGAGCCCATCTCCATTCATTATAATACATACAATAATGAAACTGTTTGTACATCTCATATTTATCACAATGATTTTTTCTTTGTTTCCAATTTCCTTTTCTACCGTCCTACCTTTTCTGAGCACATGGAGTCGGACTGCCAGACACATTTCAAATAGCTTAACACTTTTATGCAACAAAGTTACAGAGGCTGGTGACAAAAGTGCTGCCAATCAGTATGGCGGGTAAAATAACTTTAGACGAGGTCCAGACTGTCTTGGAATACGACTTCGTAACCCACTACAACAATACATCTCCTTCGTCCGACGACGTTGAGGATTCCCCATTCCACAGCCATAAACCCGAATGTAAGTATTATTTGCCAGAAAATTTCCGATCAACCATCAACAACGAAACCCAATCTTTCTCGCTTTTTCATATTAACTGTCAGAGTATTAATGCCCACTGGGACTCTTTACACGATCTTCTGTTTAATTTGCAAGGAACCGAAAATAAGTTTGACATCATTGGTCTAACAGAAATCTTTCATGTCCCCTCAAACATATCGTACAACCTCGACGGTTATCATAATCTCATAAAAAATATCCGTCCTGACGGTGATGACGGTAGAGGAGGAGTCGGGTTATTTATTAAAGAGAACTTGATTTCAAAGTTCGTCATGATCTGTCGGCTTTCATACCTCACGTCATAGAATCGCTCTTTATCGAAATTAATGTTAATAAATCTCGGAAAGTCATTGGGATAATCTACAGGCCCAATACTCCACCGAAAGCGGACATTGATATCTTCCTAAACAAACTAAATGAAATTAAGGATAAGTTAAATCAGGAAAATATATCTTCATATTTAATGGGTGACATTAATATTGATCTTCTGAAATATGATTCCCACCCCAAAACAGACAGCTACATTAACTTAATGTTTAGCCAAGGATTTTTACCTGTCATAACAAAACCCACCCGTTTGACTACACATTCAGCCACTCTCATTGATCACATATTTTCAAACAATATTCTTTCCACTTCAATATCTGGGATAATAATAACTGATGTTTCCGATCATTTCGGTACTTTTCACGTAGAAATTATTCCGCCAAAATCTGACAAAGAATCTTATTCATGGATACGGAAGGTAAATGCTGAAACTATGGAAACTTTTAAATTACTTCTCTCACAATGTGATTTTTCGACAGTCATGGGTTCGGATAATCCAAACACAGCATACAACAACTTTTTAGATATATACCTGGAATTATTTGATGTAGCTTTCCCCCGGATACGTGTTTGTACGAAAAAGAAATTTATAAAGAGAAAACCTTGGATGACAAGGGGGCTAATAGTATCATCGAATAATAAAAGCAAATTTTATAATAAGAAGTTAAAAAACCCAACCGAATCCAATGTAACCAACTATAAAAACTACTGTAAAATATTTAATAAAGTTAAAAAAGCAATGCAAAGCAAATTATTTCAAACATGTTCTGAGTGAACATAGATATAACATGCGTAAAACATGGCAAATACTAAATGATGCCATCAAAAGGTCAAACGGAGCTGTTAACTTGCCTAAATTTTTTATCCATAATGATAAAGAAGTAAATGACCCGACGGAAATAGCTAACGAATTCAATGCTTATTTCGCAAGTATAGGAAAACAAACGAGTGAAAAAATACCCGCCACCAACAAATCATTTCACGACTTCATGGATGCAAACTCTACTAATAATTTTTATATAAGCCCAACATGTGATTTTTAAGTTATGAATATCGTAAAATCTCTAAAGTCGAAAGGAAGCAAAGATTGTGATGATATTAGTTCAAAACTACTTAAACAAGCCATTGACCCCATTGTTACCCCTCGAACACATATCTTTAATTGTTCGTTTATACACGGTACTGTTCCAGATAAAATGAAAACTGCTAAAGTTATTCCTATATTTAAAGCAGGTGACCAACACAATTTTACAAATTACAGACCCATCAGCATACTACCGACATTCTCAAAATTTTTGGAAAAACTTATGTCAGTTAGGCTTGTAAAATACCTAGATCACTTCAGCATCTTACATCCAAATCAAAACGGTTTCAGGAAAAATCATAGTACGGTGCATCCTGTCATGCAGCTGCTGAAAACTATATCAGATGCAAATAATAAAAGAAGTAAGGACAGTACATTGGCACTATTTTTGGACCTTTCGAAAGCATTTGATACCATAGACCATGACATTTTAATAAATAAATTACATAGATACGGTATTAGAGGATTGGGCAATGACTGGTTTAAAAGCTATCTATCTGGTAGATCACAGTACGTTGCATATGGCGAGCATATATCTGACAGCGTAAAAATAACGCATGGTGTTCCGCAAGGCTCGGTACTCGGTCCGACACTATTCTTAATATATGTCAACGACATTTATCGCGCTACGTCCCTGAATCGCCTATCTTTTGCTGGCGACACTTCGGGACATTCTTCGGGCCCTGATCCAAATCAATTAACTGTACTTATAAACACAGAGCTTGGAAAAATATTTAAATGGTGTTGTGCGAATCAACTTGTGTTAAATGCTACTAAAACTTAATACATTTTAATCAACCCCTCCTGCAAAAGAACAACAATTCATTACGACATTCTAATAAACGGCCAAATTATAAGCAAAGTAGGTACTAATGATACAGAGAAATCTCTTAAATTCTTAGGGATACATATTGATGATAGTCTATCGTATAAGCACCATATATCTCAACTTTCTTCCAAGATCGCTCGGGCGAATTTCGCACTAAATAAAGTGAAAACTACACTTCCCAGAGAAGCGATGAAAACACTTTATTATGCCCTGATACACACACATTTAGTGTATGGGATAAATGTTTGGGGCAATGCTAGAACAATTAAAAAGATACTGCTTCTTCAAAAACGCTCCATCCGCTTAATAAACAACACGCGATACAGAGCACACACTGATCCCCTCTTCCGAGAAAATAAGATTCTTAAAGTAAACGACCTCTTTAAACTCCACGCGTGCCTGTTTGTATTTGATTGGTATCATGATAACTTGCCGGTATCCTTCAGACACTACTTCCACCCTGTAGTCAATACTACAGGCAGAGCTAGTAGAAGGAGAGATCTTCTCCAAATTGGCAGAACAAGAACAAGGGCTCTTGAGAACTTTCCAACACATATATACCCTAAACTATGGAATGACTTAGAGCTCGATTTACGTAACAGCAGCAATAGAAACATTTTCAAAAAACAATTAACCGTAAAATTACTGTCCCAATACTCCGATAACATCGACTGTAATAATCCATACTGTAACGAATGCTCTATTTAGAACAGGCAGAATATTTTCAGATAATTATGTGGCTATGAATTTTCAAGATTATACTAACTTAGCGCTTTCCAAGAACAGTACCGGCGGACTGGGTTGCTGAATGACTACAGTGAAATCTTGTAGTTGTTTTTGTCGGTATCCTTCACATACAGCTCCAACCCTGTAGTCAACTATACCGATAAATCTAGTGGTAAACACCGCGGGTAGGGTCTTACTTAGCTGAGGACTCCCAACGTTTTGCATCATTCAGTGGGGAGTTCTCTGTGGGAGCTTCGCACGGAATGACGTCGTGATTTGTGGCTGTCAGTGGGGGAGAAGTATGACAGGAATTGTGTCGTGGTTATCCAGTGACCCATCTCCGCTGGTGCTGTATATGTCTGGACATATTCTCGTCTCTTGGCAGGTAGACAAGCTAGCTGCACCAAGCCACCAGCATCCAAGTACAAATGAACTGTTGTCTGATAGTCCGATTCCAATGCTGCACAGTATAATCCCTGGGAGACGACAGGTAGACAGCCAATCTGGCTATGTCATCTTCCTGCGGTATACATGCATAGTTGATCTCTTGTTTGTATTGTATAAATGTACATATCTATATTGCTGTATACCGCTAAATAAAATTCATTCATTCATTCATTCATTCATTCATTCATTCAAATACGATCTTGCAGCATTGTTCAATTTAAATCAAAGTTCGAGTGAGGATGATCATGACAGCCTATTACTTTCAACCGAGGAGTGTAGATACTATTCCCCTGATCAGTATAGAGAACTAATTGCTAACAAACACAATCAGCTGTCACTCTTTCATATTAACTGTCAGGGTCTAATTGCGCATTGGGATTCATTGGTCAGTCTACTCGGCAGTTTGCAAAATAATGGTGGAACTTTTGATATTATTGGGCTTACTGAAATTTTCAAGGTACCAGAACACGTGACATTTGAACTTAATGGGTATCACCCAGTCATAACCAACACGCGCCCCGTCCCGGATGATGGACGAGGAGGCGTCGGCTTGTTTATTAAGAACACCCTAAAGTATAAAATACGAAAGGACCTCTCTATATTCATTCCCAACGTTTTCGAGTCTCTGTTCGTCCAAATTGCACACGATCATCGACCATTTATTGTTGGTGTAATATATCGGCCAAACACCCCTCCCAAGGCCGACCTTGATAAGTTCATTTCCACATTGTCATTAATCATCGAAACAATGAACCAGGAACATAAAACATCCTACATTATGGGCGATATGAATATTGACTTGTTGAAGTTTCAAACACACAAGAAAACAAATGAATATATAAACACTATTATTAGTCAAGGATTTCTCCCGCTCACTAGCAAACCAACTCGAATAACGGACCATTCTGCAACTCTAATAGATCACATTCTCACTAATAGTTCCTCAGCCAATTACAAGTCTGGAATAGTAATCACAGATCTTTCTGATCACTTTGGTACATTTTATTGCGAAACGACTCCAGTAAAGATAGAAACTAAAAATCATATCATGAAAAGAAATTTTAATGAAATCAATGTAAGAACATTTAAAGACCTGTTGACCTTAACAGACTTTTCACCAGCACTAGAATCAACTTGTGCGAATGAAGCGTACAATATCTTTATAGACTTATGTTTCACTGTATTCGATACTGCCTTCCCATTTAAGAAAATAGTACCTGATAATAAATATATAAAATAAAACGCCAGCCCTGGATAACTCAAGGCCTTTTACAGTCCACAATTAATAAAGAAAAACTTTTCAGAAAAAAGCTAAAATCTCCCACTGACCAAAATAAGAAGAATTATAAAATGTATAGTGATATTTTGAATAAAGTAAAAAGAAAAAGTAAGGTCATATACTATGAAAACATCTTGAATATGAATAAAAACAACATGAAGAAAACATGGGAAATTCTGAGGAGCGCTATTCATAAGTCCTCCAATCGAAGGTTATCCACAACCAACTTCTTGATAGATGACATTGAGATTAGTAATCCTAATGAGATTGCCCATCATTTTAATACCCACTTGTCCACAGTCGGCCAAAAAGCTTCTGAACAAATTCCAAACACAAATGCACACCACACTCAATATATGACCAGGCCAAATTCTAATAGTTTTTTCATGGCACCGACGTCCTCAGAGGAAATTATTTCAATAACAAATTCAATGAAATTCAAAACCAGTGAAGACTGTGATGGGATACCTACTAAACTTTTAAAACACTCAATTACTGAAATAGCAGAAGTACTCACCCGTATAATAAACATGTCGTTATCCAGTGGAATAGTCCCAGAAAAAATGAAGATCGC
The DNA here is from genome assembly GCA_031216915.1 of Pictodentalium vernedei. Classification (NCBI taxonomy): domain Eukaryota; kingdom Metazoa; phylum Mollusca; class Scaphopoda; order Dentaliida; family Dentaliidae; genus Pictodentalium; species Pictodentalium vernedei. The sequence goes on along the minus strand of CM062296.1, from coordinate 316,383,199 downwards.
AAAAGTTGTACCAATTTTTAAATCGGGAAACCCCCAATTATTCAATAATTACAGACCTATTAGCCTATTACCCACATTCTCAAAATTACTGGAGAGAATAACACTAGAGCGATTAACCAGTTTCTTAACAAAACACAATCTTCTATATCAACACCAGTATGGTTTCAGGACAAAACACACAACGATACATCCCATATTGCAACTTCTGAACAGTATAGCAAACAACAACGACAAGGCGACAAAAGATTACACCTTATCTGTATTTTTAGACTTATCAAAAGCCTTCGACACAATTAGCCACGGTATTTTGCTTAAAAAGCTATAGTTTTATGGTATCAGGGGTATTACCAACGACTGGTATAAGAGCTATCTTGAAGGACGTGTTCAATACGTCACATATGATGGGAGAAGTTCTGGCATTGCTACAATCACATGTGGTGTCCCCCAAGGATCCATTCTTGGTCCACTTCTTTTTCTAATTTATGTGAATGACTTTAGCTCCTCTACACAGTTGGGCCTTTTATCTTTTGCTGATGATACTTCAGTCCGCACTTCGAACCATAGCCTTGATGCTGGCTTCGACCTAGTTAACTCTGAACTTTCAAAGATAACATATTGGTGCGCAGCCAATAATTTGATTTTGAATGCCCAAAAAACTAAATATATGCCATTCAGTCAGCCTAATAAAACATATGATATTAACAATCGACAGTTGAGTGTCAACAGTCAAGATATTTCGTTAGCGAGAAACTCCAATGATGAGAATGTAATAAAATTTCTGGGCTAAAACCTGAACAAAAACCTAAAATATAAGTTTCACGTGTCAGCCATAAATTCCAAAGTATCGAGGGGGCTTTACGCAATAAATAAAGCTAAAAAATTTCTACCTCTCTCTGCCCTCAAAACTCTGTACTACTCCTTGATACACAGTCATCTATTATATGGTATCGAAATATGGGGTCATTGTAGTGCTGCCTCAACATTATTTACACTTCAAAAGCGCGCCCTACGCTTGATAAATAACAAAAAATACAATTGTCACACTGATCCGCTATTTAGAAGGAGTAAAATATTAAAATTAAATGACTTGTATAAAATGAATGTATCTCTTTTCATGTTTGATTGGCATCACTCCAACCTTCCCCATACTTTTGGTGACTTCTTTCAAGTCAATACATGTCCAACAGGCATGAAGACAAGACAACTAGATCAATTGCAATGTGGTAAACCACGGACCCAATTCTCTGCTCAATTACCCAAATATGCATTTCCCAGAATATGGAACAACATCGAAAAACAGGTAAGAGAGATTCCTTCTAAAGGCGTATTCAAGAGAGCACTCCTCGAAAAATTCATAAATTCGTATTCAGCCCGCGTTACGTGCAATAATCCACATTGTAGTGATTGTGCACACTCCTAAATTACAGTTACAAAACGCCAAAAGAAAGGTCGTAGGTTCGATAGGGTTCACTTACTTACTATGGTACCATGGTACAGAAGCCCACAATAAATTCCCGCTTCGTGGTCTAGCCAAAATAAATCCCCCTTCCGTCGCAACAATGGCTCACTTACTATGGCACTATGGGTCCGCTTCAATGGCAAAATAGCACCTGCTCATTAATTCCTGAGATACAGTCCATTAAAAAAGACCGACTTAATTTGACTTTAATCCTTGTTGCGGCCACTATACTTCACAGCTGCATAAAGAGACTTTAAATGTAGACAATAAAGAAATAAATAAATCACACACTACGTGAGACAAAGCATCAGTTATTAATTAACAGCATAAAAAACAACTGTTATGAAACTTAGGAAGGCTTACTCTCAATATTAATGTCTGTTATCTCATCACATTTGAGCATATCTCATCTCATTAAATCTTTTCATCTTTTTGTCATTATCTTCTCTTCTCAACCTACCTCTCGCTTAGTCTAGCTATTATAAGATAGTTGTCGGTGGTATAGCAACAGGATGGAGAAACGCATGTTGTGGTCACTGTAAGGTGCTCGGGAGGTGAGGTACTCGTGACATAACCACTTCCTCATTATATCCTTTTTAACATTAATAACCTCAACTTCAACCTCACTATCCCCAACTTTATCATCAGTACGTTCAACACACTTTACATATCAATAAACAATAAAATTAACTTAATATCTTCGTAAAGTGTGACATGATCCATTCCCAGATTGTGGTTCCTTTTCAATTTCAATTTACGTTAGTTTCCATTCTGTTGCCATATCAGTGGTTAGGAGTTCAATTTTTTCTGTTGTTGTGTTGAGTGGGGTGGAACTGCTCGGTCGCGGAAGAAATTTTGAAGTTAAAGACGTAGATCCATATAAAAAGAAGACAAGCCTCAGATCATATTTTTTTCCTCTGAGAACTATACGTTGATGACATAACTTCTCTCCTGACATCCATGTTTCATGCTTTATGTTTATACTAATGGGGTCAGCAGGAAGACGGCCAATCTGGCCATGCTGTATCCCAACAGAATATAATTACTTTCACAAACAATTAATGTAAAACATTTTGAACCATAATGATTGTATTCTGTTGAATAAAATTTACTTACTTACTTACTTAGTGTTGCCTTTCACCAGAAATGTGGAGACTGGTCAGCAACCCATATGTCATTGAAGATGGATATTAAACGTTTGTGTGATGTTTGAGGCAGGTGTTTTAAAAGTTGATAGTGTATTACATCAGGTCCCGTTATCATTTTCCATGAAGTTTTCATTTTTTGTTTTTGAACGTAGTCTGTCAAAATTAGCTGTACTTGGAGACTTCTTAAATTCCCATTCAGTTTCCTTGCGTTCTTTTGTAGCCTGCTTCTAATCTTTAACGGACCATAGTTTGGTGAAACGTTTAGGGTTACCGAGGTGTTTCGAATGACAGTGCTTGCAATGTCAAGCAACTCTTTAGTGTAAACTTTTCTACTTGATGTTCACTGTCTACAAATTTCTCCCTTGTGAGCCGTTCAGAACAAAGCCACATGAATGTCTCCCCGTTAGCCTTTTTAAAGCTCCATTGGGACACTCTCTCGTCATCCGCCGGAAACGCACTTTCCCACACAACCGGAAAGTGGTCACTCCCGCACAAATCATCTTCAATCTTCCACGAAAAATCAAGGAAGACTATAAGACATGCAACTGTAAAATCAATAGAAGTGTAAAAACCAGATGCGGGGTGCAAATAAGTGTCTGAATTATCATTGAGCAAGCACAAATAATATTTTGAAATCAGCTCTTCCACTGTTTTCCCTTTGAGGCTGCAGGAGTCACCCCAAAGGGGGCTATGTGCATTAAAATCTCCCAGGAGAATGTGTAGAGCTGGAAGTTGGTGAACCAGCTGCTCAACGTCATTCAGCTGAAGGGTCGAGTTCAACTCTTTGTGAGAATGCACGGGCTCGAATAACACCTCTGCGTTGAATGGGAGTCTTGTGAGTGCATGTGTTTACTTCAATGTCGAAAAATTATGTCGTTCTTGGGAGGGACAAGGATTGAACTTCCCTGTCAACTTCGATTAATAGTCCACCTGTTCTTATTTTTTATATGTTTCACTGTACCGACAGTACTGTCAAGTATTTTTTGAATGACAAAGTGGTTGAGTTTATTTATTATTTTTTTCTGGATCTGCAGAAAAGATATTGAGGAATCTGGGACAGTCTTTACTTATATTTGTGTCGTCAGTGTCGATATCTAAATTAGCCATTTCATACCGTCTTTTCATTTTTGTGTTTTCATTTGCCGTGTTTATTTATTTATTTATTTATTTATTTATTTATTTATTTATTTATTTATTCCATGACTCTCGCCCTTACTCCGAACCCAACCTAGGGGGTACGTTGCGGATATCCAGCAAACAACACCAAGAGTAAATAGAAAGCATACTCAGCCAGCGTAATGCATGCGCATACCACGGACCGACTGACCCATCGTGTGTGAGTAATGCCAGGTCTTTAGAAGTTGGTGATTCAACCAGTTATTTTGCGATACTAGTGAAATGCAAAGTGCTATTCACAACTAAATCAGACAGTGCAATAAAAAGATGTTCAAAAATACGAAATTCGTTAACCCTTTACCCAACGAATCGGCCACATCCGCCCGCGTAATATGCAAATTCAGCAGTTGAAAAAATATTATTTTTCAAGCAATTTCAACAAAACCATATCATGTCACCCCTCGTTGGAACGAACGAGCTGGTTTCAACGAGGAGTCACATGATATGGTTTTGTTGAAGATTTTTGAAAGATTTGAAAAAATGATATTTAAAATAATAAATTTTGATATCGTCTGCGTTGGGTAAAGGGTTAAAAGCCAGTACACGTTGACAATGACAAAAGTGTTTCAAAAGGAGAAAACTGATTGAATCACCTTCCAATGCTCTCCGTCCATTCGACAGAGGAAAATAAAAAAATACGTATGATTAATCCATTTGCTCTTGATAAGGCCATCAAGGGGTATACGCTGGAATATCGAAAACCATTAAAAAATTACGCTCTGGCAATTTATTAATTCAGCGTACCAGCCAAATTCAAGCAATCAACGTAATTCTGCATACCACTAAGTTAACTGACATCAATATTAAATCTAGCTATCACAAAATATTAAACACCAGTAAAGGAGTAACCTGAGCTGGCTGACATGGATGAAAAAGAAATTATATCTGAATTAAATCCCCAAGGAATCACACCTGTAAAACGAATCGAAATTACAAAACAAGGCCACAAAATGAAAACATACACACATCTGCACCTTTGATAGCACCAGACCTCGTAAGTCAATATACATGAAAATTGGTTACTTGAATGTCGGAGTGGATTTGCACATCCCAAATCCACTTCGATGTTTCAGGTGCCAGAAGTTTGGGTATGGTCAATATTCGTGCCTTGGGAAGCAAATATGTGGTATCAATCATGAATATTCATGTTACACTACAATATATAAATGTGTCAACTGCCAGGACAGTCACGTGTCATCGTCTAAGGCCTGTCCTGAATGGAAGAACGAAAGTCTGACACAAATATGAAATATGAAAAACAGATAGGCCACTCCTGAATCCGCCTCGGGGTAGGTCCCCAAGAAATAAATCACCAAAGACATCTGCGGGGAAATTTTTTCTCATACGTCAAACATCAATATTTCTAACTAAACATGGAAAATAAAAACAAAGGCAATATAATGCAATGGAAGTGCCGATGTTTCAAATCGATTTTTAATCAACTGGGCCTTCCAAGCCAAATATATAAATCTGCTACTTCTGGCCTCCTGAAAACTCCTTTACAGAAACCCGAATCTCAAGATCATTCAGCATTTAAGCATTATTCTTCGCATAATTCCTGAGCAGACAATAATGATCTTCATATTCGCAGAATGTTTTCTTAGTAAGAAACGACATAATTAAAAACGACATTATTCCCAGCTCTGCACCTTTGCAAACCTATAGGCTGTTGCTGACTGTACGCCCAACTTTACATATGACAGTTATGTTCTATTTACGTTTCACCAGGTAAAACCCAACAACTGATTGAGTTACTTGTCCATCAACTCCGAGCTCCATACATTTTGTTGGGCGAATTCAACGCACATAGCTCCCTTTGAGATAATTTATGCAGTCAAGAAGATGTAAAAGCTAAAACAGGGGAAGAATCTGTTACAAAATATGACTTGTGCTTGCTAAATGATGGGTCTGACACTTTTCTGCACCCCCGCATCTGGTTCGTACACATCAATTGATCTTACAATTGCATGCCCTTCTATCTTCATCGATTTTTTTGGAAGGCGGAAGATAACTTGTGCGGGAGTGACCACTACGCAACTGTGTTGGAAAGTGTGGTTCTGACATTGAAATTTCAGAAAAGGCTAACTAGGACACTTTCTCATCGCTTTGCGCTGAGCAACTCACACTGGCGGCGAAATTGGAAGAAAGTGCCGATCAAGTAGAATATTTCTCAAGAAGAGAACTTTACATTACAAACACAGCCATCCCTAAAAAAAACGCTTCAGAAAACCGTAGTTTGATAAAGATTGCACGCAGGCTATACTGCCGTATAAAGGATCACAAGAAGGCTGGACGACAATTTAATAAAATACCAACAACAGATAATTTAGACAAAGTACGTATCAATTGGGAAAAGAACAGGTGGCGACTTATAAAACAAAAACAAAGTAAACCTCTTTGTAAATTTATGTTTCTGAACTTAACCAACACTTAACCAACATACGCTCATCAATAAAATTTGAAAAATGATTACAAATAAAGGTCCAGAAAAAAGTCAACTTACAACACCTGGAAGATAACAATAAATTAATTACATAAAAAAGAAATATCAAAGAAATTGGTCTCAACATTTAAAAAATATTCGTCGCCTGAAAATTGTAAACCAGAATTCGTTATAATTAAAAAAAATAAAAACAGGAAAAACTAAAGATCAAATTTATCTCTAACAACTTACAGGAATACTTAAACGTTCATACGAAATGCTTTTGCAAGGAAAAAACATGTGGTCGCCATCTTCTTTTCCCTATATGATACAACGTGGAAGTATGTGATTTTAAAAGATCATTTTAACATGGAGTTAAGAGGACGTACAGGATCGTTAATTTCAGGTTCGTGTTGGTTCACGTCCTCTGATCTCCACGAACAAGAATTGCGGGTTCCTCCGGTTAGTATTTTATCTATTACCCTTTTCTCAGTGAAAATCAACAGCATCATTGACACAACTGAGAATATGCTAGACTCTTCATTGTATGTTAATGATATTTTGATCTCCTAGCTCAGCAAAACAACATGAATGCCATTGAGCGCAAACTTCCGCTGTGCTTCAATCGAATTCAAAAATGGGCCACATAAAATAGTTTAAAGTTCTCAAAGACCAAGTCAAATTGTGTACATTTTTGTAAGGTTCGGAAACATCAGCTCGATCCGGAGTTGAAAATAGATGGGAATGCCATTAAAGTTGCAAAGGAAGTGGTTTTATTGTTTTACAATAAACTGATTTCCACTTATCATATAAAAAAAACAAGAGTTAGATGTAACAAGGCACTTTACCTCCTTAAGGTAGTTGGTAGGCACTGATCACGTGCTGATAAAAAAAACCTACTCCATCTGTATAAATCAATTGTGATGATATGTTTATTCACCAGTATACAAGAAAATTTAATTGTTAGATCAAAATTAGATTACGGCTGTGTGGTTTATGGTTTTAAAAGACAGCCGTACATCAAACCACTTGATGTATAAATCAAAAGACGCTGAATTAAAGTCCAACTATCATTCATATAAAATGATCTACACAGATGGATCTAAAAATGGTGCAAAGTGTCATCAGGCGTTGTTGCTGGTGATCAGATCATCTCAGTCAGAATACCAAACAACAGTTTTCACAGCTGAAGTTAAAACTTTACAACTGGCGCTCTAACACATCACGAATGTACAGGGAAGAAAGTTGATTCTTTTTCCGATTGTCTTTCCTTTTTGCTAGCTTTACTCAACCCCGAGTTGAAGAACCCGCTCATTTTGGAACTTCGTGAGCATTTGTATACACTCATGTCTGACCAATATGATATCTTGTTTTGCTGGATACCTAGACCTGTTGAAATATCCCGTAACAACAGGACACACTGTGCAGATATACAGGCTTTAAATAAGCCTATCACCGATTTAAAAAAAATCCTTTCAGTAATTATAACCACATATCAGTAACTGCATCAAATCTATATGGCAGACGGAGCGGACGGAGTGATTAATAACATGCTCCTCCACTTTCGACCAACTATTAATGATAAATATACAGAACCGCACATACGTTAAAAATTATCGCACGAATAAGCAAAATCCACATATTTGCCAGCATAAAGTAATTGGGAGGCCTCTACCCCGTGACTCGATATACTCAACCCTAAAGTCCAATATCACTGAACTAGAAAACAGGGGTCCTCCGTATAATACTGATGGGCGACTTTAATGGACACATAGGTGATAAGGAAGAAGGCATAGAGGGTGGGGGCAAGAAAGTCATCAGGAATGGGAGGAAGCTGTTGAACTTCACAAATGAGTTCGGTCTGAAGGTTCTGAACATGAATGCGAGGTGTAAGGGGAAATGGATCTGGGAGAGAAACGACAGAAAATCAATAATTGACTACATTCTTACAGATATTAATTTATCGTGGGAGGTGATAGGGGTAGAAGTTGATGATGAGGGCAAAATGGAGTTGGATAGTGATCACAATTTGATTACAGTGACGATCAGGGTTAAAAAACATAGATAAAAGCAAAGGAATCTTCAAGGAGGTTTGGGAACTCAAAAGGGATGTCGACTGGGCAAAGTTCGAAGAAAAAACTGAAATCAAAGCTTCCTACCGTACACAAGGGGGAGTGTCCAGAAGATGGCCGACGCCATAGTTTGCGAGCCTAGTGGAGGCAGGGAAGGAAAGTGTAGGAAAGATTAGGGTGCCAACACGGGAACAATGGTGCAGAGTGAAGGAAGAACTGAAAAGGGCCATAAAGGGTAGAAAAGCTAAATGTGATGCATACAGAAGTAAAAAATAACTTAAGGGGAAAAAGCAATGAGGCCACAGTTGCAAAGGAAGAATACCAACAAGCACGAAATAAAGTAAATAAGATTAAAGACGACAACCGGAGAGTGCGAAATAGCAGTCTTATTAGGACGATAAGAAGGACAGGGGTGTCGAGTTCGAACGTATTTTGGAAATGGGTGAACAAACGTAATAAAGAGAGTAACCCACAGAGTATTTAAAGTAGATGGCAGAGTTACAGAAGAGCGAGTCCAAATCGCATTAGAACCAGTCAAGCAGTGGAAAAAAGTTTTGTATAGATAGACAAACTCAGGTCGAGGAAAATCTATCGATCTTCCTGTGCAGCGAAAATCAAAACTGAGGAGGTGCGAAGGTGATCTAAAAATTAAGGAATGGAAAAGCGGGAGGGGTGGGCGGAATTCCTAACGAGTTTATCAAAAAAAAGGGGGAGAGGAACTCTTGGAAAGCCTAACAATGGGGAAGTGGGATGGGAGAATGAAGGATATGTGGCTAGGGGGAGACTCAAAGGAGAGAGTTAATATGCTAAGCGGAGAGATTGGGAAGAATGGGGCAAGCGATGTTATCAAGCTGTTTGTCTCCGAGCGTTGGGAGGAGAGAAGGGGCGTAGGAATAGGGAGGCAGTTGGTAGAACAGGGGTAACCAAGATCAGTCTAAGAAACAAAAGTATTGCCCTTGGGATTGTGTACTGTGCGGTGGAGGGGAGTAAAACCCTAGTGGAATGACTCGATATACTCAACACTAAGGTCCATTATCACTGAACTAGAAAACATGGGGTCTCGGTATAATACTGATGGGCGACTTTAACTGACACATAGGTGCAAGGAAGAAGGCATAGATGGTGGGGACAAGAAAGTCAACAGGAATGGAAGGAAGCTGTTGAAGTTCACAAATGAGCTTCTCTGAAGGTTCTGAACAGGAACGCGAGGTGTAAGGGGAAATGGACCTGGGAGAGAAACGACAGAAAATCAATAATTGACTACATTCTCACAGATATTAATTCATGGAGGGAGGTGATAGGGGTAGAAGTTGATGATGAGGGCAAAATGGAGCTCGGTCTGAAGGTTCTAAACAGGAACGCGAGGTGTAAGGGGAAATGGCCTGGGAGAGAAACGACAGAAAATCAATAATTGACAACATTCTCACAGATATTAATTTATGGAGGGAGGTGATAGGGGAGGGCAAAATGGAGTTGGATAGTGATCACAATTTGATTACAGAGACGATCAGGGTCAAAAACCTAGATAAAAGCAAAGGAACCTTCAAGGAGGTTTGGGAACTCAAAAAAGGATGTCGACTGATGGGTGTACAAACTTCATCCAAACACACAAAGATGGGAGAGGAAGGGAGATGGATTTGAATTGATAGCAGCGGGAGTCACATCCCCCAATATAACCGTATCAATGGTGGATGAGCCTTCATTTCATCTGGTGAGAGGAGCACAGCCTTATCGGTTAAGGTTCGGAAAAAATGGGGATCGTCGCACACTGAAAAAAAGATGTGCAGAAGATGACCGACGCCATAGTTTGCGAGCCTAGTGGAGGCTGGGAAGGAAAGTGTAGGAAAGAGTAGGGTGCCAACACAGGAACATGGGTACAGAGTGACGAAGAACTGAAAAGGGCCATAAAAGGTAGAAAAGCTAAATGTGCTGCATACAGGAGAAGTAAAAAAGAACTTAAGGGGTGGAAAGCAATGAGGCCATGGTAGCAAAGGAAGAATATCAACAAGCACGAAATAAAGTAAATAAGATAAAAGACGACAACCGGAGATGCGAAATAGCAGTCTTATTAGGACGATAAGAAGGACAGGGGAGTCGAATTCGAACGTATTTTGGAAATGGGTGAACAAACGTAATAAAGGGAGTAACCCACAGAGTACTTAAAGTAGATGGCAGAGTTACAGAAGAGCGAGACCAAATCGCATTAGAACTAGTCAAGCAGTGGGAAAAGGTGAACGATAAGCGATAGGCCATGGGGAACCCACCAGAGTGTCAATACCAGGTCGAGGAAAATCTATCGATCTTCGTGTGCAGCGAAATCAAAACTGAGGATGTGCGAAGGGTGATCTCAAAATTAAGGAATGGAAAAGCGGGAGGGGGTGGACGAAATTCCTAACGAGTTTATCAAAAAAGGGTGAGAGGAACTCTTGGATAGCCTAACAATGGGGAAGTGGGATGGGAGAATGAAGGAGATGTGGCTGGTGGGAGACTCAAAGGAGAGAGTTAATATGCTAATCGATCGAAGAGATTGGGAAAAATGGGGCAAGGGATGTCATCAAGCAGTTTGTCTCCTAGTCTTGGGAGGAGAGAAGAGGCGTAGGAAGAGGCCTTCTCATACGAGAACCGCGACAAATCAGCGGCCGGCCAAAGTGTTATTATTATTAGTTAGATTCATTTTACTATTTCCACAGATGTTTTTGCTTCACAATGTCAGTCTTTCCCTCCAAATTATTTTTTTGTGGGAAAGAGTGACATTCTGGGTCATCTAAGCGCGGAAAGGCAGTGAAAACTAATACATTGAGTATTTCATCGCCCATCATCTGATCAGTGGCAGGAAAAGGCGCGTGAATTACTCATTGCATTAGTTTCTGGCGCCTTTTGCTCTCCCTAAATGACTGTAAATACACTTTGGCGGGGTCATAAAAACAATTTTCTTGTGGTTATGAAACTTGAAACATCTATCGAACCAGAATTTCCACCACAAGACTGCGGGTGTAAGGGGAAAACAACAATGATCACGCTGTTATCCCAAGAAAATAATCTGTGGCAAATAAGCCAGAAGGTTCGAGGGTAGAGATGTCTTTGAGTTATTTCTCAAAAGCTTAATATTTGGTAGTTGATGTTATACCTTTTCAGACACACCATGGTGTCAAAACTTTCGCTCTGAAAAACTAACACATCTTAACCACATTGAAACAATTACCAACAACTTGCCTTAGAGAAGGAATAATTACCCCCCTGCATTTTCGCTTGATGAATCAATACGCAAGAGACAACACACATTTTTAAGTAAAAAAAAAACAACAAAAAAAACAAAACATTTCAACCCTCACTATTAATAGAGGTGAGATGTTTTTTTTCAGGATCGGGGCATTATTAGAGCTGTTTTTTTTACAATGAATGGTGGTAGGGGTTGGTGGAAGGATTGTGTTTTGGTTCCTGCGTTGTGCATGTGTGATCGAGAATCTTTTGACTTCTTTCCCCAGATTTTTCTTAGGGTACAGTGTTATCATTTCCTTTCAGAATTTTTTTCTGCCGAAATAAAAAAAATTGGTTAGATTTACCCGGATGAAATGCTCATTGGATGTGCATTTCACCCAGGTAAATCTAACCAATGCGGGGAGAAGGCGTGGAAATTACTTCTTCGCTGCAAGTGTATCCTCGCATGTCAGATAAAAAGAACATGAGATAAGGTTTTCGCTTACATTTTCAAACATCTGATCGATCGGAGGAAAAAGAAAAAACAGAGCATGGATATTTCAAGAATCAGAGAAATATCAGATGAAGATGCCGAAATAAAGGCGGAAAGATATTCAACAGAAAGACGAGAGAGGGTAAATGGACTTTTTTTGCTTGCCTTTTACCAGTGGTGCAGCTCAGCCCTGCCGCGTGATAAATTTAATGATATGCTGGAGAAGTTTCCAGAGATGGCGACAGTGAGACGGCCTTTTGGAGAAGTTCAATTCCACAATAGGCCAAAACACTTCCATGAATTCCCAACACCTATATACGAGGCGATCATGTTTGGCAGTGAAACAATAGAGAATTGGAAAAAAGAATTCTTTACTGAAGAGGAGATGAAAATACCCAAACATCACTCGTTGGCAGAGTGAGATGCTTCACAAAATGGTTTCTGCCGGCCCTTTTCAGGGCCACCTATATTATTAGAAAGAGCTTCTTTATATATTGCACATCACCATATTATATATACTTTTATTTTTTAGAAAGAACCAAGTCTTAATTTTTTTGTCGAAACAAAAAACATTTTTTTGTTTCAAAGAAAAAAAAAAACATTTTTTTTTTTTTTTTTAGTTTAAAAAATAAAAAATGTTTTTTGTTTATGTCAAAACAAAAAAACATTTTTTTTTTTTTTTTTTAGTTTAAAATTTTTTTATTTTTTAAACTAAAAAAAAAAAATAAAAAATGTTTTTTTGTTTTGACAGAAACAAAAACCATTTTTTATTTTTTAAACTAAAAAAAAAACCAAAAAATGTTTTTTTTTTTTTTTTTTTTTCTAACGAAAAAAAAAAGTTTTTTGTTTCCACATAAAATTGATTTAAAATAAGTGAATACCTAAGGAGGTAGTTAAACTGACAGGGAATAATTGATGTTATTCATTGAAGGGGTCTAATTTAGTCCTTACAAGAGTGATACGCGAAGTTTTTGTGTTTTCTTATAGGCGAGGACAGGTCGAAGATTCAAAGGTTCATTTAAATTAGCAATGGTTAAACTGAAATCATCTTTAACATTCTTGCTATTTCGATGTTTTCAAATTTCGAAATTTTTGACAGGAAATGCTGTGTAGTTTTTTTACATAGCTCAGACGCCTAATTGGTATAGGTTTCAGGTAATAATCAATTAATTCCGAGATCGTATAAGATTCCGAATTACAGTTCGATACATTTTCCCTCCCGGATGGAGTTATGTCACCTCACCATAAAAGCGGTCCTTGTGCATCTTTGTTAGGATGTAAAATTGTCTTGTTTGAGCACTAAGCACCTAAAACCATACGCTTGTAAAGAGTTTGGAAATCATGTACAATTATTCACCGTGAAGGATAACCACGTTGAGCCTTGCCACAGTGATAGAAGCAATCAGGGGTGAGCTTGGGTGGATGAGGATCAATAACAGGATACACTTAATGAAAATATCTTATTTATTTGGTAAATTTTCCACCTCACCTGATGGTGTAAAGTAATGTTCCTGAGAAATTTAATCACAAATATCAAGATGTGGTGGAATACCTAGCTGAGAGAGATAATGTAGAACTATTCATTGGAGTTCTCAGACCTCGGCATCTAGGGACATCTGGGTAAAATAATTGTGAAAAAGAGGTCATGGGTGATAAGCTCAATTGGTGGGAGGGGTGAAATCAATGGGGGGGGGGGGGGGTGATCCATACGTGCCGTCTTTCTTCCAGCACTGCTACCTGATTAAGCACCAAATACTCAACTACACCCCTTTCTTGTTTACCCACTAACCTACATGCCATCCAATCCTCAACACATTGTCCCTTTTCCACGCATTCAACCCAATCGCTCACTGACCAACCGGTCCTCCTACAGCCTAACTTGTGCAGATGACAGTGATACTCAGTCTGGGATGATTGTGTGTCTGCCTGACCAACTCTTTCCCCCACCTGGCAAACGCTCCACTTGTCAGTTTTTGGCTGTCTACTGCCTGACCAACTCTTTCCCACACCTGGCAAACGCTCCACTTGTCAGTTTTTGGCTGTCTACTGCCTACACCGAGCGTTATATCGATACAAGAATATTGCCTGAAATAAAAAAAAACATCACAAGTCGGGAGTGTGGTGTGTCGATGATAGACTGCTGGAGATCTATGCCAGATGTCTGAGTTCGAACCCCGCCCGGTGTGACCCGCGTAATGCCCACGGGTAAGGCAGTTTACCCCCGCTTGCCTACATATGGGGGCGATGACGCCGTGTACTAAGGTGTACTGCACATCGATGGTACACATGTCTTCAACTGCTGTATTCCTGCTTACGCGGAGTTTGAACAGAGTTAGAATATTGAGGAACTGTCAATTGCTCGTCGATACTCGCTGGTTCACTCCATGTCGTCCGGATTCCTCCACACATAAAACTGTCACGGTGACGAATAGCCAATGTGTATAAATAAAATAAATAAACAAATAAATAAATAAAAAATAGATAAATAAATAAATACAGCAGAACAACAGGTGTTTTCCACCCCCACACTTATTTTATTCTAACTGAACATATTATATATATCATCATAAAGGCTGTGAAGTGTATTTGAAAAGATGATATCTCAACCGACACTCCCCAATGTTCAGAAACTTAAAAAAAGTTATGGAGTATTATCTGTCAAAAGAAAAATCATATTTAGCATAGACATTCCAGCTGTTATCGTTAAGATTGATCGATTGTTTTTTCCAAGACATCTGTGACGGGAAAAATAAAATCTCATTTTGGCGGGGAAACAGTTCACTGGATACTGAGACGGCGAGGAGAGACGACCATTCTTTGAACAGATGAAGTGGATAAGATATTGGCGAATGTGGATTTCAACAGCGATTACAAGGCAAATCAGGAAATAAGCGGGTGGATACAGAAAAAAACACCCAAGAGAAGTTAACAGTGATTAATATATACAGAGATGACAGACTACCTTTACAAAGAGAATTTTACAAAACGGCTCTTTTCAGGGCCACTGTATTAAAAAGAGCAAACCTTTTCTTTGCACAAATAACAACACATTTTAGAGGTGTATCGAGACTGTCGAAATGTTAAATCTTTTGCACTCGAAAATTATTTTGTTTTAAGAGTTGATTCATTTCAAAGAGGTGTAAATCCTCATATTCCCCTCATGTTTTGTCAAAATAAAAATACTTTGTGGATACAGAAGTTAATTGTAGCTGGAGGGGTGTACTAGTTACAACTTTGGTTTGGGGTTCCGAGCTGAGTTTTTTCACAGTGAAAAAAATCTTGGACGTATCCCCTGTATTCATAAAGTATGGAAATGTTTCTCTCTGTGCTTGTTACGTGTGTGTTTGTATATCTATTGATGAAACGTGTTCACGATGTGACAAGCACAGAGTGAAACACAGTAATTTGGGGTGCAGACTTCTGAGTCTTGAGTTGTTTCAAAATCATAAAACACAAAGGGTACTTTCGACATTTTGTCTTTCTTGGGTGGTTTATAATTTTGAAAATGAAACAATAATATTCGCTTTTTGACTAATTGATGGCAATATTTTACATCTTTTAAATCTCACCGCAGATGTGTTCTCCGCTCCCTGAATATATTTGCATTTTACATGATAGACATTTCTTAACTAATTGACAAATGGTTTTTTCTTGGTTCTGTAATAGAGTTGGGTGATTTTTATAACAAGATGAATTTACAAAATTCCTATTACAAGTGTAACAATGAACAGAATGTTTAGGCGTACATGGCAGTGGAGAATAGCAAACACATTCTTTCGGGCATCTATGTCGTTCTCTGTTATTATAGCCTACATTGCAATATTCACAATAGTAGTGACACCCTAAAAACCCTGCGATTTTAGTGATGGTGTCGAAATGACGGTCATGGTGATAGATACGAATAACTTTACTCTCTTTTGTAGTTTGTGGTAGTTCAAATAGGAACGTTTCTTTTGCAAATTGTGGGTGGATTTTAATTACATACTCTGGGGAGTGTATCCCTTAAATTTTACAATATTCTTCATATCCACAAGATTTATTATAATCAAGACCTGCTTTGTCCATTAACGCCTTTGCCTCATTTTCTTGTGACGGTCTGTTGGATCTTTTTATTTTGTTCCATCTCTTCTCCCAATGTTCTGAATTATCTTTTATCAATGTGGCATTTTTCCAACTACAACGTCACGCGCAAAGCACATAGAATCATTGACATTTTTAATTTCAATAATACTTTTCTTATTTCCAACCATTTTGCCAACAGATGCAAATGAAATAGGTGCATTCGCCCCGACCCATGTGGTAGTGAAGCGTGTGTTATTTCTAAAGATAATTTACCATTATGGATAGTAAAATTCTCATTTGATTGAATAACTTTTTCAATTTCATCTAACACTGTTTTACCATTTACCCCCATAGCCTTTGTAAAAGGAATAAAAATACCTACCTCAAGACCTGGGTGGTGGATGGATATCCTCATGGGGTCGTTGTCTTGTATACCACATTCCTTTTTACATCTTCCACCATTGATTGAAACATTTTACTTGGAAACCCAATTGGATTGTTGAAATGAATTGATTCAAAGTCACTTCACACATATGAGACTCTGAGTGAAATTTTCTGGATTGCCGCAATAACTTAGGGTGAATAGAATACAATCTCCGTATGGAGTTTGTATTTTTGGCAGTCAACCTCTGTTTCTTGCTGCTTACTAAATCTTCTATATCGCCATCATCTGAATCACTGTAGTCTACTGATGACCGCTTCATCTTTTTTTATTCGTCAGAGGAGATCAAAATCACGTCGTTCAGTCTTGTTAACTCCAAAACATGTGTGAACCATCCCTCCCCCACCCCGCCTATTTATATTTTCGCTGAAAATCATTTTCTTATTCAGAAACAACATTCAGAAAATGTTTTCAAACCAAATTTTGTTTAACTTTTTTTCATTTCAATTTTTCATTTACCTGAATCTAACCAGTGTGGACAAAAGCGTGTGGAAGACTTCTTCGCCAGAAAATAATGCAATGAGTATTTCACACGCCTTTTCCCCGTCTGTTATGTTAACGGAATAACAATGCCATAAATTAGGTTTCTGTGTCCACATATTCCGTATTTTAAAAAGTTTCACTGTGAGTAAGAGCTTATATATTTATCAACCAAGCCTTCCACGGAGCCCTCTACCCCGTGATTTACACTATAGTATTTAACACAAATTTTTGCCAGCATAAAAATCTTTTGAACAACCTACCCCCATTTCATCACTGAATACAAAATTTTCGGAGTGTAAAAATCTGAGAAAAATGTGTTTCAGGAAAAAAAATTCTTGGAGGCCAAATTTCTGTTCGTTGAAAAAAAGTATAAAAATGGGGTGAGGTGGAGGGATGGTTCACACTTGTATATGAGTTGACAAGACTGCAAAGACGTGTTTTTTTAGCTGCTCTGAGGTTTAAAAAATGAATAGCGATCCAAGAATGGATAAAGCAAATGATGTTAAAAGCATATACTATAAGCCAGACAGATGGAGTGAGGTGAGAAGACTTGTCAATGAGTTATATAAGTTGACAGAACCTAAAGATACATGTTCAATCTGTCAAGAAAAAGGACATTGGAGTTGGGCCTGCACCAACAAAGGAGAATGTTTTTTTTTGCCGTGTAAAAGGACATTATATGAATGAGTGCAGAAAACGGCAAATGTATTTGTCAACAGTGAATAACATGACTCCAGAACAGGTAGAGCGTTCACCTGCATCATTAACCACAGGCCTTGGGTTTAATTCTATGCCACAGCTAAATAATACATCTGTGTTACCAAGTGTGGGGTTTAACTCACACCCAGAAGTTGAAACAACTGTGTTACAGGAATTTAATGACAGTGATGATACTTTATTGTACAAATTGGATATACCTACTGAATCAAAGATGGAGGTTGAATAAGAAATTTTATTTCCAGACACAGAAGGACCTCCAATGAAAGTATCAAGAAAACGAAAAGCCAAGAAGGACATTCGACCTAAAATGGGAAAACTTGTCAACAAAGTGTGAACATTTTTCTGAAAAAATGACAATACATTTATGTAAAAATTTCATGGAATAAAAATTTCGAAATGTGAAAATGGTGTTTAAATACTTTTTTTCATATCAGTGATATTCACCCCTTGTCTGAACCAAGCATTGCATGGATGGTACAGTCAAGGGGTGATTAACACTGATTACAAAATCACAAGTGAAACATTTCACCAACTAGCATCCCAAAAGAGTGGCATCATTCCATAGAAGGTAGGTTTTAGCGCTGATGTCAGTCTACAACAGGAAAAAATCCAGCTGTGTATATAATGCATACTGCCAACAACCTGCCAAAATATTGCACACAATTAGATGAATCAAAGAAAAAGAAGTTCCATGATAAAATACAACCGAATGGAAAGAATTCAGCTGTATTCCATGGTGTTAGTATAGTGCAAACTGAAGAATATCTCTTTTTGATTTTGTGGTTGGCCTTGAAAAAGGCCGTTTATATATTTTTAAATAAAATATGTTTATTTTTGGAAGATTATTCCATGCCTCTTCCTAGCAGCTCTTATGACATCATTTCTTGTAATGACATGTTGTGGGTATCCGGCTCTGTCAGTAGCATAGCAGAAACTATCTGTCATCAATCTTCTAAGAAATACCTCAAAAGCCCCTCGAACTTCATCCACGGTCAGTGTTGAGATTTTTCTCACACCACCCTTTCTAGCCAACTCTTGTAGAGTTTCCCTTGGAATGGCGGTGTGATCAATCTTCTGTCCCCTACAGTCACCCTCCTGTGCTGCGGTCTCCACTTCAATGCTTATTTCAATTTTCTTGGTTGACAATAAGAAAAATAACATCATGAGGTCACACAGATGTATTTATAGTAATTCAAGCGAGGGAAAAGGCGCCAGAAATACTCATTGTGAAAATGAGTATTTCTCGCGCCTTCTCCCCATAGATTGGTTGATTTTAGGCGGGTTTTTTTCCGTTGGTTAATTTTTGGAAGAGAAACTTTCTAATAAAAAATAAAGACATTCTTTATTTTTATTGGGGGAGTTCCCCCCCCCCCCCGTCTCCCCCCCCCCCCCCCCCCAAAAAAAAAAATCATTCAATGGTTATGAGAGAGGGAAAAAATCCTAATAGTATAAATTGAAAGCAAAACTTCTTCATTTTGTCATTACACTGAAAAAATGTCAGAATTTGCAACCATAAATTTCGAAGACTTGCTGGCAATGGATGCGGGGTACTGGAAGTATTTCGATACTACACCCAATGAGAAAATTACAAGTGATGTGGAGGTGCAGACGGAAGAGACAGAGCTGGGAAAAATTCTCACTCTGCTGGAGAAAATATTTGATAGTGTGGAGGAACTGAAAAACCCTCGAGCATTACCTCTAGGTCTCCAATTAGTTCCCGAGAAAATCAGAGTTCCAGTGGGTTTTGAGATGTTGGAAGTCCCAAATCAGATCAAGAAACGGCCAGGGCGTAAAAGAAAAACTGTTACCAAACAAAAACGCGTAACAGTTAGGAAGCTAGAAGATAATGGTGAAGAGCCATCGAAACCCCCGCACCCAATACGGATGGGACTTGGAAATTTGGCGTGTGGTCAGGGACGGTATGGAAAAATATTGCCTGAATAAACATATTTTGTTTTAAAATATAAAAACGGCCTTTTCCAAGGCCAACTACAAATTTAAAAAGAGCTTTCTTGAATCACAATCACACAAATCAACAAAAAATAGGCTACCATTCTTCCATTTTCATTTTTAAAAAAAAAATATCACACACTGTGAAAAACGTAGAGTTTACTTTTCTTTTTGTAATGGAAATATTGCTGCCAACACCACCCAATGAGTTGTCCCTCCCTCCCAGATGTCAAATCTGGGAAGGGAGAAACACCTCATTGGGTGGTCATGGCAGCAATATTTCCATTACAAAAAGAAAACTAAACTCAACCATTTTTCCTCTCGTGCGATCAATTATCTTGAATCAAAAAATTTACCGCCAGCTCAAAATCCAAATATTTTTCTGGAAGCGAAAATAACATTCGCCCTCACAACCAGGCTATCCAGTGTGAGAAGAAAAAATAGGCCTCTGGCGTTGAAAAGTTAGATGGAATTAACAAACCCCAGTGCAAGGGAAAAAACTCTCATTTTTCTACCAGTAACAGGTAAATAATATTTTTTATCTCAAAAATCTGCACTCAAGTCAGACAGCTGGCAAGTTCACTCGGGGGCACGTGCGCGCGAAACAAAATCGCATCTCAACACTAAGAGAGAGAGAGAAAAAATGTCACTTAGTTTATCAAGTATTTTTTTAAATACTGAATTCCACATTATAAAGAGAGTGATTCAAGTGTGATGTGTAATTACATTTTGTCCACATGTATAATATATAAAATTCACATCCTTCCACCCGGGAGAGACAAATTGAGGGAAATTATAAGCAGGTCTATTTTCACACTGAAATATTCCATCAGCAAACTACATTTAGAGTTCTGTGGGGATTCTATAATTTATAATGAAGAAATCATGAATTATTTCTCAGATAATTCTGACCACGGGAATGTTTGATCCCCTTACACCCGCAGTCTTGTGGTGGTAATTCTATTAAGATAGATGTTTCAAGTTTCATAACCATAAGAAAATTGTGTTTATGACCCCGCCAAAGTGTATTTACAGTCATTTAGGGAGAGCAAAGGGCGCCAGAAAATAATGCAATGAGTAATTCACGCGCCTTTTCCCCCCACTGGTCAGATGATGGGTGATGAAATACTCAATGTATTAGTTTTCACTGCCTTTCCGCACTTAGATGATCCAGAATGTCACTCTTTCCCTCCAAAAATAATTTGGAGGGAAAGACAGACATTGTGTAGCAAAAACATCTGAGGAGTAAAATGATTCTGCCAAGCATGATTTTATCAATTTTCAATGTGGTTAAGGTTTGTTTCAGAACGATATCTCAGAATTGCGCCTTCTTTTGCTGAACAGATGTTAATTTAATACAGGCATAAAAGAGAATAGCTTTTCCTTTTCAGTTTGGTTAAAAGGAAAAGCTATTCTTTTTTTGGCGATGAAACAGTTTACACTGCAAAACATTCACTGTATGTTTTGTAGTGTAAAAAATGAAATTGTTTCTCGGGGTTAATGTCACTGTAATATCTAACGGTGAATTGTTGAAATCAGCTTAAAGCAGTTTTGAAAAAGTATTGAAAACACAACACTGCCTGTCGATAAAAAAACAATCAGTGTGGAATTACACTTCCGTGAACGAGTTTCTCCACAGTTGCATTTAGTGAATTATTTTAAACATGTGTTTGAAAAAAAATGTATCTCTTACATGAGCTATTTGTAGAATATTTTCAGCCGTAATGAGAGATATGTTTTTCTCTCAGTGGCAGAGTGTTGTATTACAAATTGACTGCAAGACACACATGCATTCGAGTTAACAAGACTGAAAGACGTGATATTGATATTTTCATTCCGTAAAAAATGTGAAAAACACTGATCCAGTCTAAATCTGACAGTATTTTTATATGTCGTGTCTTCCAGTAATAAATAGAAAAAAACTTCACCAGTCGAGCGATGTATATTAGGTAGCAAGTTTTAAAAAAGCAGAACATTTTGTCAGTATATAAAGTGTGTGGAAGACAAACCCACCTAAGCCTGTCAGTATAAAGTAATTGGGAGGCCTCTACCCCGTGACTCGTTATACTCAACACTGAATTCCCCATACCCTAGAACTGGCACTATAGACACAAATCATCGTAGGATTCTCCATAGGGTGTCTTGGTCTATAGTGGCATATTATGGCCCAAAGTGGCATCATTGGAGGCAGGAAAAAACATCTTTTTTTCTTTTTCCTGCCTCCAGTGATGCCATTTTGGACCAAAATATGCCGCTATAGACCAAGACACTCTATGGAGAATCCTATGTTAAATTGTTGGTCTATAGTGGCATATTTGGGTATGGGGAATTCAGTGTTAATTGCGTAGGTCTATAGTGGCACCCCTTACTACTCATGGGCGAATGCAATCGAGTGCGATAATCTTCACCCATCCACACGTATGTGCGGTTCTGTATTTATCACACACTTCCCATGTAACAACCAGTCAACGCGAAACTTGAACTAAAAGTTATCTTCAACTGGATAATTGCTGCGTTTTCTTCGTTGCCAACGTGACATCACTGTCAGTTGGCCGAATACCAACCATAAGTTGCTTTGTAATTTTTACGGAATTCAATTGGTCGAAACCAATCGACGCCGATCAGTATCACGGTCAAATGATCGAACTTCAAATATTGACTAAACTGCAGGGAATAACACAACAAAAACTTCTTAAATAGCTAAAACGTTTTGCACACTCTATCATTATATGACCAGTTGTGAAAAATATTTGTTAAGGAACAAACAGTCAGAATGTTATTTTTATTTTATAGATTTTTGACTCGAATCTGATTATTTAAATATCCCGGGTAAACAAATTTAAATGAGGAACTTGACATTTCCAAGCGATCTCGACTCCGGTGCATTCGACCAACGATGGCGTGATTTTTTAGACGGGTTCCTTCTCTATTTAATTTGGAAACGAAATCGAACGTGTTTTGTATCACCACATGTGCGATGGAACTTTATTTTTATCGTACGGGCAGAACAGTGGAAATCCTGTGTTTTCCATTAACAGGTGTGTGATAAATATCCTTCTAGTAACCTTTCTAGAAACTATCATGTAATTCAGATATCATATCGGTCACACAATACTTACACATTCCTTATTGGTGGAAGGTAATATGCGACCAGAGAGTGTGTTCGTTGCCAACAGACGTGGACAGTGGAACACATTCTTTTACGTTGCGCTGATTTAATAATCCCATCGGGGTGTATTTCACTGTACAATCTCTAAGAGATCTGTTTTATCCTACGAACCCGCACACAATTCTCTCATTTCTGAAAGTAATCAACCTTTTATGTAACTTTTAAAATCGTTTTTATTCTTTTAACCAAGACTCAAGTCTCAAATCATCAGGTTATTTGTAAGGAATTCATTTTTTTTGCATCATCACTCATTACTGTTTACACTACTCTTGTCATTGACATTTCTAGTGAAACCATTTCCTATTTCCTATTCAATCGTTTTTCTTCGTAATTCGCCCGTTTTCTTGCCATGATATAGCCTTAGCTGCTCTGTTGTGCTTTAAGCACCACTACATAAATAAGTAAATAGCATTGCGCATTTACTTTGCTAATTGAGGACAGGTCTGTAGCTAGGCGTTGAGTGGCAGGAGTGTATTAAGCAGTTCGAACTTGGGTCGGGGGTACGACCTTAGAATTATGGTACCCACACATTGATATATAGACAATATATATATTGTTTTTTTTTAATATCTGGTTTATACAACGAGTTGAAATATAGTTAATATTTTCGAGAAAAGTTTAACTATATTTCTACGAGTTGTACAAACCAGATATAAAAAAACATGATATTGTTTTTATCTGATAACAAACAGCAGTTTCACTCGTTGAGGCTTATATACACTTTTATGCGGATTCCTATCGGCTTCCGTAGAAAACGAGACAACGCAAACGCTTTTTTTGGTTGCTGCTGTACAGTCATGGACACTGGTTGCAGTTGATCTATTATTCATATTTTTCAGCTCTACCTGGCGACGATGATAATGTGTATTTCAAATTTCATTAATTATGGTCCACTTTTGTTTTTGTTTACAATTTGTACGAAACGTTTTTTTCAGGTAGCAGACGAAGGTTTAATCGGAACTGTGCTTTGATCGTGGACGTAGACGTAACTATAAACAACGCACTACACATTAATGACATTCTAGTAATTTCTACATATGGTTTTGAACGAAGTAAGTGGCAATTATTTCTTTATTTCAACAAAATAAACAGAAAATTTACATGTTTATACTTATAGAAAATATGTCATTATTTCGATTAAATTTCACTTGCTCCTTCAACGTAGAATTCAAACCTGCATTATGAAGTTTATGAATGAAAATGGAATCGAACGAGGTCAAAGGCATTCGCATAAATTGTAGTTATATACAACACCCGCTATATATAGTTCAAGTACACGCAACGGGTGTTATACTCTATGGTTATCAGATGAACATATATATATATCAGTTGTGGCCAATGTGCCTTAATGGCATGTAGGAGTACAACACACAAAGCTATGGTTTGGACTTACAGACTTCTGAAGTTGAGAAAAAGCACATTTTTTTGCTCCATATTTAAAAAAAAATGCTCAACAAACAATGTTTCGGGCTTTCGGGGGGTTAACAATGTGATGAAATGGTTAAATAGGAGGCCAGAAATATGCACTGTTCTCGACATTGAAAGCTGTTTAAGAGATAAATGCACAGGCAACGTCTCGAATAATGGACCTTCAGGTCGAACTCGGAGGAGGTCCATTGTCTGACAACGTGTGTAGTGCTTCGTGAAAGTGAACTTTCGTTGAGTTCGATACTTATCGACAGATTATCACTCAGCTCATCAATGTCTTTCTAGTAAACCCATCTTCCATTTACCTACTCTGTGACATTAGAAGATTTGAGCGCGACATCTCTAAAATCTCTAAACGGATGTCTTCCAATTCGGTCCTATTACATTATCTAAACCTAGATATTAAAGGGCCTAAGAAGCACAACTGGTCGGGGAGGGGTGGTTATCACCTATTGCGAAGATACTTTTTGAAGATTAACCGAGCTTTTGGCGATAGATATCTATCCATAGCATGACGTTTGCAAAACATTTGCTCTGACATTGTGAGATATAGAATGTTATTACACATCCATTAAACTTTAAACCCTTGTATTTAACGAAATCGCCGCTATGACATAAATGTTTCTGTATTCAACTGGTGATGTACAAGCCGGAACTTTTTTCCCCGCAGAGTTTACACTTGTTCCTTTCCCTTAGAGTCATTAAATACGCTTCGAAAAGTTTCCAAATTTCGTTGTACAATTATCGATCGTCTATCGCGTAGTGTGAAAATGAAAACGTCGGTTCACAAAAAAAAATTAGTTAACCAAACATGAGATATTAAAAAAACCCAGTCATTTCCAACCACAACATTAATCCAGTCCCGTGGCCGCCTCGCCTGCGGATCTCGTCATATCTAAATTGGTCAACTTTATTTCGGTAAATCTTCGGACATCCTGACATGCTTCGAACTTCTTTTAAAAACGTTTTTCCCCGCGGTTTTGCAAATCTGCCCAAATTTGTATATATTTTTACTAACAGTAATAGCCACCAAATGGTTAGGCGTGAATAGACACCAGGCGAAAAGAAACAGAGACATGAATTTCAACAAAAACGCCCAATAGAAAAGATAACGAATGTAATTTAGACTGGTTCCCAAAAGGTTGTTTTAATATTTTATCGATACATTTGATCAGTACAACTTCAAACAAAGCAAACGGACTATCATCTTTGGGTTTAAACATCGGAATTAAAATTTGTTTATTTAAATGAATTTTAATGCATGGGATGTGTAATAAACATAAAACGCGATGTGTGCGATGTGCGTCGTTGGAGTGGCGTAGTCATATTTCATAAATATGACTACGCCATTCCAACTCGTTTTGTAAAACACACACCGATTCAGACACACATCGCGTTCTGTCTATTAGTTATGATTTGGTCATTGGTAAGCTATTTAT
Source organism: Pictodentalium vernedei (assembly GCA_031216915.1). Classification (NCBI taxonomy): domain Eukaryota; kingdom Metazoa; phylum Mollusca; class Scaphopoda; order Dentaliida; family Dentaliidae; genus Pictodentalium; species Pictodentalium vernedei. Next base: position 316,357,538 of record CM062296.1, on the reverse strand, counting down.
TTCCACATTTCGTTGCGTGGTGTCTCAAAAAAGTACAATCGAAAGGTGATTTTTTCCGACGCCTTACCCCGGCGACCCCCCCCCCCCCCTCCTCACTCGCCCCCGAAAAATCAACAGAGGCAGCTTTGTTCTTCCACTTCTCAGCCTTCAGTCTGACCTTTCGTCGTCATTTGTACTACACCTCAAGCAGAGGACAAGGGAACAGACCCCTCCCGCACATAGCAACACCAGCACCACAAATACCGCATGTCTACCTGCTCCTACACTCCCAAATATGAACAGAATGTTGTGCTGAAAAGCTAACTTGCTTCACTTATTGTTAATATAAGAAAGACACAATTCTATCATATTGCACCTCAAAGTATCGAAGCATCCACTTACCCTGTTTCTTTAACATCATTGGGCTCTCCTCCGGTTTTGTCTACATGTACGTTCTCAGATTTGGTGTGTGCATGACTGTCCACTCCTCCATGAATCGTGCCATTTTGCACAATATCTTTCTCCGATGGCGTTTCAGCTATGGATTCATAAGATGCAGGCATCTTCGCTCCAACGTCTTAGATCTAAATGTTACGGGAGATCTTCGTGGAATGAATTAAAGGATTAAGTTTATCTGTAGTAATATCTGTGTCGTATTCATAAACAAACACACAGCTCACACAACACGACTTGACCACCCCCACGACGTGTTCCTGAATTTGTCTTCACTATATTGGCTGCAACAAAAGGTCAAATCGAATTCACTTTTGTCTGGACGTTCAGTAATAATAAAATACTGCAGCCCTGTGATTCTAAATAAATATATTCATGGTGATCCCTGCTCAGCGATAGCCGTTGTATTTCTTTACTCAAATATTTATACGTACTGCAATGAGAAAAGCGGACTGAGAATTTCGATCGGATAGCTACTGAGTCGAGATCCAGCCAAAATTATCTTTCCGTTTCTCTCCACATAGCATGGTGGGATCTCCCTGTAAGAGCACTGAATCTTAGATGCTCTTTTCCTTTGTTTTTTGTGATTCGGTTTTGACTTCGCAATATGGAATCTCAACCCATTGGTGTTTGAGAGTGTCGCGTCACCCTATCGCAGTCTGATCGAGAAAACTACCACGTTGGTGATCAAACTACAAAACCTTGTTCAAAATGTTAAGTGGTATAACTAAGGTGGAAATTACACCCGGAAGAAAACCCATTATCTTTAACCCGGAGTTCACACATATCACACTTGGATTGCCCTTCGTATTCGTCTTAAGAGGAGTCGACATTTACTGTCCGGGAAGAAATGTCACCCCTACCCACAGTAATATACATGTAACCCACTGTCTATTTACTGTACTCAGTATTGTTTCGGGAAAAATGAGTTTTACTACAACGATAACTGTGCATTATTTGAAAGAATGCCCAGTTATTGTAAAATGTTGACTGGTTGTAGTCCACGCGTGGGCAGTGATGTCCACGCATGCCTTTACCAAAATTACCAAGTAATAAAAATCATCATCAGCTAAATTTTAATTAATGAAGCACCGGGTCGTACCCGGTGCTTCATTAATTAACATTTTGATGATTATTCCTATAATTAGTGTTTGGAATCTAGTATAACTATGTCGGCGGAAATATTGCCCACCCGTGGAAAGTGACCACTCCACGGCAGTCGTGCTATATTGTCTGGGACGAAATGTTACTCTTACCCACAGTAATTTATTTGAAACCCATTATTTATTTACTGTACTGTGTATTGTTTCGGGAAAATGAGATTTATTAGAACGATGATATTTAAAAGAATGACCAGTTATTGTTGTGATAATGACCAGCTGTTATCACAACAATACACACCTATTGTTCGTTACGGTGATTCGTTTCTTCAGCAAAAGTAAAACAAAAGGAGGGGTCGGCAGTGGGGTTTTGTTTATTATAACGTGCTCGCAATGACATTAGCATCTTCCAAAACAAATGTGGAGTGAAAACAATGCTTGTAATCTATCAAATCATACGAAATGCGCAGTTATTTAACAGTATCGCTCCATCTGTTACTTCTTGTAAAAAATGAATAGTTTTTCATACGAAACGCAAATATATGTAACGCTAAGGCATATCTCTGTTAGTTGAATATCAGCTCGGTATTCTAGTTGACCTACCAAGCACGTGCTTACGCACACGACACTGGTGTTATTACCCTAACCTTAAAGAAGAATGACCTGACATTCTTTGTGACTGAAAAATATTAAACACTATCGTTCCATTTGATACTTCTTGTAAAATGAATATGTTTTCAGATATGACGCAAATAAATGTAGTGCTGAGAAAGGCACAGTTGTATTAGTTTAAGTTCAGCTCGGTATCTAGTTGAACTACCAAGTACGTGCTTACACTCGCGACATTCGAATAATTGCACTAACTTAAAGAGGAATGACATGATACGCTTTATTACTGCAGATACAAAGTGAAATATGATCCGTTTTGCCTCAGTAATATACGAACAAGCCAGAGAATAATTCTCTGACTTTTTCATCAACATGTTCTTAATCAAATGAAGAAGATCGTCACTATTCATGGTGTTACACATTTTCTTTGCAAATTCAGAACAGGCCTGCAGCCTAGCTTTGAGTGGCAGGGCCGTAAGAAGTATTTCGAACTTGGGGCGGCGTGGGGGGGGGGGGGGGGGTGGTGGCGCTTCATCATAGACGGGCACCCATAAATTGATATATATATATATCAGTGGTTGACGATGTGCCTTAGTGGCATGGTAGGAGCACAATACACACAGCTATTGTCGAGAATTACAAACGTCTGAAGTTGAGACAAGTGCAAATTTGTTAAATATTTAACCCTTTACCTAACGTGAAAAGCAGACGACACTTGCAAAAATAATTCTTGAATAACTAATTTTTTTCATTTTTTGTCTCAAAAACATAGGTTATGACCCCTCGTTGGAACGAGCTCGACGAGCTCGTTCCAACGAGGGGTGATAACCTATGTTTTTGAGACAAAAAATGAAAAAAATAGTGAAAATTAAATGGCGATTTTTGAGAATAGCGCTGGCCGGTTTTGGCCGTTACGTTGGGTAAAGGGTTAACCCTCTAACCCGAAAGACCGCTTTACCGGTCCAAGAAATTGATACGTCATAATTTCATTACGTAGGATAGTTGCTAAGTGAATATATGGGGTAGACCAATCAATATTTTAAACGTGCAGCCCCCAAAAATATTAAATGGTCTACTCCCAATTAATGAATAAGGACCCTTCCAAATGCTGCCATTGATATGACATGGAAGATACCACCAGGGTTCAAAAGGTTAATACATTTCCGCAACGAACAATGTCCCGGCAAGTGAGAAATATGATGAAATGGATAAACACTGGGCCGAAATGTGCACTGTTCTCTTACTCTGAAGGCAGATGAAAAGATAAATCATACGTGGGAATAATCGGTCACATCTTGAGGACACACCTTCATGCTAACTGTGGAGAATCCACACTTCAGTTTATAAGAGCACATAGAAACATCCTAAAGATCCTTCAGCTGAATCCCTACGTTAAAACGCGTGACAGCATTTGGCCCACTTGCTTGAAAGCCAATGTTAGTTAAAGTCGTACATTTATCGGAGAGTCAACTGGAATGTCAAATTTTATACCAGGAATCTGCGATCGCCATCCAAAAATAACTGTTATTTATTTATTTATTTTTATTTATTTATTTTTTGGGGGATAACGACACTTCAGACAGCAAGGGTCAGCTCGTGTCCGACAGTTTTACGGATGGAGAAAGCCGAAGTACCCGGAAACAACCGAGCAGCGGCGAGCAACAGTCAGACTCCCCAACGTACTAACTCCACATAAGTAGGTTTAGCATTGGTTGAAGACAAGTGCACCATCGCCGTGCAGTACGCCTTAATACGCAGCGCCACTGTGCCCCCACTTTGACAGTATTGTATCAATGATTAATGTGGTGTCGAAAAACATGATCAGTCCATTCCTGATCGAAAGAAACGCATCGGAAGCAAATATTACACCTCTCGTGAACATTGCAACCTCGCAAACACAAGAGCAGCTTTGTCACGTGCGTGAGTCTGGAAGTTTAGAAATGAAGAATTTCATTAAGAAATAAATTGAAATCAGAAGAGGTAGATTTCGTCGAGAAAATATCAACACCGAAGTTGAAAACATCTGCTGATATGCAAAAGCTACTGTAAGTAAAAACAAACGGTACATTCTCATCTATTTAAGTGGATAGACACGTATTCAGCAAGCTTATAGCCGTGGCCCAGTCTAGAGGAATTGACCTTCCTCAGATGTTGAAACATGAAGTATCTTCTGGCTCATTTACACTGTTCAACTTAGATGGAACTATGAGTAAGACAAAAAAGTGTCCTGATGGAGTGGATAGAAGGAGATAGAACACTTCAGACTCTTCCGCCGTCTCAGTCCAGAACATTATGTGGAGTGGACTTCATGATGCTACTTCAGATGGCCTGTAGCTATGCCACCGAATGTGAAACGTTTGACAAATTATCTTACAGACTATTTCGTGCGATACTGAACCTTAGATTTCATGTTCTGGTCATTGTTTCTGACAGCTATTGCAGTGACGAGTCGATTAAAACTTGAACGAGCAAGACGTGGAGTAATACAAATACAGAGAATCCGAAATCCTACACATTCTACTCGTCCGCCAAAGCAAAGACAAAAGATGCTGCGAAATTCTAAAAAGTCAAATATTCTTAATATCCTTTTCAATGATTGGAGTGATGAAATTTTTGCAAGATTACAAAATGTCCAGAGAGTATACTTAGTTGGAGAGTGCAGTGATCCTTCAAAGTCAAGGAAGTTACACGATCCTCTCAAAACTGGAATGTGATGTTGCCATCTGATCACGAAGAAGCTGATTCCCGCATGTTTAGAAAACCCATTATCTTTAATCCGGGGTTCACACAGATCACACTTGTATTGTCCTTCGTATTTGTCTTAAGAGAAGTTGACATTTACTGTTCGGGAAGAAATGTCACCCCTACCCACAGTAATTTACCTGTAACCCACTGTCTATTTACTGTACTCAGTATTGTTTCGGGAAAAATGAGTTTTACTACAACGATAACTGTGCATTATTTGAAAGAATGCCCAGTTATTGTAAACTGTTGACTGGTTGTTGTCCACGCGTGGGCAGTGATGTCCACGCATGCCTTTACCAAATTTACCAAGTAATAAAAATCATCATCAGCTAAATTTTAAATAAATGACGCACCGGGTCATACCCGGTGCTTCATTAATTAAAATTTGATGATTTTTCCTATAATTAGTGTTTGGAATCTAGTATTACTGTGTCCGCGGAAATATTGCCCACCCGTGGAAAGTGACCACTCCAAGGCAGTCGTACTATATTGTCTGGGACGAAATGTTACTCTTACCCACAGTAATTTATTTCAAACCCATTATTTATTTACTGTACTGTGTATTGTTTCGGGAAAATGAGATTTATTAGAACGATGATATTTGAAAGAATGACCAGTTATTGTTGTGAGTGGACTTCATGATGCTACTTCAGATGGCCTGTAGCTATGCCACCGAATGTGAAACGTTTGGCAAATTATCTAACAGACTATTTCGTGCGATCCTGAACCTTAGATTTCATGTTCTGGTCATTATTTCTGACAGCTATTGCAGTGACGAGTCGATTAAAACTTGAACGAGCAAGACGTGGAGAAATACAAATACAGAGAATCCGAAATCCTAAACATTCTACTCGTCCGCCAAAGCAAAGACAAAAGATGCTGCGAAATTCTAAAAAGTCAAATATTCTTAATATCCTTTTCAATGATTGGAGTGATGAAATTTTGCAAGATTACAAAACGTCCAGAGAGTATACTTAGTTGGAGAGTGCAGTGATCCTTCAAAGTCAAGGAAGTTACAAGATCCTCTCAAAACTGGAATGTGATGTTGCCATATAATCACGAAGAAGCTGATTCCCGCATGTTTATACATGTTGCTCATGGTACTATTGATCTTCCAGTGTCATGTGCTGTTATCCGGAGCGGCGATTCAGATGTCTGTGCAATGCACCCAAAGTACTTTCTTGAACTTGAACTTCATGAGCTATATTTCCTGACCGGCACTGACAAGAGGCGACGTTATTTTCCTATCCACGACTGTGTTGTTGAATTGGGCGAAAACCATTGATAGTCATACGAGCTGTGCATGTATTGAGTGGATGTGACTCAACCGGTGCATTCAGTTCTGTTGGGAAGCTCAGATGGTTTCAGGATCCCAAATAATAACCCTTCTCTCAATTTAATTCTGATGGAAATGGGTGACACAGATGTTTCCTAGCAAGTTGCATCAGCATGTGTGTCACTAGTGTTTTTGGTATATGTCAGGGAGAAATGGGAGTCTCTCGATTATACTTTTGAAGTACACGTGCGTCGTACAAATTATCAAACATATATATGGACACTTGCTTCGTATACATTCTTGAAGTTACCATCTCTACGACTGGGTGGATGGTTTCTTGATATAAATGGGAATCTTGTTCATGAATCCATGATTCTCCCCAGCACCAAAGGCAGTCCTAGAGCTAACACAGTGCAAATGCAAATCTGACTGCGACACGAAACGATGTCATTACAGAAGACAGGATGTGCTGTGCACAGACGCATGTGGGTGCAGCAATGAGTTGTGTGCAAACAATTGCTCCAGTGAAAGTGATGACAGTAATGCTGACGATTAACTGAATTGTGTTCCTATCTTGCACGTAATTGCTGTAAAATCAGTTGCTTGATGAAAATTCCCTATTCATTGGGTGTCTTTTTTAAGATATATGAGGCACCCGTCATAAACCACATCAAATGGCTGGATCATCTTGCATCATGGTTCTTTGTGTTAATAAACCAGTATAAACTAACAGTGGTTTTGGGAATTAATTTGGTTAACCCTTTACCCAACGCAGACGATATCAAAATTTATTATTTTAAATATTTTTTTTAAATTTCTCAAAAACTTTGAACAAAACCATATTATGTGACCCCTCATTGGAACGAGCTCAATGAGCTCGTTCCAATGAGGGGTCTCATGATATGGTGTTGTTGAAATATTTTGAAAAATTTATTTTTTTCCACTGCTCAGTTTGCATATTACGCGGTAGATGCGGGTGGATGCGGCGGATGCGGGCGATTCGTAAGGTAAAGGGTTAATGAAAAATTAGGAAATGCAGTTGCCTCCAATTACAAAATACTTGTGAGTTTTGGTTTCTTACGTAAGTGTTTAAAACAGATACCTATGATCTGAAATATACTATCAGTGCATGCTATACGAGTTTGTCATTGTAGATTAACCCATTACTCAGATTATTTAGGATATAGCATAAAAAAATTCTTCTTTCTATGAGAAATTGTCTAGTCGGTTACATTTTTCTTAAAGGTTTGGGTATTTTAGAGTTCTCTTGCAATTTAAAATATTAATATTTTTTTTTATTTCTGTTGTTAGGTTACCTGAAAGTTCTCTTAATTTGTTAGACAAAGATTATATCTACCCTACTATTTTGTTTTGCTGGCCAAAGTCACATTATCTTGATTTTATCCTCATTTTGCTCCACCCCCAAAAAATAAAATGTAAATTTTTTAACCGCCGGTGCTGTAAGAGTGAGTTTTTTCTCAAAACTGCACCACTTTGGAGACATACAGTACGCGAAGAGTGGATAATAACTAACTCACCAGTGGAGTGGAGTTATCACCCAACGTATCACTTTCAAATTCTGTGCATATGGACAAAAACACAATGTTTCAGCCAATAAATCCCCAGGTTTAATCGTTTTCTTGTGCTTGATATTCTTGGCAACAAATTTGCAATTATACCACTCTACGGGTGATTTATTGATAATACACCCTCTACGTACTGTACATCCACCCTAAGGCAAATGTATATATGTGAGGTCACAGCCTGGTGCAAGTGGAAATGTTCTACCTATCAGGTTAAACTAACTCCTAAAATAAGGCCTCTTTTAGATTTGGCACCTGGACTAATATTGGATATCACACAACTAAGGACATACCGAAGAAAGGTTTATGGTAGAAACATCTTCGTAAAACCGTAGCAACTCTGAAACGTCATTGAGACAATAAAGACGAATTTTCACCTCCCTATCCTGGTAACAGTTGATATTCCCGGATCACATTCTTAATCCTCACCATGCCACGTCTACTTTTATCGTACAATGTGAATGTATATATGGGCTTGTGTGTGAAAGCGTTTAATATAATTTATAACACACGTGTAACAATACCATCTGATTAATGGTTAGGAAGAGTGAGACGTTAATCTACGCATGCCATATCATCCAGAACATCAAAATAAAGTATGCAACGACAGTCACTGTTGGCAGACAAAGGGTTACGAGCAATACAATATCACTGGACAAATATCCATACTATATTTCGTTCATCCACAACCATGCAATCCAGATAATACTTTGCCAAATTTATCCAATAAGTTGCTATGGTAAGGCGAGGAACAAAGGAGAAAAAAACATGTTATGCACTTGCAAAGCATGCATTATTCACCCTCTGCACACTTATTTCAAATTATTATATACATTATAAATAACCACATTCCTATTAGCTGGATCTTATACACGTGACGGGTACTCAAAAATCCAAGGACACCGGTTTTCCAGTGAATAGCAACTTTCCAAATATAGCGTTTGGAAATCCCCTCTCTACTTCTATTTCAATCGACGTGCATGCGCAGTGAACCCGACGTCCGTCTCATTTTATGTTATTCTGCAGATGATAACTATTTTATTGTTAAATAAAAGTATTTCTGGTTGATATTATTGAACTTTTAACTGACAAATAGAATATTGTTTTTTTTAGGATGGTGCATACAAAAAACAGCTATGGACTTTTGTAGTGGTAAATATGCTGTGATATGAACCTAAAAAAATCATATTGACCGAGGTTCATATCACATCATGTTCACCACCACAAAAGTCCATAATTGTATAATGTAGAAATTTCAGGCAGCATTGTTTTCCCATATCGCGCCTAGGAGTTTAATAAATTGAATCTTGTTTGACAGAGTTCTATCGAACATGATTGAATTGATTAAATTCCTTGTTGCATTGTGGGAATATTTTGTTGGTTGAAACTTTGAAATTTCAACATTATTCTGCAAAGGCTTAACTGGACATTGTAATCATACATACAGTTTATCATGATTATGTGCATGTCCTGTGATTTGTATCAGATTCGAGGTAGTGTCCAGAATGGGATCTCAACGAGCCGGCTTACCCGGCGAGTTATGATCCCATTTTTGGACACCACCGAGAATCTGATGCAAATCACAGGACATGCACATTTTGATAATTCATTTATCTAACAATTCTGTCATATAAACAGATTAAATCTTAAATTATTAATACAGTTTTGGGACATAGTGTCAAGACATAGAGAAAAAGTTTTAAACAAGCATATTTTATGGAACTACATTATTGTGCACTCTAACAATGAGTAACGCGGTCACCGAAATTTTCAAAGCTGTGTTGTCCAATTAATCACTTTCAGTGTCACTTCCTATGATGATCCGCTTGAATTTCAACCATTTAACCAGTAAAGATTTGTTTTTATTTCGTTCAATCAGTGTTTATTGTGGGGGTCCATTTGCTATTAATAGTTCTGTAGCTAAATGAAAGGAATTTTCTTTTGTTTTGTAAGCGATCACCTGAGTCGATCACTGAAATGCACATAGAATGTATTCATTCGCCCGTTGTGATAGCCCGTCGCGTTACAGGAAACGAGTCGTCTGATACAGAATCAAAATAAGTCGTCAAAATGAACACATTATGTGATACGTATCGTTTCTCGCGATTTTCAGGCCAAAATCTATAAGATTGTTAGAAAAAAATTACATACTAGATAAATCCGGAAAGGTATCACATTGTGGATTAAAAAGTTAATACAGTAATTCATCATTGCAGGATGACTTCAAGTCAGAATCAATTAGATTCTGGAGTACTTCCAAATGATTACAGTAAAGTTTATTATTGTATCCACTGGGTCATCCAAAAGATGGTTGCCCCACACATAGCGCTTATTGTGCTTACTGAAGATAAAAAAACGTGGATGTGACTTAGAATCAAGTAGATTCTGAAGCACTTTCAAACGGTTTCGGTAAAGTTTGTTGCTGTAAATGCGGGGTCATCCAAAAGAGGGTCGCTTCACGCATGGTGCTTACTGAAGATAAAAAAGTGGATGTGACTTAGTGTACTAATATTTCAAGGGACTAGGTCTGATTTTAAGGGTAGCATAACGTGCATGTATTGTGAGAGCTGAATATTCCAGGGAGGCATTAGGAACAAATCGTGTGTTACTAAACTCATATCTTAGGCTTAGATACCAAATGGCTCTGGTGGTAATAACTGAATGTGACAGCTTTGTGAAAACATTCCTTTTTTACTCTTTCTTCAGCAGTGATAAGAGTGTTGTTCTCAAATTCTTGTACCAATTGTCAGTTTATGTATTTTATTTATTAGCTGAAAGCAGAGAAGAAGATTATGCTGGTATTTTTCTCAAAGGAGTAAGAAGCGGCGGCACTGGAAGATGTCGGACCAATCTTCTTGAAGTGTAAATGTCGCAGTTTTTTATTATCCTTCAACTATTGCTGCTGATGCTGTGTTGCAGCACACCAACATGAGGCAACTTGGCCATTCAACAAACGTAAACAAGTAAGTTAGGAATAAACCCATTTATTACACGCCTGTCCTATGAAATCCCCACCTACAGCAACACTAAACCATGCTCAAAATGAAAATCCGTTCAGCACACATGTGCGGAACGGAAATCGTTGACGGACTATTTTTATAAAGAAGCAAAATTTTACTGAAATTTTCTACAAATCGTGCACCCCAATTACAATTTGAATCGCTAGCGATAGCTAAACATCGTCCCCTGAGTTCCAATGTGTTCTATGTGCCAGTAGGGCGAAATAGTAACACGGGTTTCCCTCGCAAATGTGCTTGGCGATAAAATGTGTTCTTTTTGTTGATAGTGGTCAAACGAATTGCTGAGTGTCCTTCTAATAATTGATTATATAAACGTGAAGGTGGCCTCTCGTTCTATCCTTCTGTGCGCTGGCACTCGTGCCATATCGATTAACACATTCACACACACATGTCGTTCTGTGTATGTACTGTAGTTTCACCCATTTTAAGAAAAGAAACGAAAACATTAACCTTTTATCTTATAGGAAGAGCTCATCATTCGCTAACAAAATGCGAAAAGAACTAAAAATGTTCATTTTCGGGCTCCAAATATAGCACTGTGTGGGTGCCATTCTATGAGCGCGCCCCCACCCCGCGTTCGAAATGCTTCTTATGCCCCTACCATTCAACGCCTGGCGACATAGTCTGTTCTGAATTTGGGAAATAAATGTGTAACATCATGTATGGAGACGATGTTCGTCATTTGTTCATCATTTGATTAAGCACATGTTGATATAAAAAGTAAGAGAATTAATTTCTAGTTTGTTCGGTTACATTACTGAAGCAACACGTATGAACTGTGAACGAATATATAATCACAAAGAAGGCCATGTCATTCTTCCTTAAGGTCAGTGTAATTACATGAATGCCGTGTGCGTAAGCAAGTACTTGGTAGTTTAACTAGAACGCGGAGCTGATTATAAACGAATACAGATATGCCGTTTTTATCTTTATATTTATTTGCACTGTATTTGGAACAAATATTCATTTTTAGAAGAAGTAACAAATGGAACGATACTGTTTGATAAGATTGCACTTCGTATGATTTAATAGATTAACCCTTTGATCTCTGGTGGTATCTTCCATGCAAGTTCAATGGCAGCAATTAGAAGAGACCATATTCATTATTTCGGGTAGTCCAATCAATATTTTCAACGTGCAGCCTCGGGACTGCACGTTGAAAATATTGATTGGTCTCCCCCACACATTTACTGAAGAGCCATCCTATTTAATGACATTATGACGTATGATGCTCCTGGTCGGAAAAGCGGCCGCTAGGGTTGAAAGGGTTAAAAGGTCTGTTTTAATTTCAACATTTGGTTTGAAAGATGCTGATTGATATCATTTGCGAGTACGTTACAAGAAATTAAACCCCACTGCCGACTCCTCCCTTTGTTTTACTTTTGCTGAAGGAAACGAATGACCGTAACGAGCAATAGGTGTGTATTATTGTAATAATAGCTGGTCATTATCACAACAATAACTGGACATTCTTTCAAATGTCATCTTTCTAATAAATCTCATTTCCCCGAAACAATACACAGTACCGTAATTAGATAATGGGTTACAAGTAAATTACTGTAGGTAAGAGTAACATTTCCTCTCAGACTATATAGTAAGGCCGCCTAGGAGTGGTCACTTTCCACGGGTGGGCAATATTTCCACGGACATAGTTATACTAGATTCCAAACACTCAGTATAGGAATTATCATTAAACATTTAATTAATGAAGCACCGTTACAACCTGGTGTTTCATTAATTAAAATTTTGCTGATGAAGATGGTTATTAGAGTACGTGGACAGAGGATTGTAATTAAATCACCCGCGGAGTGGAATTATCACCCAAGCTATAACTTTCAAATTTTGAACATATCAACAAAATCACAAGCAAAGTTTCAGCCAATGGACCTCAGGGTTTAACCCGGAGGTCTATTGGCTTGAACTTTGCTGGTGCTGGTTATGCTTTGCAACACACTTGCAATTATTCCTCGGGTGGAATCTCCACTCTGCGGGTGATTTAGTGATAATACACTCTCCACGTACTGTACCTGGTAAACGCGTGCGTGGACATCACTGCCCACCCGTGGATTACAACCAGTCAACGGAGGCTCTACTGTAACTGTTGATTCCTCTTATGACACATAGGAAGGACAAGCAAACAGTCATCTAAATGACCCCCGGGTTCAAGATCATAAGTTTTCTTCCGAGTGTAAATTCCACTCTGTTTTAGTGACAATTCACAATTCACGTATAGTATTGTCAGCGACGATCAACAATCCAGTGTTCAAGGGGTATGGAAAGGTCACGCTTAGTTTATTTGAAATAATATTTCACTGACGGTCTTAGTTATACCACTTCACATTTTCAACACAGTTCAGCAATTTGGTTTGAAAAAGTGGTAATTTTCTCAGTCAGATTGCGATAGGGTGACGCGACACTTTTCAAACACCAGTGAGTCGAGATTCTTTGAATAACATATTGGGAGATTCAACAATGCGGCGGGGAGAAAAACTGAAATATATTTTTGACAGGATTGCGACGCTACAGGGATCTGATCGAAATTCGCTGCCCGCTTTTCTGATTACAGTACTCATACTTATTTGAGTACAAACAAAAACAACGGCTGCCGTTCGATTTGCTCATTTGATGCATGTAATGTTGTGCAGGGAAATTCAAGAATACGGGAAAACGACGTGCGAAGGGTTTCGTTGTGTGAAGTTCACGACGTGTTTGCTTAGGAATACAACACAGCTATTACTACAGACGCATTTAATTCATTCCACGAAGTTCCCCGCAACATATAGGTCTAAAACTTAGAAGCGAAGATGCCTGTGTCTTATGAATCCACAGTTGAAACGCCATTGGAGAAAGATGTCTTACAAAATGGAACGATGCATGGAGAAATCGATACGCTTGAACACACCAAAGCTGAGAATCTACATATAGATAAAACAGGAGGAGAGCACAATGATGTCAAAGAAACAGGGTAAGAGAACCATTCGATACTTTGAACTGCAATATGGTTGGACTGTGTGTTTCTTATATTATTTTATTCCAATAAGTACCACAAGTAACCCTCTCAAAACAGAATTCTTTGCATGTATTAGGGTGTGCCGGAGCCAGGATCATGCGGTGTTGGTGGTGATTGTGGTGCTGTGTATCTGTCTTTGAATTGACGCGAGGGACTAATGAGGACTGAAAGTCAGATTGGAGACTGAATAGTGAATGAACAAAGTTGTCTCTGTTGATTGTTCTGGGGGATGGGTTCACAGGCGTGAGACTGTGGTAATATTTATTTGAGCCTCCACGCAACAAAATATGCAACTGAATCAATGACCACCGACCAAATCAGGATTACATTTTATATCCCACCCCAGCAGAGTAATTGTCTTTCAAGCTGCGTGATTCGGTTAGAAATCTATCGTCAAAGCTCGGTTAAACTTCCAAAACTATCTTTGTAATAGGTGAGCCCCACCTCTTTCCAACCAGTTGCGCTTTCGTGCCCCAAATTGTCTAGGTTTAGAGAAAATAATATGACAGAAATCGAGGACACCCGTTTAGGGATTTTGGAGAGGCCACACAGCTCAGGTAAATGGAGGATGAGTTTACTTGAAAAACATATATGAGCTGAGTGTTAATCCGTCGACAAGTATCGAACTCAACGGAAGTCCACTAAGAATTACAAGCCTATTGCCAGGTAATTGACCTACAGGTCCATTACTGTAAACTTTGCTTGTTTTCTTTTAACAATGTCAGGCATTTCTTGGACGAATTATCTTCACAGATAGTGGAACCTGCCCCTCCTATTTATACCCATGGCCTCAAATGTCAAACTAAAAGGCGCACAGACACGTGAGAAGTAAGTTACGTGAGGACCGAGTAGGTGATATTTGCTACTGGGCCTAATTAACGAGTTTCTGTAACATTAACTTTCTTCTATTTCTTTTTGTTGTATGGAACCTTCAAAATATATTTTTTTGATATACCCCAAAACCTGGCGTTGCTTACATGAAGTGTTTTTGGATTCTACCTTCTCCTTGCTTCTTATTTGCTTTCAATGGTCAAATTACTTAATATCTCAGTTTTGAAGTGATGTTTTAATGTACATTTGTCTGAACAGTCTGCAGTGAGCTGTGTTATCATGTTGCTTGTGGTGAAATCATGGTAACTTGCGAAAAATCTGCTGGGTAAATCACCCAACTTCGTTGTATTGTGTTTCCTAGAAAACCTGACTCATGTAGTCGCGATTGCTCGTACTAACTGGCAATGTCATCGGCACCCAAAACAAGTAAAGCAAGTTCTCAGGCTGACGTGGTCTCTAATAAAGACATTCGGAAACTTATTGTGGACATGGATAAGAAGTTTACTGAAATGATCAGCAATGTAAGCAAAGAAAGCCAAGAGGTAAAAACCGAAATATGCACTGTGAAAAACGAAATGGGCTCCGTTAAACGCGAGATAGCACTGATCAACACAGCTATCAATAGTATGAAGTCCGATTATTGTGACCTGAGCAGAGATGTGGAATTCACTGCGGAGAGAGTGGAAGAGCTGGAGGGTGATCGTTTCCCGAACCTAGAGCTTAAATTGGAAGCCAAGCTACAGGAATTGGAGGAAAAAATTATACTTAGTGAGTTGCATGATAGGAAAAATAACCTTCTTTTCTATGGAATTCCTGAAGTTGCGAATGAAGATCCCTATCGTTCAATGGAAGCATTTCTTAAGGATGACCTTAAAATTGAGGGTCAAGATGCCGCGAGCATTATGAATCGGGCTGTGAATGCCCATAGGCTTCCTTCTGCTAGACTTAGCAACCCGCAATCAGGAGCACATCCTAAACCCTTCATCATGAGAATGGGCAACGACCGTGATAAACAATTAATCAATGAGATCAGCAAGTAACTTAAGAGGTACAAGAAAAAGTGTGAGAACTGACCTCCCACCCTCTCTGAAGAGAGAGAGGGGCAGACTTTCTGGAATTCTACAAGCTAAGGACAGACAAAGGACTCAAAACCAGGATAAGAGTTAGTGGTGTAAGGGTGATATTAGAACACAGAGCTTCTATGTCAGTAAGTTGGCAAGAATATACTGATTAATACTGATTAATAAACAATTAACATTAACAGCAACAGCAAAAGTTATCAACCTTTCAACAATAACAACCCTTATGAACTGTGATAAGTGAAAATTCAATTAGGTGTTCGATCATTAACCGTATTTTAACCACTATCATAAGATCCAATTTGTTTCCTGATTACATACCTCGTGGATTATTAGATTACTGGAAGAGACATGTCACCTTTCAATTATATTTCCTTATTTGATCACAACTGTAGTACATCACCAGAGATATTCATTAGCCTACTCATCTTGAATAGACATATCCTTTTGTCTATACAGATAATTCGCAAAAGTTCAACAGGAAAGTATATCCATCTCATCATACCTCCTCCCCCACCCCCATATCCACTCCCTGACAACTTAACAGATTTTTACATGTTATCCCCTCCCAATTTTAAATAAATCTCAAAGACAGTTCAAGGAGACTATATTCGTCAAATTCTGTATCTGACCAAGTGGAAATCACTGCCTACATTTCCAGCATGGGCAATAGTTTATTTGGTGATGTCTATTTGATAATATATACAATTTACAATGACCAAAAAGCAAGTTTATCACATCTCATAACTTGACCACCTCCTCCCCTCCTCCACTTCCTGACTACTCACTGGAAAGTCTTAATCAGTTGTATCTTGTTTGACAGAGCTGATATCTCTCTCAGACGAGATATAACAGACAGGAAATAACAGAATAGATGCCTGTATTGGATTACTGAGGTCAGGTTTGTGCAAAGGCATGGTAAATAGTCTTGTGGTTGGAAGTTATATCCAATTAATTCAATTATGGAACCTACATTTGACTACAACTGTACCTCACCTGTTACACTCACTAGAATATATTTCAAGAATGGGCAAGAGTGCATTTTATTGAGTGATGTCCATAATTTTGCTAATATATATAATTTGAAATGATCCACGAGCTAACATATACATATATTATTGAGAAATGTCCATTTATTATAAAACATAACCTGTAATGATACACAAGCAAGTATATCCTGGTTGATGTTATATTTGATTTTCAATTGAATGGGCCTCACTGTATATGGAATCCATATTTGTATACAACTGTACCTCACCTAGTAACATTAACTAGCCTATATTATCAGAATTATCAACCACTATGATAAATCTAATTTATTTCCTGAATATCTACCGTGTGAATTATTAGATTTCTGGAAGAGGCAGGCCATTTTTTCAATTATTTTCCCATATTTGACCACAACTGTAGCACCTCACCAGAGACATCCATCAGCCAACATATCTTGAATAGACATATCCTTTTGCCAATACATATAATTCGCAAATGTCTGCTAGAAAGTATACTCATCTCATTATACCCTCTCAACCCACCCTACCCCCACCCATTCCCTAACTCTTTACCAGATTTTTTACCTACATATTGTGAATAGACATATATTACTGAGTGAAGTCCATTTACTAATATATATAACCTGTAATGATTCATGAGCAAGTATATCCACCATAATGTTACCACCACCCCTCCTTCAATTCGCTGAGCTTTCTCGGCCAGGATATAGCAGAATAGTTATTTAATTAACAGGAGTTTGCTTTATAACCTATCTGCAATTAACAAGTCAGGTTTGTTTTGGTGACAAGGTGAATGGTCTTGTGATTGGAAGTTGTTTGCAATTAATTCAATAACACATGGAATCTATATTTGTCTTTAGCTGTACCTCACCCAGTTATACTTGCCAGCTTTCATTTCCAGAATTCCCGGCCACTCACCAGATGTCTTATTCTGCTGTGTCTTGTTGGACATAGCTTACTGAGCTCTCTCGGACAGGATATAGCTGAATAGATGCCGGTATTGATAACTGAGACCAAATAGATTCATAAATAAGGGGAATTGATTTTATTATTCAACTAAAAGGAGTTTGCCCTATAACCTATATTCAATAAACGGATCAAATCTGTACTGAAGGTATGGTAAATGGTCCTGTGATTATATAGGGCCCGACAGTATACGGAATCCTTCTTTGCCTACAACTGTACCTCACCTACTGACTGTCACAAGTCCATACTATCAGAATGGACATTAGTTCAATTTATTTAGTGATGTTCTTTTGTTAAAATATACACCATTGCATATTTATTTGATGATGTCCTTCTGTTAATATGTGCTTTCCCTATTATATTCGATTAGCGAGGTTACTCGAGAGGGATATATATAATTAAATGGGTTCCATTGTATATGAAATCCATATTTGTATACAACTGTACCTCATCTGGTAACATTCACGAGCCTATGTTATCAGAATGGTCTTTAGTACATTTTATTTGGTGACGTTATTTTATTAAAATATACATTAGTGCAGATAATTTGATGATATCCGGTTTAACATATATGTATTTCATATAGATAATATGGAATCTATGTTTGTCTACAACTGTACCCCACTCAGTTACTCTCACCATCTTTCATTTCCAGAATTCTTGCCCGCTCACCAGATGGCTTATTCTGTTGTATCTTGTTTGACAGACCTCGCTGAGCTCTCCCTGACAGGGTATAGCAGAATATTTATTCAATTAACAGGAGTTTGCTTTATAACTTATCTACAATTAACAAGTCAGATTTGTGCTGGTGACATGGTGGATGGCCTTGTGTTTGGAAATTGGCAATTAATTCAATAATAATGGAATCTATATCTGTCTTCATCTGTATCTCACCCAGTTACGCTCACCAGCTTTTATCTCCAGAATTCCCGGCCTCTCACTAGAAGTCTTTCTCTATTGTATCTGGTCTCGGAATGGATATAGCAGAATAGATGCCAGTATAGATAACTGAGGCCAAACAGATTAATAAACAAGGGAAATTAATTAACTGACTGTCAGGGTGATTTCTTGGCATATTACAAGATTTTATTATTCAACTAAAAGGAGTTTGCCCTATAACCTATATTCAATTAGCAGGCCAAATTTGTACTGAAGGTATGGTAAATGATCTAGTGTTAAAACAAGGCCCAATTGTATACGGAATACTACTATGCATACAACTGTATAGTACCTACTGTACTGAAGGTTTGGTAAATGATCTAGATTTACAACAGGGCCAAATTGTATACGGAATCCTTCTTTGCATACAACTGTATATCACCTACTGACAGTTGCAAGTCCTCACTATCAGAATAGACAGAAGTTCAATTTATTTAGTGATGTCGTTTTGTTAAAATATATACCATTGCGTATTACATGAGGATGTCCTTCTGTTAATATGCGCTTTCGTTAATAATCCTGCCCTTCCAATTCAGAACAAATCATTATTTGGCTTGTGTTCTTTATGATAACTGTACGTCGTGAGGTGTCACACTGACCCATAATACACGAGGATTTGTCGATTGGGATGCTTGATTCGGTATTGTTTGTTGGATGATTTGTGTAACAATCAGTGCCGGATCGAGCATTCCAATTGACAGTAACATGGGAAATGAGTGCAAACACAAATTGAATTGGCCAGTAAGATAAATAACAAATACATCCACGGCGAATAAGGCGAACAACCATAAAACTATACATATATAGAAATATTCTTATCCCAGAGGCCAGCAAATAGCCTCAGATTTGTCACAACTTGGCCGCAGATTTGTCACAACTTGACCGCGACTCACATTCGGCAGGCCAACGTGTTACTATTATTATTATTAACTATATTTAAATTTCAATCGCTCACACAACGTTTACAAATGATCATTATGTATCTGACTAATGCCATTGGACTCATGATTGATTTATTCACTCCTGTACTGGTCAAGGCCAAACGTGATTCGTCGCCTGAGAGCAAAAATGTTCTATATCCCATAAGGGACATGGGTCATTCTGGTACTCATCCGACGAATTACGAATGCCCCATTCGCCAGTATCTGCGATGCGATACTGAACCAAGTTTATACACGAATAACTTTTAATGAGACACCGACATTTTTTTATACAGGTAAAATAGGACCTGGTAACCAAATACATTGGGACCTCTGTGGGCAACATAGCATAAACCACTAGCAATACCTGACTTTATATATATATTTATATTTATGCTGTGCCATTTTGCTGATAACACCGTTAAAAACCAATAAATAAATACAAGCATAGTCCCCCCCCCCCCCGCCAACCAATTCGTGCCTATTACGACCTCATTCTTGTAGGGCGATTCCTACCGGGGTACAGGAGTATTCTACATCCAATTATTCATGCATATTACGACCTAACTATTGTAGGGCGAGTTTTACAGGTGTACGGGAGTGTTCTACATCCAATCATGGCAAACAAGATCTGTTCTACTGGTAAAATAGGACCTGGTAACCAATGCTATTAGTACTTCAGTGTGCAACATAGCATAAACAATTGGCAATACTTGACTTTATATCTATGTTGCCCATGATATAACCCAAATGCTTACAACGACGTTACACACCAATAAATAAATGATAAATGCATATTTCCCGTAGTCAAGCAACTCGTACTTATTCCATCCTCACATTTGCGTGGTCAGTTCGTCCGGAGTACAGGAGTTATCTATATCAAATCGTTCGCCTGCACAGAACTACAATGCTCATTGACTGTGCTTTAATCTCCAAGGCGATCGAATTCTCGACTTACAATTGATCATCCTTGAGGACCATAATTTCTTAATACTTCTATGAGAAGGTTCTTTTCCAAAAACCTAACATACTTCTATGAGAAGGTTCTTTTCCAAAAACCTAACATACCCATTATGTATGAATATTATCCATCAGTTCCTGGTGTCAGAGTAATACCTGTGGGATTTTGCTATATAGTTCACCATTTTCTTGTACATATTCTTATAGTCCTCGAAAATCAAGGTAAGTTTTTCCTCATGTTCGGACTATCGGTTGCTTTCTTTGTCCCTTTAATCAATTATGGCTAACACAATTTCTCTTGATGAGATCCAAAATAATGTCAACTTTGATTTCATGACAAAACTGAATGATATTATTTCTAGCGAGGAAAAAGACCTCACCCTCAATTCTCTTGACTCCGGTTGCCACTACTTTACGCCCGAACACTTTAAAGATGAAATTTCAAGCAAAATGAAAACTCTCTCCCTACTCAACATCAAGTGTCGTAGTTTGAATGCAAACTTTGAAAATATGAACAACTTACTGGCTGACCTGCAGACAAATTATAACTTTTTCGATGTGATTGGAATGACAGAAATATTTAACTTGAAATCTGGCGTTGAGTACCGGCTTGCGGGTAATCACCCGCTAGTGTCCCGTACGCGCCCTGACAACGATGATGGTAGGGGAGGTGTAGGAATGTTCATAAATGATAGTATACCCTACAAAATACGAAATGATCTGTCAGTCTTCATACCACGTTTTTGAATCCCTCTTTATAGAAATGTCTCTGAAGAAAAAATGTATTGTAGGGACTATCTACAGGCCAAACACAGCACCTAAAGCAGACCTGGACTTGTTCCTCGTCAAACTAAATGAACTGCTAGACTCTTTAAGCAGGGATAACATTGTAGTCTACTTCATGGGTGACTTTAACACAGATCTGCTTAGTGTAAATACCCACAGTGAAACGAATACTTTTATTGACTCGTCATTTACTGCTGGTAGTTTGCCCGCCATTACAAAGCCTACCAGAGTTACGGAGTTTTCCGCTACCATAATTGATCATATATTCAGCAATAATATTACAAAGTTCACGTCCGGAATTATAATTACTGACGTCAGCGATCGTTTTGCCTCGTTCTATGTAGATGAACTAGATAATCGTCCTCCAGTTGCAACCCCTATTTATAGACGGTCAATGAAAACTGAGAATGTCATCTGTTTTAAAAGACTCTTAACGGCTTGTGATTTTTCTGATGTTATCAATGACGTTTGTTCTAACTCGGCATACAATCGGTTCCTGGATAAATTTCACATAGTCTTTGAACAAGCATTTCCCCTAAAAGCAACCCCCTCTCGAAAGAAACATATAAAACGAGAACCATGGATGACCTCTGGCTTATTGCAATCATCCCAAACTAAAAGTAAATTGTATGTTGAAAAACTAAAATTTCCACCACCCAAAACACATCGGATTACAAAACATTCCGCCAGGAATATAACCGCTTGAGGCGAAAGTGCAAAGCAGATTATTATAATCAAGTACTACTTGAAAACAAACATAATATTAAAAAAACGTGGGATATCTTGCGAAAAGCAATATACAAGTCAAATAACAGCCGACACCTACCGCCTTCCTTAATGGACGGGAATATTGAATTATCCGACCCCAGAATAATCGCGGACAGATTTAAAACATTTTTTGCTAACATTGGTGTGAATATAAGTGCCCAAGTGCCTCCGACACAACGTCACTTCTCAGAATTTCTCTGCAATCGTTATAATGGGGATTCATATTTTGTAACACCTACTAACGCACAATAAATAGTTAACTGTGTTAATAAATTAAAAGGCAAACCAAGTACCGATAGTATTAATATGTCTGCCAAACTGCCGAAGAAGGTTATATGCGAGATAGCAGCCCCTTGTCTCATATTATCAATCTATCTTTCGCAGTAGGTAGAGTACCAGACAGAATGAAGCTAGCCAAAATCATTCCTGTCTTTAAATCTGACGATCCTCAACTTTTCACCAATTATCGCCCTATCAGTATTCTTCCAACATTCTCAAAAATACTCGAAAAATTAATGTACTCACGATTATACACTTTCCTTGACGAGCAGAGCGCTATATATAAGTATCAGCTTGGGTTTAGGAAGGGTCATTCGACTGTGCATCCCACTTTGCATCTATTAAACAGTGTCGCAGAAGCAAATGATAAAACTTCAAAGGATTGTACACTATCAATTTTTCTAGATTTTTCAAAAGCATTTGATACCATAAATCACTCGATTCTTTTGAAAAAGCTTGAAAGCTACGGTATAAGAGGTTTAGCTAACTCCTGGTTCGAAGATTATCTAACAAGCAGGTGTCAGTTTGTATCTTTCATGAACAGCACATCGGTAGTAATGGGTGTTTCCATTGGTCGACCACAAGGTTCAGTTTTAGGCCCTCTTTACTTTGTATTATTCATTAACGACATCAGCCAATCCACCCTACTTAAGGTGCTGTCTTTTGCAGACGATGCCACAGCTTATGTGTCGAGTGGGAACCTAGATACTCTGTTAGATGAGACCAATACTGAACTCGATAAAATCAGTGAATGGCGCTCTGCAAATGGATTATGTCTGAATGCTAGTAAAACCAAATGTATGTTGTTACACCCGCAGAACAACTCGTATAATGCCGCCAATAAAAATATATCTTTGAACGACATAGACATTCCATTTGTTACCAACAGCCTTGAGGAAAACTCTATCAAATTCCTAGGGGGTCAACCTGGACGAAAATTTAAAGTTCAAACAACACACGTCTGCAGTTTGCCTAAAGATGGCTTGGGCAATATTTGCCCTTAATAGGGCAAAAAGAATCCTTCCTTTGAAAGCCCTGAATATAGTGTATCAGTCATTGATACATAGCCATATGTTGTATGGTATACTTGTCTGGGGCCATGTACCCTCAACCAGGAGAATTTCAACACTCCAAAAAAGGCTATCCGTATCATAACAAATCGAAAATATACCTCGCACATCGAACCCTTATTTAAAATCTGTGGAATACTGAAGTTTGAAGATTTGGATAAGCTACATGTGCATCTTTTTATGCATGACTGGTACCACAATAAATTCCCATGTCATTCGACAATACATTCGAAATATACACTAACCCTTCTGGAATGGAGACAAGACAAACAGGGAATGTGAGCTCCCCCAAACCAAGAACTCGCTTTTCTGCTGATCTCCCGATTCATTCTTTCCCGGAAATTTGGAATGATTTAAATCTCGAAGTAAGGCAATATAGCAGTCCTCTGTTTAAAAAGACAATAATTAATTCATTTTTGAATGGATATTCTTCTGACATTACTTGCACCAATCCACTCTGTCCAGATTGTGGCCCAGCATAAAGTGATCTCATCCCACCAACTATCGCTATTTCTACAATTAATCCTAAGTCTAAGACTTTTCAAATCACCACTTGTTTTTTTCTGATTACCTCCGAACATGGGGAAAGCTTCACAAAAAGCCTCTCTAAGGGTTCACTTATTGTGAATCGGGGAGGACAAAGAACTAAACCACTCTGATGTCAGGACAAAATAAATCATGTCTGGGAATGGCAGGAAGACAGCCTTTCTGGCTATGCCATTTCCATGCAGTGTACACTTTTTTATTGTTATTTTGTATTTATGTAAACTGTACATAAGTATGCTGCAAAATAAAGTTTCATTTCATTTCATTTCAAAATGAGAAATTACGAAATGCATGTATTTCAGTTATATTAACCCTTTGAACTGTAGTTGTATCTTCCATGCCAGTTCAGTGTAAGCAATTAGAAAAGTCCATATTCATTATTTGGGGTAGACCAATTAATATTGTCAACGTGCAGCCTCGGGGATGCATCTTAAAAATATTGATTGGTCTACCCTACACATTTACTGAACAGCCATCCTATTTAATGACGTTATGACGTATTATGTTCCTGGCCGGAAAAGCGGCCGCTCGGGTTCAAAGGGTTAAATTAAGCTTTTTCATTTTAATATGTTACTCAAAAGTGGTATTCATTGCATACGTTTTGATATTGTAGAATGTGTATCTCAAAGTGGAATCTAAAATATAAAATATTGTTAGTGTACAGGGGTATTAATTTTTTCCCATGTACATTATAAAATATTACCGTTAAAATACGGTAAAATAACTGTCAACCAGTCCTGTCACCGTACAGTTAACGGTAACAATTGTTGTTGCTTCTAAGCCCTCCTCCTATTTCTGAACACCTGGATACGATTTTGCTGAAGAATTACTTTACAGAAAAGTGCACGACCCTGTTTGTTTTTATTACACACCAGTAACTGCATTTCTCATGCTCACATGGGTTTGGAAAGCAAGAGGTAATTTTAACCACAAAATCTGGTGCGATCCGATATAACGTACCCTTTACGTGAAAACAATTCTCTTGTAATTCTGTTTTTTATAATTTGGAGTGTTCGGCGGAAAATAACCAATGAGAACCTTCAACTCTATTTATCTATCGGAATTAACGTTACTCATAACGAAATGTTTTGATGCACAACCGTGATAAAACTGTCGATAGTCACCATAGTTACATGGTCTCTGCCAGTAATATGAACAGTGAAACTCCGCCTCTTCTTTCGTTTTTGAAAACCGGGGAAAACGTAATTACGTTTAAGCAAACATGTCCAATTGGTTTCGATATTGGCGTCTGGTACTGGTAGAGTTTCAATGGAATTTTGCAACAGTGTGTTGTGTGCTGGCAATCTGTCTGATATTCGATTAACACTTTAGCAATGAAGCAGCACATGTTACCGACTCAAACCTCTTTTGAAACGTATGTTAACCCTTTACCTAACATGAAAAGCAGACGACACTTGCAAAATAAATTCTTGAATAACTAATTTTTTTCATTTTTTTTGTCTCAAAAACATAGGTTATGACCCCTCATTGGAACGAGCTCGTCGAGCTCGTTCCAATGAGGGGTCATAACCTATGTGTTTGAGACAAAAAATGAAAAAAATAATGAAAATTAATTTGCGATTTTTGAGAATAACGCTGGCCGGTTTTGGCCGTTACGTTGGGTAAAGGGTTAAGCGAATTAGCTCTCTGGAAGAATGAACCTCTCCCTTCCCCATCAGTTGAAGAACCAAACATATGTGAAACCATGATAGGGTCGGTTTAAGAAAAACTCATGTAAATCTGCTAATTAGTTTATATTTTTGAAATCGCTTCTCGTTTGAACATGAGCCCCGAGCTGCAAACCTCAAACCATGTTACCGTCAATTCATCACAGTGACTTATAGAATTACTTCAGTTTCAGTTTCAAAAGCACGAAATTTAGAGATTGCAAACAATTCGCGTCGTATTTAAAATCCTTGAACATTCTCCATTCTCTGGATGTAATGACGCCTGCACAAAATACACTTTCGAATCGACATTTTGTCGCGATAAATGCGAATGAACATCGATTCTACAAATGACAAAGTCAAAGGCTCTTGAATGGTTCTTTGGCAAAACTGCTCGTTTCTCCGTAAAATCATTTGTACCGTTCAAATCATCCTTTATGCGATTCAATTAACGATTAATTACATGCGATTCTTTTTCTGGGTGGGATGTGTAATAAATACACAATTAAGTATATGTTTGATTGGGTTAACGATTATTGGATTCGAGCGAGTGGCCCTGGGATATCACTTGAGCCACTCACTCTCGTGCAGTATTCGTTAGCCCATTCAAAGTGTGTATATGTATAATTCTGAAACCCTACAGCGCTGTAGGATTATATTATAGCTGATTTCCCTTGTCGAATGTTTATGCATTATGCCATCTTGTCATCGATTTCTACTATCCTTTGAACAAACAATTATGCAGAAACCATTCAAATGTAATCATACACAGTATTAATAGGGCGTGCTAGACGGTTGCTCATGTTCATGGGGCTGGACACATTTTAAGCGTAATTCCTGCATTTTCAAAAAGGCATAATCAATGTCGAAAGGTCACTTACTGTAGCTAAATTTATATTTTTGAGCTGAAGCCGTATTTTAAATGTATTAATTGTTCTGCTTTACTGATTTTTGCACACCCTTCTCATGTGGTGAATCTGAATCGAATACCGGTGGCTTGTTTCTATCCAGGGTCGAAAGAACGAATAAAAAACGTCTTCAATGCAAAACATTACATTATATACGACAGCAGCACCTACCGTGTGTACCCCTTTGGCCTCGTAATTTGCTACAGTGGAGGAGAAATGTTATTCCCATAAAATATCCAGCGGCCCATTTATACAGGTAATCCATAGCACATTTCGTCTTTAGTAGTTCACTCTAAAGCCTTTTTATGTTATTCATATGGGAAACCCTGACGACATTCAACTGAAACTTAAGGGTACCAGAAATTCTGTGATATTGACAACAAAAAAGGTTTTGTGCAATTGAACAAACATGATCTGCTGACATCATCAAAATTGTTAGTGGAAAGAGAAATGCACTGAAATTTATTATAGAAAAACCTTTCGGGTCAAAAGGACCCAGAGTGACCATCACGCCCGGTGGAAAAAAATACTATGGAAATTCCTATAGGGTCACAGGCGCCACCCCCACACCCAGAACTGCTTATCTCGTAAAAAAGAACGGCTATCATATTGAAAGGCTTAGGATTGAAGACCCCAGTGAGAGAGTTTTCTTCGGCAGTTCATGTCGTGCCGTATCGAAAATATAGCCCGGTTTCTGTGGTTATTCAACGTTACCAGATACAGCAAGGACCTTGAGAAATGTGCTAGGTACGCCACACGTGGAATCCAGTCTACGTGCAAGAACATCATGTAAAAACGCGTCGGATTGGTCGTTATGCATCTGAATGACCTTGTGACGTAAATGAAATGCATCGACATAAAACAGTGTCAAACATGGATGTAAAGAGACCACCGGAGGTGACATTTGTTTTACAAAATAATAGCTTCATTCACCTAATTCGAGTTTCAGGGTGGCAAAAATACAGCATATATCTCGGGTAACGTACGGGGGGACAGGATTTAACAAGCTTTGTTGAAATTCAGGAAAACCTCCAGCAAGGCTCGTTGATTTCAGCCCCCTGTACTGCACCCTCATTGTATTCAGTCTTTCTGAACAACGAGGACCAGTTGGACACTGTTTTTTTCTAATATTTTGCGTGGGTAGCAATAGAACCAACGTGTCTGAGTTACATGGTACTACACGATAATATCAAAGGAAGATCTCTCAGATGGGTTTCCAGTTTCAGTCATTCTAACTGGCTGTTGAGTTTTAGATTTTTTATTATTGTGTTCTATGATACTTTTAACAGACGCCATTGTCACAATGTGGCGTGAAGTTTACTGGGCAGAAAAAATCGGTGTATCTCGAGACAACTATCAAACAACGTCAAGTATAGTTCTGTGATTGCAAATGTAGTAGTTTTCTTGATCATATCGCGATTGGGTGGCCACACACTTCGACACTATTGAGTCCAGATTTCATAAAATACCATATTGCGAAATCAAGAGCGAATCAATATAAAAAAAACACCGGTAATGGCAAGATTCAATGTTCTCGCATTTTCTTTCCGACAGACGGGATTCTGCAGCGCGGTGGGTAGAAATCAGAAAGAAATTTCGACTAGGTCACGATCTAGTCACGACCCGTTCGACATTCTCTACCCGCATTTTTCACAATACCGTAACTTTCAGTCTTATAAACAAGGCTTGAATGAAGGTAGCCTTAGTAGAATACATGTGTACTGCCAATTTACTCTATATCTTAGTACATAGCGACACCAAGACCCAACTAGGATATGTGGGATCAGGGACGCCGGAAGCACGGGGGCAGAGTGGGCAGCTGTCCTCCATAGTGGTGGGGGGGGGGGGGGGGCAGAGAATGCCATTCCCAGGATCGTCACTCAATTTTTT
This sequence comes from Pictodentalium vernedei, assembly GCA_031216915.1. Taxonomy (NCBI): domain Eukaryota; kingdom Metazoa; phylum Mollusca; class Scaphopoda; order Dentaliida; family Dentaliidae; genus Pictodentalium; species Pictodentalium vernedei. The sequence continues at coordinate 316,329,144 of CM062296.1, read as the reverse complement.
TCTATGATCTATTCTCGAAGTAAAGCTAAAATACACACCAAATCCCTTCTGGGAGGATTCAAAATTCAATAGTGAAGGTGGGGGGAGTTTGGGAGAAGCAGTCTCCCTTCCTTCGGCCTTCCAGAGGTGCATGTTTCGGACTGTCATGAAAGGGCTGCTAAAACGAGTAAATTCCCCTTTCCAGGGTTCTAAGCCCCCCTACCTGGAAGTGCTTCCGGCGCCCCTGTTCGGGATAAAATGTTTTGTCCGAATCACATCACAAAAGATAGGTGTTATATGCGACCTTATCAACCAATGAGCGCAGATTTCAGTGTTCTATAATCATGCAACGTGAAATGCAGTGCAGTTGTATTAAGTGATTAAGATAGGTTTCTGATAGGATGGTCATAAGACACAATCTCCTTGGTGAGGGAGAGGTCACCATCCGAATTTCCTTATATCTAAACAATTAATGGAATATAAGTTGATTAGAAGTAAATACAAAAAGTTCGTCAAAAAGATACCGTTGGATATGTGATTTCAATCACGGTCAATCTAGTTTATAATTTCGCAATGTACGTACAAATGTACATGCTTTGTTTACGTGTATTTTAATTTTATTTTAATCTTTCTTCAGGTCAAAATCATCTGCCTTGCTGACAGTATGCGCAATTTGTGGTGTGTTAGACGCTATATTCTTTAGTGGAATACTTTCTTCCAGCAGTAATGTCATTTATGTTGAGCTGATCAGACAGTTTGATATTACGAGAACACAGGCGTCCATCTTAAGGACAATATATACACCAGTTGCAACTTGTACAAGTGAGTTTGAAATTAAATGTTACCAATTTTTAGTTTTCCATATAGGAGAAGATTGCTTCCAAAACACTGGCAGATTCCTTGCGATCGGTCTAGGAACACTTGGTAGAAAAGAGACCAATTTGGCCATTGCGGTACTACACATACTCCCTACTACGAAAGTATTGCGGTAAGTCGTTAACGACATTTTGACACGTCGGTCAGATTCCGCGGGTCAGATAAGAAGGGTGTATCTAACACATTTCTCAATGTCTGTATTGCATTGGGTAAAGTTGAGGAACACGGTGGTTTTGTGGTTACGGCATTGAACTTCAAACCGAAAAGGCCATGGTTCGATCCCCGGCCAGGGGTAACTGTGTTGTGTCCTTGGGCAAGGCTCTTCATCTAGATTGCTCACGTGTGGGTACGGTCGCGCTGTGTAATAAGGCATACTGCACGTCAATGGTGCACTTGTCTTCAACCAGTCTGACAGTTGTTCGCCGTTGCTCGGTGGTTCTCTCCAAGTACTCCGGCTTCCTTCACCCGTAAAACTGTCCGACACGAGGTGACCCTGGCTGCAGAAAGTGTCGGTAAACCCCAATCAATAAATGAATCGGGCAACGTTGAATACTTTTCATTTGTTGGAAAAACATATCCCAAAACAGGAAATAATTATTCTCATTTATAAATTCTAATTAGCCAATACGAAGCCCATGAGAATATTTCTACAAATTAATTCTGGATATTTATCGAGACAGAATACTATGACTTCAACCCACGTTCTTGCGAGATATTCGAATAGAGGTCTGTGATATCTAAAAGTTTAAAGGTTATTTTTATCGAAATTTTTGGCAAACGTGTTAAGAAATCTACGGCATCCCTGATGTAACTTTAATCCCTTAGACCCGAGAGACCGCTTTTCCGGCCCAGGAATATGATACGCCATAATTTCATTAAGAGATGGTTACGAAGTAAATATGTGGGGCAGACCAATCAATGTTTTTCAAAGTGCAGATCCCAAGGCTGCACGTTGAAAATATTAAATGGTCTACCCCAAATAATGAATATGGACTCTTCCAATTGTTGTCATTGAACGGACACGTAAGGCACCATCAGTGGTCAAAGGGTTAACTTTTAATATGATCACGGCTTTCTATTATTATAATTTTGTCATCATTTTGGAATCTCTTAAATGTATTCCGAACCTTTTTGCAAATGTTACTGTTATTATTTTGTGTCAGTAGTACAGTTAAAACTAGACGTCCTGTCACGAACTGTGCGCTTATCTAGGTTTAATTGCTCTTAGGAATTGTGCACAATTGCCATATCGACTGGCATCCAAAGCACGGCAGGTTCGCCTGGTTACTCATAGCAAACATAGGCAATGTTTCTGCCAATGGACCTCCGGGTTACCCGAAGGTCCATTGTCTGAAACACTGCTTGCCCACAGGCCATATGTGCAGAATTTGATAGCCTTACTATGGTCATAACGCGTAGATTAACGCGCAGATCGACTTCCTATTTGTGCGCATTTCATGACAGGACTTCTAGTTTTAACTGTATGTCTCGTATGTTTCAGGACTCATTTGGGGGACCTAGGTGGGGGACCTCAGAAGTGACATCATGTCACGTGACCCAGTGGCGCCATGTTTGGTTGTCATAGCAACCCGCGTGAGTGGCCATCTTGTGACATCATCCCCATAGTGATATGTGGTGCTATTGCACATGCGCAGCGCGTGTTGTTTGGGTGATACGTGTTCCCGACGTCCATTTTGTATACCGAAGGCCGCCATCTTGGTTTCTATGGTAGCACGTGGTTGCTCTGTTACCCAAAGGCCTACAATAATACAGGAATATGTTCGGAGGGTGTGTTCGATTGAGTAGGAGTAAATCTAATTACCACAAACAACCCGAAAATCCCAGCAAATCATCAAAATCCACTTTTATTTACTACGGATTCTTCAGGAATCCTACTTATAACAGTAGCACGTAGTGCTATAGTACCGAGGGGGGCACCGGGGGTAAGTTCGATTGGACTAGTGCAGTTTTCTGGCTCGGATTTTCCACAAATCCTCGGATACGTCTTAGAATTACCACAAACAACCCGATAATTGTTTACTTGGTCCTGATTTCAACTAAATTCTGTGTATCTACCTACGCATCTACAAGCTATGTTATGACTTCTTTGTTCTATTTATTTTGACTTCCCTAGATGTGTTTGTGTCATGTGTGCACATTGTGCACTAGCACATAGGCACATGCTGGATGTGCGATATGTGCTTATGTGAAAAATGCGCAATATGAAACATTGTGCACTAGCACATGGGCACATGCGACTAAAAGGGATTCTATAACCACCGACGTTTCCCCCCAAAAGGGATTCTATAGGGATTCCAAAAAGGGATTCAATAAGTGGGATTCCAAGCTCCTATACAGGTAGCCTTACAAACTTATCTCCAACTATCTGCCCTATGATTGGGCTGTTTTGGGTATTTGAATGGAATACTTGACAAAAACTTGCTGTTCAGTTTGTGAGCAGAAATCATTAGTTTTGAAACAGAGCACACAGGAGAATATAAAATGATAATTTGTTAGTTTGTAATATCAAAAAATGTATTCCGACCACCAAATACTAAACTGAAACATAAAAACGTTGGGAATTACACCTGTCACATCGGGATGTCAATGACGACATCTCCTTTACGAATCTTAATAGACTTACTGGAGTCTTGCACTGGAATATACTGTACGTCCCCCTAGTCACTGTCTTCGCAGTCAGTTTGTTTCCTTTTTGACCCTTGAACAACGTCACTGGCAATGTGCTGCTGAAGCACACCTGTTCGTTTATATTGCCGAACAGCACCAGAACGATGTCCAGCCTTTTCACTTATTAACTGTTGTGGCAAATCAGCTTCATACATCCGTGTCGCCGCTGTGGCTCTCAGTGAATGGTTGGTAAAGTGTCCTTGTACTCCAGCGTTTGCGCACAAATTCTTAATAACTTTAGATAGAGTGTTGATGCCAACTCTTGCCTCAGCATACCACTGTGTTTTTGTGGGCTTAGCAAGTGACCGCAGATAAAGAGAGGTGCACTTTCCATCTTTTGGCCTTAGTGAAACGTATTTTTCAAATAAAGAAACCAGGCATCTTTCAGGGTGAGCATGGTTAGAAAAAGGCTTTCATTTGTTTCTTCTTTAGTTTTCTATGATTGATGCCACCCATGTTACACTTAGAAACGTCCTCTGTGTATTCCAAGAACTTTAGGCTACTTTTATCATCTCTTTTAACTTTTAACTGACTGTTTTCTTCCAATCGCAAATTATAATATTCTTGTCCACCCCTTAGAGCAAAATTCAAACCGAGTAAATACAAAAGGGTGTTTCTAAGTTTATTGGGAGTGTCTGATTCCAGAATCCCTTGATTCTACATGAGCACTTCGTCCTCTATAGAAATGCCACCAGCTTGTTTCTTTTCGATACCGACTCCGGCCCTCGCCAAACTTTTCATTCTTTGGTCTAGAAGGTTTCTTGTGCTTTCGAAAAAACTGTCAACCATTATAGTCAGAAATCTTCCATTTTCACGAAGGTGATGTTGGATAGCAAGTAAAAGTTCATATAGTGTATTTCCGTGATACTCATCACCGTTCTGTTTACGAACTTTAGAAATAAAAGCTCCCAAACAATAGTCCAACATATGATTATTCATTGTTAAAATGTCCCCACTAACATGTCTAATGTCATTTCTCTCCAACTGAACCCTTCGTCTGTTATCCATCCACCCTTGAAAAAGGCTTAATGCCCATTTACTCTTGGACTCCGTTTTCTTTGCAAATCGGGAGTGAGAAATGTTATCCCGTTCCGTATCAGGAATCGGCGTTACGAAGCGTCTGGAAGTTAAAGCTTGGTGTGGTAGTTCACGGAGAACTTCATCAGTACAACGTACTAATTCATTGTCAGAAACGTCGCTAAATAGGTCTGTGAAAGTAGTATCAATGTTAAAATTCGACCCATTATCTTTATTAATTTCTTGTAAATCTAAAACAACGCTTAGTTTACCATCCGTATCGTTTTCAGATTCACTTTTGTCTTTAAACATATTTTTGGTAATAAAAATATCTCCATCAGAATCATGTATGCTCATTTTGACTGTGTTGTATGGAATGTGTTTTAAGGTTATCACTTTCTGAAGACAGCAACGGATTGATTGATTTAACATCAGCTGCATTGATTCACATTTCTCCAGATCAACCAGTGAGCGGGATTCACCCTTAAAATATCCAACTGTTGGATAATGAAAAGGGTCACACACTTCACGGGTTCTCTGCAGGGAGTTTATTACAAAACAGACACACAGTTTTCAAGTAGGATAAATAACTCGTTGGTGTTGGATAGGCGAGAGAAAGCACCCCGTCTCGGGCCTTACGGCGGCCCGAGACGGGGTGCTTTCTCTCGCCTATCCAACACCAACGAGTTATTTATCCTCTACATAGTCTTCTAGCATCCTTGTAGTCTTGTGCCTGTACTACCTTGTTCCATATGTATTCCGACAACCTGTTTATGTCATGTGATCACATTACAGGTAGCATATAGGCACATGCTGGATGTGCCGATATGTGAATTCTGTGAAAATGCACAATGCGACACATTGAGCACTAGCACATAGGCACATGCAGGATGTGCCGATATGTGCTTATGTGAAAATGCACAAGGTGACACATTGTGCCCTAGCACATAGGCACATACGAGTATTTGAAGCTGCCTATGACCGGGTTCCTATACGGGTGGTATGTGCAAAACTGCGGCCTAAGAAGCAAACTGGTTGCCGGTTCACACATTCCCTAAACTCTGTCAATCGCATAATAGTCCAGACACGTTATGTTTAAGGAAGTACCTGCTCCGTCGCCGACTCTGATAATCACCGACTCAGAAGTGATTATCAGAGTCGGCTCATTTCGTTTACTATTTTAAATTACGGGATTACTGTTGGTAAAAACGTGAGATGGGCTGACGCCCCACCCTTGGAATGCAAACCCTACATATCTATTGTACCATTGGAGAGATATATTTAATTCACCTTTTAAGAATTCTCTATCTAAAATGTTGCCAGTCTGAAAGCCACATGTTTTCTTATTTCTCGGCGACTGTATGTTTTAATGTCAGTAGGGAGCACGGTGACTCAATGGTTATGGCATTGGACTTGAAACCGAAGGGCCACGGTTCGATCCCCACCAGAGATAGCTGCGTTGTGTCCTTGGTAAGGCCCTTAATCCTGAGCGCCCATATGGGAGCACGAAGACGCTGGAGTACTGCATGTCGATAGTGCACTTGTCTTCAACCAATGCTAACCGTGGTTGTGCCGAGTTAGTACGTCGGGGAGTCAGTCAATTGCTCACCGCTGCTCGGTTGTTCGGGTACGGTGGCTTCCTCCACCCGCAAATCTGTCCGACACGAGGTAACCATGGCTGTCGAAAATGTCGTTAAACCAAAATAAATAAATAAATAAATAAATAAATAAATAAATAAATAAATAAATAAATAAATAAATAAATTTAGTGTCAGTGATATCAGGATTATCGGCTGCATTATTATCTCATGCTAATTGGTCAGATGGAAGAGTGTGACTCATTGTTCTTATTCGCTTTCTAACCCAATCCGACTCTCCACATATTTCTATCGAACTCGTGGTTCATCGTCAGTCTCGTTTCAAAGTTCATGAATCTGTCATTATTGGGGGAACAATTTTTTCTGTAAGTGTGTCGCCACTTCCTATATATTGCTTTATATGTAGGCACCCTTTGTATAGTTTTTCTGTCAATGAGAATCAGGTGTAACAGGAATGATAGTCCGCAGGGAAATTAGTCCCTCTGGACTATTATTCCGCGGAATTATAGTCCTAGGTCTAACTTTTCTAGGAATAGTAGTCCGCCGGACTACTATTACTAGAAATGTTAGACCTAGGACTATAATTCCGCGGAATAATAGTCCAGAGGGACTAACGTTCCTACGGACTATCATTCCTGTCACACCGGTCTTATATTTTTCATTAAACCGTTACCCACCACCACTAGCGGACCACATCTGAAAAACAAGATATTGAATAAATAATAAAATCGTGTTTTGCTTAAAAACATAGCTTATGACCTTTGTCGAACTAGCTGAAATGAGGGGGGGGGGTGTCATAACGTATGGTTTTAGAGGAAAAAAAGCCATAAAATTTAAAGGCGATTGTTTGGTGAACACCAGAAAAGCAAACACCAAATCCTAAAACAAACAAGACATTGTTCAAAGGAACTCTACAGTACGACAGCCGTGCACTGGTTACTTTCCATGGGTGGGCAACCCGGTGCTTCAATAATTAAACTTTTTCTCATGATGATTTTTATTACGTGATAAACGTATGCGTGGACATCACTGACCACACGTAGATTACGACTAGTCCACGGCGACTGTACTGTATTACGGATGACGGATGTGCACGAATGTAGGGACCCCCGAATTGCCGATTTTGATCGAATCGAATTGGTGAAAACGAATCGAATTTCGAATGGAACTTCGAATGGAATCACAGTTAATGGATACGTCATCAAAAGATTTTTTTTTTCTAAAATAATAGCCCCGATTCACACCGTAACGTAGAGAGCATTTTTCGCCTCACCACTTCCCACACTATAAATTGATATATAAACCTTTTTATCATATGACTCGTCCATTTCGTTCACTTTAAAACATTTGATATTTTGCTTTCTCATATTAATCAGTGATAATTAAAGCCTTCCGTCAATTTCATTGGTCAGTTTCAAAACTAGAATTTGTTTGGCTGAACAAAATACAACTGGACCACATTTTCATAATTTGCATAATTAGAGTTGGGAGCTTTCATCGGTCAGTTTCAAAACTGGACAATTTGATTGGCTAAACAAAACACAACTAGGTCACATTTGCATAATTTCAGTAGGGAGAATTTACGTTACCTGCCCTATTTAGGATGGGCTATATTGTATTAATCTTTTACCTAACGTAACGGCAAAAACCGTCTCGCGCAATACAAGAAAAACGCCATTAATTTTTTTTTATATTTTCCGTTTTTGCTTACAAAACATAGGTTATGACCCCTCATTGGAACTAGCGTGTCGCGCTCGTACCAATGAGGGGTCATAACCTATGCTTTGGAAGCAAAAAATGAAATTTTTTAGTTATACGAGGATGTTTTTTCCAAGTGTCGTCTGCAACTCAAGTTAGGTGATGGGTTAAAAATTCATACTAAGTGGCTAATTTGTGCGTGTGTGTATCATATAATAAATAGAATATGCAATGAGTGTCCTCATATAATATTTATGAAACTCGCGCGAATTTTCCGTTTGGGCGAGCCAGAGGCTCGCCCAAACGGAAAATTCGTAGACTCGTTTCATAAATATTATATGAGAAAAACACTCATTCCGTATCCTCTATATACTATCTATTAATTGAAACTATTCGAATTGTTGGCGAATTGTTGAAACAGCAACAATAAACATTTTTGAACGAACCTGGCTGATAGGGCTGATACCTCACTTTTAACACATGTTTTCTTGGAAAAAGCTGGTCATTGGTCATAATGCACAATAAGTTGAAATGAACAGTTGTAGTGGTAATGGTGTTTGTAGCAACGTTGCTACAACCGCTGTTGAGTTGTAGTGACATCGCTACAAACACGGTTACCGCTACAAGTCAGTTACATTTCTACTCAGAACAACACTCAATATAAAATAAGGTGATCAAGTACAAGCTGTAAACATTCATGGTTATGGCAGAAGTATATTCGAAAATATTCGAACTTCCGATATCTAATCTACTCGAATCGAATATTGATTGACTTTCGAATCGAATTTTGATAACGGTTCAGTAATGACATGACTATTTTCCTTTTCATAAACGGATAACAATACTCTAGAAATCCAAATTATAAGATTTTAAGGCCGTTAATTTATTCTCTTGTGTTTCTTAAATATAAGATTTTTAGTTCCTAAAAAAGACAAAACACTAACATAAACATAACAAGACAAAACTGGGACAATAAAACAGCAAAACCAACATAAATAATACTAAAATCATGCGATGTACCGAATCTTGTGTACGTCACGTTTGTCAGCTGTTTTACTTTATTGTGGTCTGATACTATCCAATCGGCTAACGTTTCTGGTACTATATTCAGACAATACTACTATTGGAGGATGTTATATCTCACGTTACTTTCGAATCCTTTGACTGGCTGAAAGCAAATTCTCTAGTTCGTGTACTTTTAGAGGAAAATGCCTTAAGCACACCACACTACTACACGTATCATAATTTTAGCAGGACGCTAGACACATTTCTCCAAGACAAAACATTTATAAATTGGTTACTCCTCGAAGATGAAAAGGCAAGGTTGTAGTCATCATGTTTTTTGAAAACCAATTCATCGATCAAAGCGCCTCGATTGACGTGCAGCAACAATTTAACGGGTATCGTATCCTTTGAAGAAAGTGAATGCAAAATTCCGTTTCTTTGTGTACACGATCTTCGCTTTGAACAGTGCTGCGTGGGATAAACGAAATTCAGTTAGTTCTTTACCCTTTGAACCCTGGTGGTATCGTCCATGTCAGTTCAATGACAGCAAATGGAAGAGTTCACATTCATTATTTGGGGGTAGACCCTTCAATATTTTCAACGTGCAGCCATGGGGCTGCACGTTTGAAATATTAATTGATCTACCCTCAGGAGCCATCCGACAAAATGAAGTTATGACGCATCATGTTTTGAGGCCGGAAAAGCGGCCGCTCGTGTTCAAAGGGTTAACTCGTGTTATTTCGACATATCTCTGTATTCAGAAGCAGTAACTGAATAAATAACCCAAGTTCTTATATTAATGTGGACTCGTCGGGATCTAGTGGAACTGACTGATCCGGGATATGTGACTAAAATGTGCGGAAAGCAGTTTATTGTTGCCGAAAGCGAGTGAAATGCAGGGAAAACCCCAACAAGGGTCGCAGATGCCAGTTCCTCGTTCTCGACCCCAGTTGTGTCATGTATATATATCACGATTTAACGTGTGAATAAAGTGAATGGAGCCGATAGTTTTAAAGAAAAATATCACCTTCGCCGGTCTGTTTTATTTTCTTGCTTCACGTTACTTTGTGTCAAAACATTTCATTGACGCCATAACGCTAACCAGATGCGAAACGACCATTCTCACATGACGTTTTTACAAGGTAGGTCAGATTTCACACGTAGTGTCTCCAGCACATTCCCATTGTCTGTATTGTATCGGGAAACTTTGAATGCACACAGCAATCACGGCATAAAATCTATTGATAACAAAACATTTGTCAGTGGTTGCGCCTCCGCAAAGTTTGGGGTGGGTGTAGTTAAGCTTCCTCCACATCGCTTCTCGTGGGGAACTCTACTGCCCTTGGGAGCGCAATACAGCCGAGGTTAACTGCAAGTCGTGCTCTGTTTGCCAAATAGTAGATTTTTGCGATGCAACATCTGAGAACAGTAAAAACGGTTAATACTACAAACGAATAGATTTGTTCATCTGCATTATTGAATTATCGAATTCAGTTGATCAAAATAACATTTTCTTGCAGGTCTAGTCAATGTATACTTTGTGAGAAGATTTGGTCTAGGACAATGCTTAATGGCAGGATGCATCCTAGCAATTGCTGGGTTTATTGGATCAGCATTCGCAACAAATGCTACACAAGTCATTGGAATTTACGGTATTGTTACTGGTAAGTAACAGTTTTAATTATACAATTCCTTAACTGACTGCATGTTCAAACGAAACTCATCCTTCAAGTTTGATTACCTCCGCCGACGACAGTCGCAGCTCGCATAGACCTTTCCCTGGGGTCAATGCGTGGCTGTGTGTGTTTGGGGAGGAGACGTCACCCTGACACAAACAATCCCTGCTGAAGCGCTTTTTTGCGCGTAGTATGCCGTCGAAATATTGTGTACATACTGAGCTCAAGTGGTTTAAATGGTTTTGAAACACGATAAAAAAAACATAAATAAAAAAAGAGAATAAAAAATAAATAAATACAAGGTGTCTTTTGATTTAAACTAAGTGTAAGTGTACAGCTTAGGAACTGGTTAAATTGATTGGCAATAATTGGTATTGGATTGTTGGACCCCAGTTTAGTCACTACAAGGAACTTACGCAAGCTTTTGTGTTTCTTATAAAGAATGATAGGTCGAAGATTTGAATGCTCTTCAGAGTTGGTCAAATTGAATTCTTCTTTTAAAATTTTTCCCATTTCGACACTCAGTGTGTCATATTATATGCTGAAGTGAAAGGAATGATAGATCGTCTTTCGAAATCTCCCTCTGCTATGCTCAAATACCAAATGGCACGAGGGTCTGAAGTGTATTGATTCAAAAATCCTCTCATTTTTTCCCAAATGCATTCGTTTCATCTAACTGGTGATTGTTCAACTGGATTGAGTTCAGGAGAAAATTCATCTTTTTGATCATGTTTAAATTTATGCAATCCTCAGTGAGGCTTTTGAAGTTCAGTACCTCACAACTACAGCTCTGCAACGGTCTATTGTGTCCGATTTTCACTGGTTCGAAATCAATAATTTCTGCAAGAGTTACCAGGCTTTTAGAGTCTGAGATATCAGGCTACACAAAAGTACCCCTCTCGATCTTAGAACGTCAAACGGCGTGGAATAGAAGACTCGTTGAAATTTCGAATTGCGGTGTAAACGAGTAAGCTATGGTTTGATGATACATTTGAATGCATGCTGCGGATAAAATGGTCGTGTATATAACAGCTGATGTGAGTCAGTTAATTTAACCCGTTACCTAAAACGAAAATCAGACGACACTTGCAAATAAAATTCTTGAATAACCAATTTTTTTTACTTTTTGCGCCAAAACCATAGCTTATGACTCCTTATTGGATCGAGCTCAGTGAGCTCGTTCCAATGAGGGGGCCATAGCTATGGTTTTGAGACAAAAAAATAAAAAAACAATAATGAAAATTGAATGGTGATTTTTGTGAATAGCGCCGGTCGGTTTTGTCCGGTACGTTGGGTAAAGGGTTAAAGTATACTGTATAATCCGGTTGACCGGATTCCTGGAATTATTTGCTTTATCCACGGTCGAATCGAGAAGGTCAACAGAATCTTGAAAAAATCAAAGTCGTCTTATGGATTTTCCCAACTGACAAAAATGTCATTTATTATATGAGATATACGAGAGGATGCCTTCCACAGTTGTTTATGGCATTTTCTTCCCATCTGGCTGCCTAACTGTTTGATAAATGAATTGTGTGTGTGGATGGGCGGGGAGTGATGTCGGGTTAATTCGCTACGATCATAAACATATTCAATCGTTATTCACATTAAACGAGGTCTGCTAACCATTAGATACAACGATGAATGTAAAAATGATAATAATAATAAGAGGTCTCCGCTAGAGCTCAGAGGCCCAAACTTATGTTTCGTTTATGGAAAACAAATTGTCTTTTGATTATTGAAAACATGCTAAAATCACAAACGAGCTGTTCCTGAAAAACGGGTTGGGACAACGTTATTGGAACGAGAGTTTGTGCCTTTAACAATGGCCGAGAAATCTGTAATTTCATGTAATATGTGGACACACTTCGCCCGAACTGATGCCACATTCTCTGGAATGACAACTAAAGTGTAACTCACTTTTCCACGACTCACTCATTTGGAACACTCATTTGGGACATGTTTCCACACGTAGATGGTGGTGTTTCTTTGCAAACACCGATTTCAAGGAGAGTATGTCTTTGGACATTGTTCTCTTTTATGAACTCAATTCAGAACATTAGAGGAACAGACGCCCCAACTATAATTCTCCACAATGGCACAAAAAGCAGTATTAACTACAATTTGAAAAAAATACTACTGCTGAGTATGAATTTTCGGGATTAAATTTTCACAAAAGCATTCCAAACTGATGTAACTAATTTTTCTTCTGCTGACTTGCAATGAGCTCTATTGGAGATGTGCATGGAAATACGAGTCAATATTTGCATTGAATAAATCAATGTATATTGTTAAATTGCTTTTTTTTAAGTCATCCAAAGAAGTCGGAATGACGTATAACGATCATCAGCCGTTATAATTATTTTTTTTCTTCTCACGCCAATCACGGCCAGAGTGTTTAACATACACTCACGAAATATGGCCCAGTTGTTAACGGTTCTCCGGCGCAGAATGCAATGGAAAAAGTGATGGCGCCCCCGTTTTTTCTACTTGTGACATTTCCTTAACTATACGCAATTACGCGCTTTTCTTGATCATTTAATTAATAATTTAATCAACGCCTGTATCAAGCCTCGCATTTTCAACTGTTGTAAATCCCATCTCCCACAAAAACCAGCAGTAGTATGTGATGTGGTTTTGAGTGAACATTGGCATGACTTCGGGCAGGACCCCGAAAGTGACATCATGTTGAGTTGAAATGGTAGGTCATGTTGTGACGCCATTATCGCAGTGATAAGTGATGTCAGTGCGCATTCACAACGCGTGTTGTTATGGTGACACGTGTTTCAGTCGTCCATTTTGTATACTGGACGCCGCCTTCTTGATTGCTATGGTTGCACCATGTTGACACTCGACAAGAGACCGCCTTATTGATTGCTATGGTTGCACTATGTTGACACTCGACAAATGGGGAGCGAGTTTGTTGTTAAAATGTAGTGCATGCTATCACAGAACAGCCCACATACCCATCGGAAACTAGCTTGTCAGGCTGGTTCCAATAATGGTGTCGTGAGGTATGTTTTGGTGAATAAGTTGATGGCATTCGTTTGGTCGTAGGTTTCAAATAGAAAAGAAAAGCAGGCTTCCTGAATATGTTAGGAACTTCCATCTCCTTTTCCACTTTATGGGAGAGTGCTGTCATTCAAAGCAACATTGAGTAAAATTTAATTCTGATTTTGATCATTTTTCAAGAAACTGAAAACACACTGTGTAAATGTGGAGTTCGATATAAACTCGGATGACATGAAGTTGGTTGAACTTTGTCTCAGAAAGAGTTCATTCAGGCTATTTGAAAGTTTTGTTAGAGTGAGTTCCGTTTGTGGTTTATTATGACTGGCCATTGTGTACGTTTCATGTGAGTAAAATGATGAACGCAGGCGATCATTTATTGCATAAAAACAAATTGGACAGGGAATAAAAAGCATGATAAGGATTTCATTATTTATTAAAATTTTCAAAGTCCTTTTAATATGATGAGATAAGTATTAATTACTTTTCATGTTGAAGCAACATGAGGGTGCAGGGGTTCCTTTCCATTTACACTGTGCAACGTAATTTTTAAGCAGAAATTGGGGGCGTGGTTTGGGGCGAGCCTGAATACATTTTTTTCGGTTCATTGTGTTATGAAAAAAAGAATAATTACTTTAGCCAACCATTTGGCCTGAAAATGCCTGAACAGAAAAAAGGTTAAATTGTAATGAATTTACCTTCATTGTTTAGGAGTGCACGGTCTGGAAATGTACTGATTCATCTCGTTTATTGTGGTTTTGGTAACATGTCGTTATCAGATCTCAGAGAACTTTTATTTAGGATGGCACAAAAGCTGAGAATGCTCACCAAGTAGAAAATGGGACCACACCCATTACACGAAAATCAGTCCATTTCTAAACTGCTCGTAAAGTCTCTGTTTATTTGTTTGTGCTTGTTGGATTCCTCTAGTCGCCACGGAAACACTGTTTATAACACAAAAATTTATGCAAATAGAAAACTTTCGATGACACGACACGATAAAATGAACTATTTGGGAATGTTCTTTGATTGCAATTAAATGAACATGAAAAGTTCCAGCACAAGGTACTTGGACATTAATATATTTGGTGCGTATTCTACTCCATACAAGAAAGGCGTCCTGTTTTTTATCCACAAAAATACGTTCTTTCTTTTTGAATAATAAATTCCCTTCTCACTTAGTGAATTCTGTCTTTTATAACCATGTTCATGTTATCTTAATAACGCTGGTCAGGCTACAGTCCATAATAAATACATAGGCATCAGTAGCATACAGATATCCCACCATCTCAGCAGTGGCGGATCCAGACCATTACAAAAAAGTTGCGACTGTAATCCTCTGAAAGTAAATTGTTCCATTAATGCTAAAACCCTGGCTCCCTGATTGGACGAGAGCTCGCGTAGCTTTTTTCTCTATCTTTACGGCACTAGTAGCATATATTACCGTTTGACCGTTTGACGTCACTACGCGAAATATTTGAAATGAGGTTGCCAATCTCAAAATTATTCTCTCAATGGAGTGAATTGCAAACCGCTTCATTTTTTGTAGATTTTTTCACACGTGAAGCAGACGATGCTTTGAATGAAGCGTTATTTAAATTACAAATTTGTTTACGTTTTGAGCTATGATGGATTAACCTCGTCCTTTATCTGATGCTTTGATTATTTGCCCACTGATGTGGTGAGGTGCACACCAGTAACTCAGTGTTATTTACTAAACATATTATCGTTAAACATTGCCTTGTCCATTACACGGCAAGGATTATTAGAAAATACATGTTAGTGTGATGAAATGGCAGTAACATGGTTTAAAGTTTGCAGCTCGGAGCATATGTTCAGTACATGTTAAATAATCGCTCCGAGCCGCAAACCTCGGACCCTGCTACCGTCAGTTCATCACAATATCTTATAATGTATTAACTAAAAACATCCTGTTCAATAAAACTCACATGGTACACCATGACAAATTCTGAGATTGTTTACCATGAAGTATAGTGACTTGGTTTACCATCGTGTACCATGACCACGATACTTTTATGTAAGGGAAACTCTTCAGCTTACAGTAACACAACACCTTAGTTCAAATAAGTGATCTCAAGACATCAAAGGATCTAACACACAGGGCGCTATGTGAGGACCATTGCAAGCAACACGATGAAGTAATAGCAACGTAGCTCTGCCTGCCTATTTGACTGACCAGTTGTTCTTGACAAGTCACACCCCGACATCATCTGCAAAGAAACTCAAACAGTATAACACAACATTGGTCATTATGTGATATGAATTGCTTAGAAGTGGAAGTAGTTGTTTAAGAACCCAAGAGGCCAGGTGAGTGTGGGAGACCGCCACTCCCTTCCGGATTCGTCATTGCATCCCATCGCAATTACCTACGTTCTGAAACAAAACCATCACTATGAGTCGGCGCCGAATTGCGAAAATGCCCAGCCTTCTGAACCCTAAGGAGTAACTTGAACATTTTGCTAAACGTGCATTTTCAAACGAGATAAACTGTTCACCCCGCCCAATACAACCTCCAGAATGCAGGTCACAAAACATTCACTTATACAAACGTCCACCAGTACCGTTTAAAGCAGGCAAACTCTTTTGGATTTTGAGACAACTGACAGTTTGATAACAGTTATTACTTAGAATTTTACTATTTAACATCCATCCAATTTAACGAAATTACGAAGTATCATGTGCTTGGACGAACAAGCTTCAAAGTCGGCTTACGTAATATTACGTACCGTAGTCGCAACGCAGGGCAATTTTCGTACATAATATTACGTACCGTAGTCGTAAAGAGTTAAGTCGGTTAACTTCTGACAAGCGCATCTAAGATTTTTTTCTTCTCCTGTGTTTCGTTTTTCTTCAAGATAGTCAGCGAATGAGATGAGGTTGCAACGTTTTCCTCTCACGGTGTGAACTATAAACATTTGGGTGGCTTTTTTCCAGAATAACAATTCTTCTTTTCTTCAATAATTAATAATTTACCGTAATGTTGAATGTTGAACAGTTTTTTGTGAAAAATAATTTTCGATGCTGTGTGAAATCTATCAGGATTCTTTTATGATTCATATATTGAAACAAATTACTTGCTGTTGAACGATCACGTGTCCTACTCCAATATGTATGTTTGGTGTCGTGTTCATTGAATTATACATATTCACTCCCAGTTTCATCTTGTTTCTTAACCCTTGGACCATAAGGTATTATTATGTCTCACGTTTGTAGCATCAGCCGTGATTGGTTAATTTGACACCTTCTAAAAGTCATAGTACTGAAGTTTTGGGGCAAAACATGGGTACTATCGAAACGTTTTTCCCTGGAGACAAGAAAATGGAGAAAATGTAAGCTCCACTTCCATTGACCAGCGTCGATTGGAATTTCTCAACACCAAACGCTGGCTCCTTGTCCGTTTAACTTTTTTCGTCACCGTCGGTAGACACAAACTTACCAACAAATTTATCTCTTCAGTGGGTGTGTTTTCAATTTTAACTGCAAACAATGAATTCAAAAGAATCAGAAATATTAAAAACTCACGTGTTGTTCACCACTTCAGTGAATCCTGAATATGACTTCAATCAATTATATTTCAACAAGTTTAGTACTCCTCGACCTGACTGAGCCTCCGCCTCAAGTTCAAAATAAATTGTTTCACTCCGCCTAATTATATCAACTGTCGTCGTCCGAGAAACATGAATTTATATTCCATTAATATACCACTTATCACACAAGCATTAACAATGAATTATAACATGAACAGCATGATGCAGTTTGGTGATATTGAAACTCCCAAAGCGACGGCACTTGTGACAAGTCATTTTCGAAGAGACGTCATTCGTTCGAAATGACGTCATACTTTTGGATTCGACTACTTTGTTGTTACAAGACTGATGGCATATTGCAGTTAACGCTTTACAATGAAAGTCATTTTTGTTCGGCATAATGAAATAATTAGAACGTTTCTTTTCATGTTCTATCGGTCGATAGTACCTGAGTTTGTGTGATTTCTGAAATAAAACCTTCAGCAGCTTCGCTGCTTCTGGTTTTTGTTTCGGAAATCACACAAACTCAGGTACTATCGACCGATAGAACATGAAAAGAAACGTTCTAATATTATAATATTCCATGTCAGTACAGATCCATCAACTGGTAGAGTCTATATTCGTTGCTTGGGGAAAACCAATCAATATTTTCATTGTGCAGCCTTGGGGCTTTTGAATTGATCTACATATAACTTCTCCGAGTAACCATCTACTTTATGAATTGAAGTTGTATCAAGATCCTGGCCCGGAAAATCGACCTTTCAGCTTTAAAGGATTAAGTCGTTTAGATGCTGAATTGTTGAAGTATATGTTTGTTAATTCTACAAGACTGTCAGCGAATGAAGCGGTCATGTTTTTATCGTCTCTCTGGGTGAATTATCATCTGGCTGTACTATATTCCAGAAGGAGGTGCCTTGTTTTCTTCGATAATTTATAAAGAACAACTAGATGCAACAGCTGTTTTAAAAATCATCATTCTCGATGCCGCGTAAAACCGAAAAAAAGTCCATAAGCATTTTCGTAATAGCTTTTTGACCCCCTGTATAAATTGGCTTATTGCTGACCTGCTTGTATTATATGAAATGCACATTTAGTTTTGTGTGAAGCCGGTGAGCACTTATGTGAATACTCGGCTCTAAATCATGTTATTATCATTATTATTATTGAAGCAAATTGCTTGCAGTTGGACGATCCCGTCCCCCACGCCAAGATATGTTTGGAGTCGGGTGTGTCGCGTTCATTGAATTCCACGAATTCTTTCCCTGATTCATTTTGTTTCATCACGAACATATGTCATGGCAAAGATCGACTTATATTTACAACAACAGCATGGTATGTGAAGTCACAATCGGTCGCCAACCACAGTAAGCGAATGGGCGGCGTACTGTCCGGATTTGGGTGTCCCTGCATCCGTGACTGTGTCTATCGGGATCATAATTCCTATACCATATGGCAAACTGTACATGCAAATAGTTTTGTGCAAGGAGAGTGGTACAGACTATAAGAAGGTCAAGCTGGATTACACTTTGGAAAAGAGGACATGCTGTTCACATGTCGCGTCAGCCATTCCCCATAAACAACCCAGGGTCGTAGTTCCTATATCATTTGGCTTATGGTTACCGACTTTGAGATACATATATTTCTTGACGAGGATTGTCACATTCCAAAAATAAGTCCAACTGAACTGCACTTTAGAAATATCCATGTTGCATGTCCATCAGAAGTCCTATACTACGTGGCTGAGGAGAGTCAAACTTGACTTGTATATATACCGATTGGAGAGAGATTGGCAAACCTTGCAGTGTGCAATACTGATCTGCATCTAACCCTTTGGGACTTTAATTATCCTGACGTTCAAATGTCACTGGGAATTCAGTTCCTTCAACGTGTTTTCAAAATGCGACGTCAAACGCCGGAAAGTACAAATAACAAGATAGTTTTCACATTAGTGATTATCTGGTTGAGGGCTAGATTATGTTTGGTGGTCTGAATTATATTCAGAGCTTGTTTTATTACAAATTATTGGAGAGTGCCCACATACACTCTCCAATAATTTCAAATAAAACAAATTTATATAAATAAAATGTGGTTTGTGTTTGACTGAATATGAAATATAAGCAAGGAAAGTGTTGGCATTTGCTCTGGTATCCTCATTTTTTGAAAGCCCTGATAGTGGCTTCTAGCACTCAACCAGTTAGGAAGTCTTGACAGCAGGATTATATTAGTACTTTAAGCTGCGATAACAGCTGTCACTGAGCACTATACGGGAAAAAATAGGAATTAAGTTTAAAACTTTAAAAAATCGAAAATAATAAAGCAAATGACCACAAAGCATCAACGCGCTGTTTGATTTCGTACGTCATAAGACGTGCACAAGTATCGAAGGGTTAAAAATGATAGTGCATGCCCATGTGTAACGTCCGTCTAACAAACCGTCCAATAGAGTAAAAATAATTCACTTTCATAATTTCTATACTCGAAACGTAACTTTTGAGGTATGCTGAGACTGACACACGTGTGCCGAACTTTTATGTGCCGTTGGCATGTTGGAAGCTGGCAAAAGACCGACTGCAGTGACTCAAATTCTCAACGGTACTTAATCGGTGATTGGCAGGTTGTGGCCACGCTACCGTCAGACAGGCAATGTTGATTACAGACGTCGGCCAGGTCGTCCAAGGGCGACAACTTCTAACCAGGATCGTTTCATCCGAACAACAGCATTACGTAACCGTCATCAAAGTGCCTCGGAAATTGGACAGCAGCTGCACGACCGAGTGACAGATGTGCGAGTCAGTGTTCAGACTATCCGAAATCGCCTACACAGCTGGAATTTGTACGCTCGATGACCTCGAATAATTCCACGTTTGACTGAACGTCACATCGTAGCAAGGCGTAATCGGTGTGGAGCACGACAGCGTTGGGACAATCGTCGGTGGAGCAACGTCATGTTTTCCAATGAATCGAGGTTCACTCTCGACTTCCACGACAGGCGAAACAGAGTGTGGCAGCGGCGGAACGAACGATATCATGACGTAACGTTAGGCAGCACGGTCGTTTTAGAGGTGGATCGTAATGCTGTGGGGGGGGGGGGGGAGGCATAACCATGACAAGCAGAGCAGCATTACATGTCATCCAAGGGCGTGTCACATGGCAGTACTACCGTGACAACATGTTAGCAGCTCATGTGGTGCCATTTGCGCTACGTCGCGGCCGTCGATTCATTTCCCAAGATGACAATGCAAGAGCACACAGGACAAATGTCGCTACGGAGTTCCTCCAGCAGCAGAACATCACTACATTGCCTTGTCCAGCACTCAGACCAGACCTTTCACCAATCGAGCGCGTCTGGGATATGCTTTGCAGGCGCCCACGATAACGCCAACAGCCCCCTAACAATGTCCAGAAATTCTCCGCTGCATTGCAGGAAGAATGGAATAACATCAGGCAAGCTGACATTGGACGTTTGGTGAGTAGTATGCCACGTCGGATTCGCGCTTGTCTCGCGAACCGAGGAGGATTTACAAGGTATTGTGGTCTTGGACTGAATGTGGTAAATTCTCAGACTGACCGACCATTTCTTCTTCAGCTCAGTGCGTGGAATGGGTGCTTGTCAGACACCCAACTATCGCTGAAATAATTCACAAAATGTCACAGTGCAGTGCCTCAACCGTCTTTTTGATGAAAATATAAATATATTTCTTCAAATATCTCACTTTTATCAAATATCCCCTACTTTTTTGAATAGTATATTTACCAAGTATTATGCCATTGAAGTACCTGTAGTTTAGACCATGCAGATAACGTGACTTTGTTTTCCTGTGTGTCAGGTTTGTACATGTGTGCACAGATCAATTGTCTCTTTGTGTGTGCTAAAACATTCTGATGATAATCGAAGCCAACCGCACGTAATGTATTATTTTCGAGTTTGTGTATTTTGCCATGTGTACCAGATAATGTAATGGTCCGTGCTCTTAAGCAAGAATACTTCGGAAGTATACTGAAGTTGGTGTATACACGTTCTCTCTTTGGAGTGGAATGATAGCAGGTATCTGCCATTATAAGCGCATTGTCAGACATGTATATTGATTGGTATACCACGAATGATTGAAGTCTTGAGTTAGGGAAAGATATGAGGGAAATTCCTAGTTGTTCGCTCTTAACCCTTTACCAAGCGTAACGGCCAAAATTGGCCAGTGCTATTCACAAGAATAGACAAAAATGAGACAAAAAATGAAAAGAAATAGTTATTCAAGAATTTGTTTGCAGGTGTCGTCTGCTTTGTGTGTTAGGTAAAGGGTTGAAAAGTAAATACGCTGTAAAATAATAAATCCTTAACAAGTATACCAGAACGGGGAAAAGTGAGTTTTTACCATGTTTGACCGGAAAGAAAAAGATGAATCCTCATAAAAGAGTACAAAAAGAGAAAGGTTTATGAATGTAGAGCGGGTTTACTGGATAGTTTTTTATGTTAAGAAACCTTCCTCCAGCTCCGCGTCCTTCAATACAACCCTTGTTGTGGATCGATTTGATGTCACGGAAGCTTGAAAGATCGAATTAAACTTTTTGAAACTTGGCTTGATCTGGTAATGCATAAAGAATTTCGATTCAGGTTTCCGCTGGAATTTATACCAACTGTCAATGTAGATGGGGCAGTGAAACAGAACTTGATCGCCGAATCTTACAAACTTGACAATTAAACAGATGTTATTTTAAGCGTGGTTGGTGGTGGGGCCAAATTAGGGCTCCCATTTTCTTATGACCCATGAGCGTAGATAATATGTTTTCCCTCCAGTACATCTATTCTGAAGTTTTGGAAATGAAAGCTGAAGAAAGAAATTGGGAACTATTTGACAAAATGGCGACGTCGATCAAAACATTAATAACCAACGGACAATCAGCTGGACTAACTTGCCCCATAGTGCCGAACACTATAAAATGCCGCAATGACAGGAGATGACATGAATGCCTGTTGAGAAAAAGAAAGTAAATAAGTAGAAAATATGAATGGTTTCGCGGATAAAATGTCAGGAACATCGTACGACGAAGCCCATGTCTGCTGCCTCTGAAAGCCTGAAATGTATCTCATATAAGTACTATCCGCCCTTGAATCCCCCAATAAAGAAGCTATGCTAAGAACACTGTCACGTAAAACCTGTGGCAAAGAATCGATATCTTGAATTCGGAAAATAAGCCTGTAAAAAGAACGGACTAATAAGGTGCATGTAAAGAACTACAATAAACTTTTACTGCAGTCATGACAAAACGTAAATCTGCGCCCCGAAAATACCATCCCGGCATTCTGCTGGATGCATAATCGTCTTAACTTGTGGATAAGGAAATCCGATCTTTAACCCTTTACCTAACGAATCGCCCGCATTAAAAAGCATCCGCCCACGTAATATGCAAATTAAGCAGTTGAAAAAATGAAATTTTTCAAAATATTTTGAAAAAAACATATCATGTGACCCCTCATTGGAACGAGCTCGTTCCAATAAGGGGTCACATGATATGGTTTTGTTGAAATTTAAAAACATATATTCAAAATAATAAATTTTAATATTGCCTGCATTGGGTAAAGGGTTAACGAAATAATTCCATGCACCATTAGGACATAATGAAGGTAAAAAATTTGAAGGCCACCATAAAGATATGACAAGCGTTCCCCGCGCCTCTTTTTCCACGAGTTTCTTCAAAACATACCCAACCAAGTGAAAAGGTGGAACAATCCAGTTGACATCCGAACCCCAATAAGTGATAAAAAACAACATTGCAATCCAGATTCCAGTTTTGGGATTTGTAAGGCCGAATCTGTGCATTCTGAAATGATGCAAATAGATCCCTGGCATGTAGATCCATTTACTATCAAGAAACAGAAATAAATGTGACTGTAAACCCCAATCGTCCACATCAATTAATCTGCTTAAAAAATCTGCCTCATCATTTAGAGTTCTGGGAATCCAGTCCAATTTCAATACTGATATGATGGCGGATACACAACTTATAAATATCATAAGCTATATGCTGTAATCTTTTTCATGCTTCCCTTGTCGAGTATATTTTTTGACGTTTTGATTATTGGTGAACCACTTTATGTTACATGAGGATAGTGATGAAATAAAACCACGGAAAACTTAATAAACAATTTCAATTCACGAAACGTTGAACTACGTGTGTTCTCATGTGTGTCCCACTGACCGGTAGACACCACCATGTTAGTAACCACCACACAGGAACACCCGAAACTGGTCTCACTGGCATCAGAAAAAGCTATTCTATCAAATGACACATGAACATGAAGCCGTGTCGATCACAATTCCATTATGTTATATACCAAACATTCAATTGTGTAATGCTCTCGCAGTATAATGTTATACACGAATTCCATGAAAAAGCTTTAACAATATCAATCCTCAAATAGCGGACATCAACTATACAAGTGGACCGAAACCGAGCTTCAGAGAAATAAGCTGTCCCACTACACTGGCCACTTTTTCACAGAAAAAAGGTTTTCTGTAAGACGAAACGTCTTTAATATGTTCTTTTCAATTTCGCATTTTTTGAAAAAAGTATTGTGAACAACATTTCATTTGTATCGAATTCAAAACACAAAAACTCAATAGATTGTTTCGGAACCCAAGAACATTTTATAATGTTCGGTACAAAACCACTAGTGACAGGTCACTCTTAATATGTTCAGCTGATGTACCCTCGTGGTATTTCGTAGCCATTAACCCACCGTCCACAAACAACAAGACATTCAATCCCTCTGATCACTATTTCTTAATGAGCTGTCTATTTATTTTTGTGAACAACAAAGGAGCAGTTTTGATGCCAAACGGCAAAACGTTGAACATATAATAATGAGTAAACCCTTCACTGTCAATCCAGGAAAACCGCAAATACTTCGTGTCCTCTCCCCGAATATTAATATGATGATGTGCGGAATCAATATCAAAGTTCGTTAAATAATCTCCTTGTTCAACAAAAAGCAAAGCCATTTTCCATCATCAAACCGAGTAGATTTTACATTGAACAACTTTGAATGCTTGATTTTTTTGGTGGCTCTGTTTTCAACTCTATGAATTCTTTTGTTCATCGCCTGAACCAGACGCAAGGTCGTTGGAAACATTCTGACGTACTGTCTCCTACCCTTCTTCTGGCGAATCTGCCAATTTTATGTGCTTGCCACGCTTCTCTAACGATGATATTATATTTTCGAGCAGTTCTGATGCATAATCATCCTCCCAGTTAGATAAAAGCCCATTTAATTTGCTCAATGAATCCAAAGAATCAGAATTAAATTTATACTGAATTTTGTTTCTTTCACGTTTTCACTGATACTCACAATCAACTTTTAATCACTTTATATCATTTGTCGTGGCAGAAATTCTTGCCAAAGTTCTGAAAACTGTCTATCAAAGGAATGTTTCAATTCATATTATCAAATTTATGAATACGGGTATCCAACTTAACATTAATATCATCTGCACTAGCCAATTGCCAAATATAACACAATAATTTGGAGGAATGAAATAGAGTGTGATAGGAAGGATTCACGAAGGTTGAAGAAAACTCTGTTCTCATCTTGACGCATCGCCCCAAGATGACGAACATGGCATAAATACCCATATCTTCAATGGGATTGATTGAAGACCATCAATCTCCCACGTCGATTCACTGTATTAAACCCACCATGGAGGAATCAACTTCCGTCCATTTCGTACATCAACCGGCGGAAATATCATTTGTCGACAATTATTAGTAGTAACACACTCTTCTTAACTGTATGGAATAGGCAGCTGGAGTGAGGACGTGATTTAAGGACGCATCTGATTGGTCATTACTTTCCGAGAGACGTTCTCACGTGAATGAAAGTTTTTGATACAAAACTATGTCAAGCAAGAATTCAAACAGACCGCCGAAGATGAAATTAGTCTATTAAAATAACAGTCTTATTTGCTTAAGACACGTTGTATGATGATATAGATACTGACAGCAACTCGGGTAGATTGCGGGGGACAGGAATCAATGGCCCTTGTCGTAGTTTTTTGGTATTTCACAAGCGTCTTTGGCTCTCGTGAAATACAGGGAAACCTCCAGCTGGGGTTGTTGATTCAAGTCTCTCATACCCAACCCTCGTTGTGTTCTGCCTTAACTGGTTGAGAGCTAAATTATTTTTGGTGGTCTGAATTTTTTATTCAGAATTTGTTTTATTACAAACTATTGGAGAATTCCCACAGGCATAAAACAAATATATATAAACAGATATTATTTGTGTTTGACTGAATATGAAACATGGGCAAGGAAAATGTTGGCGTTTGCTCTTAGTTTTCTGAAAGCCCTGATAGTGGCTTCTAGCACTCAACCAGTTAATATTTTCACAAATTTAGTTGTTTATGGCCAGTAAATATCACATTCTGTCGGTTCGGTTGATTTCCTCTTCAACAATTTTAACCTGGAGGATGTACCCTCGAGTTTGAAAATAAGTGAAAAATAAGAAAAAACCCGAACCATCTGATCAGACTGTGCTATGTTCACTGAAATGACCAAGGGAGAGGTAAGCATATAATAAATGACGTGACACAAAAAACGTCATCAATTATTTAAAAAGTATAGAATATTAATGTTAGCGGCTTTCATCATATATGAACACAACACAACATACACATCTTTTTTAGCCGTGGATGTGGGACGTTTTCTTTTATTCTCAGTGATAAACAATGACAAACACGCCCTGGAAAAACTGAGAAGACAAATCCTAACCCATTCTTTTCATTGGGAACCTGGAAACATAAACGAAGTCCTTGTGCGGAAGCAAACCCTATTGTCTGGACTTTCACAAAGTCGGGAAAAGCGTCCCACACCTCCACACCTACACCCATGCACACTCACACTCTCACGTGTACGCAGCATTCATCAAGACCCAATAATTAATGGAACGGCACTTATAATTTCCTTCCACAGGGCTGAGCCACGGTAGGTTCCAAGTGTCTTGGACATTTGTGGCCTGGTGGAAATATCGTGTGAGATTGGCTTATTTGATATATTATGTTACTGAAGGAAATAATCATGTCTATGCCCCCCCCCCCCCCCCCCGAATCTGTCCTTTTCTTTAACGCACGCGTCAGAATATCGTTCACCTAAACGTCGATAGCAAAGTTGCCATCCGTCTGATTATCTGATATGTAAACATGAACCGAGACTCGTAAGTGAATAACACAAGTGTCCAGTGGGTCAAGTGAAATCGACTTGGTGCATGTGCACGCGGCTATTGCAATCGACGTTGGCGTCGCCTGGGTGTAAGTTGCGGATCCACGCAGGGACATCGTGGCCTTAAATGGAACTCCCACAACCGATTCCTAACTGTTCATTTACACACTCGGAGACCATGAATGCCTACAACCTGACTCGCCGTTTCCGTCACCGTCTGAAATCGGTTACGGAGGTGTGAGAGACGTATGCCTCTATCTTGACGTAGCGACGTAACGCGCGGACATCCGCTCCTGGGACGGTCAACTAATCTTCCTGCGGCTCTGAGACGCCCAACTAAACGAGCTATCGTTGACTCGCGGACCTTAAATTGCCAGGCGACGAGACTTTGCGATTGGATCTGCATAATTAGAGCAATAGCTCTACCTCTATCAGCCTCGGACATTCGCAGCATTTTGCTTTTCAAGCGAGCTGAAATGAAATGTTGTGCAATCGATGTGTACTGTTCAAAACTTCGATTTGTTATGGTTTTCAAGCCCATAGCATATGGGAGTGCCCCCAATGCATGCTTTGTCGAGGAATCTGTTTAAAGCATGCAATATCGCACATGGTCATGGATGACTGAAATTTTAACCAAAGATTCTTTAGACAGTACGGCGAGGTAGTTATGTGTCAACTTTTATTACATTTGTACGACGGATAAAAAATAATATCACCAAAACTGAACTTGCGTTTCTATTTTCCGTCAGTATATTTGTTTTGGTTTAACCCTTTAACTAACGTAACGACCAAAAGCGGGTTGCGTTATTCTCAAAAATCGCCAATTAATTTTCATTATTTTTTTCTTTTTTTTGTCTCAAAAACATAGGTTATGACCCCTCGTTGGAACGAGCTCGTCGAGCTCGTTCTAACGAGGGGTCATAACCTATGTTTTTGAGACAAAAAATGAAAAAAATAGTTATACGAGAATTATTTTTGCAAGTGTCGTCTGCGTTTCAGGTTAGGTAAAGGGTTAATAAATAAAGAGCTTACTACTTGGTTGGATGGATATCTACCGAAATATCACCCCTAGGTAACTTCCACTTTCGGTCTGAGGCTAATATGAAGTTATCTCGTACTGATATCTCGGCCAATATTGGTAACCAAGTAATAACCTATAATTAAATGCAGCTCTCCTTTCAAATGAAATAATGCAGTACCTAAACGCAAAACACCCCACACCCAGAATTTTCAAGCTGACACTTTTTCATGTTTTTCAGGTTATGGACATTCATTGATCTATTCATGTAGCTTGACTGCCCCACCTTATTTATTGAAGTCGGAAAAGCCCAGACACGCACTTACGACAGCTATCTTAGTATTTTCGGGTCTCGGCGGTACATTTGGCAGTCCAATATTATCATTCTTTATAGAATCCTATGGTTTTAGCAACGCAATGCTAATGTTAGCTGGTCTTTGTGGACTAACATTTATTGGTAGTGTGTGTATCTGGTTACGTCTTCGCACCAGGTAATATAGTTTAAATCTTAGTTATGCTTGTGTTTCGAGAAAATATTATCACTTTCTCACATAGAACGACCGAACCATGCAGTTTTGGTTACCCGACTGTTTGACCCACAAGCAAACGGTCAAATGTCAGTAGTGTGTCTCTATCATAATACAGGTATCTCGAAAACCTTTTCAAATATTTACGAAAAAATGTCATTCTTTTGTAAATGTGTTACTTTCCTGTATTGATTTAGGAGATTACTCGTAGATTATTATATTTTTAGTTTCTTTTATTTTATTCATTATATACGATTTTTTCCATGAATTGTTTCTTTTCAAGCTCGGTAGATATGACCTAAAACTTGGCTGATATGACGCCGAGTTCGAGTGATATGAACCAAACTAGAGTTGTCCTTCTCCTCTGATGCATTACTGGGTGTAATATTTTTGTTTACGGCACAATCATTCAGCTAGTCGGAAAAGTTGGCATTACCAGGCATGATAAAGTGGTCTGAAGCCGAGTTTGTATATGGTGACGTATTAAATAAAGAGCATTAACCCTTTACCCAACGAATCGGCCGCATCTGCCCGCGTAATATCCAAATTCAGCAGTTGGACTCGTTCCAATGAGGGGTCACATGATATGGTTTTGTTGAAATTTTTTGAAAAATTTGAAAAAATGATATTTAATATGATAAATTTTGATATCGTCTGCGTTAGGTAAAGGGTGAAATAACGTTTGGGTGGATGAAGAGAAGAAAGACGAGAGTTGAACAGAAAATACAACGCTAACTAAGATATAGAATCATAATCAGACATGTTTAAAAATCGGCATCCATGTATTAAATCTCCATATACCATACATGTCGGCGGAGATAACTTATATTGGCACGATAGATGTAAGATACTATTTATTAGATATGGCTTTATGTACCAAGCTAGAGATACCCCCTTGATGCCTTACTAGGTGCAACCAATTTGTTTACATCGAGGTGTTCACAGTTAACCGTTAACCCTTTGAACACGGCGGGTAGCTTTTCAAGCCCAGGAATACCTTACGTCATAATTTCATTAAGTAGGATGGATGCTTAGTGAATGTGCGGAATAGACCATTTAATATTTTCAACGTGCAGCTCAAAGGCTGCACGTTGAATATATTAATTGGTCTACCCCCAAATAACGAATATGGACTCTTCCAACTGCTACCCTTGAACTAACATGGAAGGTACCGCCAGTGTTCAAAGGGTTAACTGGCGAACGCAGTCTGGAAAATTGGTGTTATCGGGGATGATGGAATGGTTTGAAGCAGCGTTTTGTATGATGAGGAATTAATGGTGACAATGTGTAATGATTAGGTGGATGAAGAAAAGAAAGCAGAGCAAGTGCTGAAGATGAACTGCAAACTAAGATTCCGAGTCATAAGGAGAGATTCGTCGAAGTGGGAGAAGATCTAAGCTTTATCTTCTTGCAGACACGAATTTGATAACTCAGTTTCCTTTATTCGCCCGTTATGAGTTATTTTGGAATTGACTGAGGTGTACCAACCACTTTTGTAATACAACCACTTTTGCAATAAAATTTATTACAAAAGTGGTTAACGCGTACCAACCACTTTTGCAATGAAACCACTTTTTGTAATAAACTAACCATTATTGTAATAAACTCATTTCGGAGATAAATCACGGACGTCCATTTTATAGTCGGACATTGGGGTGGGGTGAGGGACTAGTTTACCTAAACATGTTTGTGTGTCGTTCAATCGAATAACGTGTCCATTCACCTATTGAAACTTGGTAGTGGCTGAAGAAAGTACGAAAGCACTTTTACAATAAACTTTATTACAAAAGTGGGTATCGCGTACCAACCACTTTTGTAATAAAACCACTTTTGTAATAAACTAACCATTATTGTAATAAACTCATTTTGGTGATAAATCACGGACGTCCATTTTATAGTTGGACATTGGGGTTGGGTTAGGGACAAGTTTACCTAAACATGTTTGCATGTCGTTCAATGGAATAACGTGTCCATTCCATTCACCTGTTGAAACTTGGAAGTGACTGAAGTAACCACTTTTGCAATAAACTTTATTACAAAAGTGGTTATCGCGTACCAACCACTTTTGTACTAAACTAACCATTATTGTAACACACCTATTTTTGTGATGAATCACGAACGTTCATTTTATAGTTGGACATTGGGGTGGGCTGAGAGCTAGTTGACTTAAACATGTTTGTGTGTCGTTCAATGGAATAAAGTGTTCAGACACTGCCACGTTTCAACTGGTGAATGGAGAAAGTACGCAACCACTTTTGCAATAAACTTTATTTCAAAAGTGGTTATCGCGTACCAACCACTTTTGTAATAAAACCACCTTTGTAATAAACTAACCATTATTGTAATACACCTACTTTTGTGATGAATCATGGACGTCCATTTTATGGCCGGACGGTGTGTTTGTTTGGAGAGGGGGTAGCGTCAAATCTATTCCCAAATTTAGTGGGCGCTAAAATCTTTCTGCACACGGATGGATGGGGAAAGCTGGGTTTGACGTCTATCGCTTTTGATACGTCTGCCCGAATTTCTCCTACGGACGCAGTGTGTCTTAAACCCCATAGTTTCTATCAATCTTGTAGTCCCTTTTTATAGGTCGGGTTGAATTCTTCCGCACACTGTGTTAATCCCAAAATAAGGCGAGAAAATTAGAAATTTTATTACACACTATTGACTGGTGTTAGTAAATTATCACAATACAGGTGGACGTGCATCAGCCACCAACATCGCTGAAGTTAAGCTCCGTTGAACCCGGTTGGTCTATTGATGGGATGACCATTCAGTGATTGATTTGGTTTAACACTTCGTGTCCTTGGGCAAGGTACTTTACCTCGACTGCTCGCATGTGGAGCGGGTGGGGAAGCTGACGTTGTTCTGTGACAGACTGGTGTGCATGCGTCTCAAACGTAATTATCCTGACTGTGTTGTGCAGTGCGTAGTATTGATGTACATTGCATAGTGCAGTCTTGGCTTATGTGACGTTGAAGAGGTTGTAGGGTCTCGTCGCTGCTTGGTGGTTCTCTTCTGGTACATCGGCTTCCTCCACTCAAAAAACTGTCACCGACACAAAATGACTCAGACTATATAAGTGTCGTAAACACCAATAAATAAGTAAATACATTAATTAATAAATTATAAATAAATAAATAAATAAATAAATAAATAAATAAATAAATAGATAAATAAATAGACCCACTGAATACCTTTTTTCGTCGAATGGAACAATGAATGCTGTGAAAATGAGCACATAGCGCGCAAAATCATATGTCTCAAAATGAAGATTATGAAAATGAGTTCAATGCGTGCAAAATCATACGTATCATAGCCTCATTTCGATATTTTTGGATCCACCGAGTCACTAACTGGGACTCATTAAATGGATTCTCAGGGAAAATCATTTTACATACAGGCACTTTCTGCTTTCAATGGAGATAACTCTTGTTATTTTTTTAAACAATCAACAGAGAGGGAAAATGGAAGAAGAGGAGCCTCCGCCGCTTCTAGTGCCCCTAGCTCCCCGATTTCTGCTACCTGACCGCCCCTGCCCCTTGCCGCCCATACCCCAAGAGCCTCTGGTTCCCCGCCGCCTCTGCCGCCTCATCCCGAGAGATCCTGGTTCCCTTTGCCCCTGCCGCTGCTGTCCATCGTGTGTGGAAGACGCGATATTTTCAGAAAAAATTCCATCCATGGATAGTTTTTGAGACATTGTCAAGCTGTTTTGGGTAATTCTATATTTAATATCGGTTGCTTGGGGTAATTCCATGTTTTCCCAAAACACACTCCGTACAAACATTGGATCCGGAACATTTCCACGTCCCAGCTACAACATTAACATGGTTACCAGAGTAAAATCCACTAAAATACACGAAAGTCGAGTTCATTTGTGTAATTCTATACTACCGGAACATACTCCCCTCGAATCAAACATACCCTCAAAACATACCCCCGATCTTATACCAAGAGGTGAGGTTTCGTCACCAAGCAACCATGTGACACTTGAGAAATCAAGATGGCGCCCCTATACACAAAATGGACGACCAAAACACGTGTCCCCATATACACCCAAGCTGCGCACGCGCATTCGAACCTCGTATCGCTATGGCAATGACGTCACAACATAACCACGTACACTGGTTACATGTCAACACAACATGGGCGCCCGCAGTCACGTGACATGACGTGACTTCCAAGATCCATCTGAATTACAAGAGGGCGCTTTTGGCTGGTCTACAGCTGTACTAAACGGATGCTTTTAGGGATGTGATAGCAGGTCTGACTCTGCAACCGTGAAAAGGGGCTCACATCATATCACTTCTGACACATGAATCTAAACTTTCGCCGTTTTGTTTTTGTTTTTTTTTTTGAATGAACATAACAAATATAACAAATCATTGAGTATTCAGTAGTAAACTCAACTGCACGTTACCCCTCTGGGCTTGTCTCTCCGCGTGCCACAAGACAAGTACAACATGCCCCTTGGCTTTTTGGTACACGAAAGAATGGCGCAGCTTGGACGCTGGTGATAAACTGCATTGAACTTTGATCCCTTTGCATCCATGAAAAGGATTCACCACTGGCCCGATTGCTCGCTCTGAAACGGAGTAATAAATTACGTGCAGTCGGGCCGATTGGTATATTGCCATATCGGAAGGATGAGTGTTTCAGTTGGCAATATAACAGTTGGAAAATGTACAGTAGTCAAAAGAAATTTATTTACTCTGATCTAGTCCTTCCACATAACACGAAACCAGTTACGCATGCCCTTGATCTTGTGCCGCATGGACGGACTGCGCAACGGTTAACTTTTCCGTAGCAACATATTTATTTATTTATTAGTGTTTAAGGTCACATACTTATGCACAATGGTTAATCGTGACCGTGACAGTTTTACGGGTGGAGGAAGCCGGAGTACCCGGAGAACCACCGAGCAACGACGAGCAGCTGTCAGCTCTTCAACATCGTAACTCTGAACTCTGCACCGCAGCACAGGCAGGGTTAGATTGGTTGAAGGCATGCGCACCAGCGACGTGCAGTACGCCTCAGTACACAGCGTCATCGTGCCCTCGTGTAGGCAATCGGGGTGAAGTGTTCCGTAGCAATAATCGTGTCTGAACTTTCATCGTTCTTGAAAAGAAATAACCTATGCTTAATGCAGAATAGTAACAGTGACCACTCATGGTCAATCTGGCGCGATCCCTCCATGTTCTACCAACCAATTGAATATCTTGCTTTACATGGGACATTGACCCCCGAATGCAAAGTGGATCAGCGCATCAAAACCCGTGACCAGATATAAAAAAGATGTTTATTCCATTTTAGATTAATATTATTAACGCTTTCATTACCGCATTTGGAAACACAAAGCTCCTTATGTGCCAATCCTGCTGACATGGAATGTTTAGTCGAGCAAGCCAGTCCAACTGATGTAAACGTCCTGTCTTTTTCGAGTGACCTATTAAACAGATTTTGATAACTTGTGTAAGTTGTTTTTCCTTTTTATTTTTGTCTTGCATGGAAAACTTAACCCTTTACCCAACGTAACGGCCAAAACCGGCCAGCGCTATTCTTAAAAATCGCCAATTAATTTTCATTATTTTTTTCATTTTTTGTCTCAAAAACATAGGTTATGACCCCTCGTTGGAACGAGCTCGTCGAGCTCGTTCCAACGAGGGGTCATAACCTATGTTTTTGAGACAAAAAATGAAAAAAATTAGTTATTCAAGAATTTTTTTTGCAAGTGTCGTCTGCTTTTCATGTTAGGTAAAGGGTTAACTGCAAATGCAATAAATTTATTACATTATCGGTTGCGTAAGATGGCAAACCTAACCTATTATGTAATGAATATATTACATTATCGGTTGCGTATGATGGCAAACCTAACCTATTATGCAATGAATTGATTACATTATCGGTTGCGTTGGATGGCAAACCTAACCTATTATGCAATAAATTTATTATATCATCGGTTACATTGAATGACAAACCTGACCTATTATACAAGAAAGTTTATTGCATTATCGGTTGCTTTGGATGACAAACCTAACCTATTATGCAGTAAATTTATTACATTATCGGTTGCTTTGGATGACAAATCTAGCCTATTATGCAGTAAATTTATTAAATTGTCGCTTGCTTTGGATGACAAACCTTACCCATTGTGCAATAAATTTATTGCGTCATCGGAAACGTTGAATGACAAACCTAACCTATTATACAATAAAGTTTATTGCAAAAGTGATTGCTTACTTTCTTCGGTCACTTCCAAGTTTCAACAGGTTAATGGATACGTTATTCCATTGATAGACACACAGACATGTTTAAGTAAACTCGTCCCTCACCCCACCCCAATGTCCGACAATAAAATGGACATCCGTGATTTATCACCGAAATGTGTTTATTACAATAATGGTTAGTTTATTACAAAAGTGGTTTTATTACAAAAGTGGTTGGTACGCGATAACCACTTTTGTAATAAAGTTTATTGCAAAAGAGGTTGCGTACTTTCTTCAGTCACTGCCTTTTAACTGGTAAATGGACACGTTATTCCATCGAACGACACACAAACATGTTTAGATAAACTAGTCCCTCACCCCACCCCAATTTCCGACTATAAAATGGACATCCGTGATTTATCACCGAAATGAGTTTATTACAAAAATGGTTAGTTTATTTCAAAAGTGGTTTTATTACAAAAGTGGTTGGTACGCGATAACCACTTTTGTAATAAAGTTTATTGCAAAAGTGGTTGCGTACCATCTTCAGTCACTACCGTGTTTTAACTGGTGAATGGACACGTTATTCCATCGAACGACACACAAACATGTTTAGGTAAACTAGTCCCTCACCCCACACCAATGTCCGACTATAAAATGGACGTCCGTGATTTATCACCGAAATGAGTTTATTACAATAATGGTTAGTTTATTACAAAAGTGGTTTCATTACAAAAGTGGGTGGTACGCGTTAACCACTTTTGTAATAAATTTTATTGCAAAAGTGGTTGTATTACAAAAGTGGTTGGTACACTGGGGTGTGTCCACATTTTATACTTATTTAGAGAAAGTTTTGTAAATTAGGTTTATGTTTCAAGAGTAACCCTTTTAACGCTGAACGCATCTTCCATGACAGTTGAATTGGAAGAGTCTACATTCATTATTTGGGGATAGGCCGATCAATATTGTCAACGTGCGCGTTAACAATATTGATTGGTCTGCCCCACACATTCACTTAGGTGGCCATCGTCATTAATGCAATTATGTCGTGTCATGTTCTTAGGCCTGAAAAGCGTCTCTCGGCTTCAAAGGGTTAATGCATTAACCCCTCACTTAACACGAATAGAAGACAACACTTGCGAAAAAACAACATCTTGGAGATGTTTAATGCATCGTCTCAAAAACGTGGATTCAGACCCCTCCTTGGTATGAGCTCAAAGGGTTCCTTCCAATGACTGGCCTACAGGCTATGTTTTTGAGGCAATAATTAAACCAAATAATAAAAAAAATTAGAAGTTAAGTTAAGTTACCAAAGGTAGCCTTATTTGAAATAAATTACAAGACGAATCGGAGATTTTTTATAAAAACAGGTGAAGATCGAGTTTTATAACTATTCAGAATAAAATATGTGATCCGTAAAGGCAACGAAATCGGCATTATCCGTCTGTAAAATTAAAAATAAATTAAAATATCCCAGCTCTTGCTCCTTTATAGGCAGCCTATTTTTGACATGTAAGCATTCTTCGATTAAGGGGACAAAGGTTATTGTCCGCAAATGAGCGGACGGGCGGACAAATGAACGCACGAATGAAAGGATAACCACACAAAAGTATTACAATATACCCCCCCCCCCCCCCTCCTCGTTACACACCATACCACCTTCGGGGAAGCGCTGACTATGACTTCGCCTCAATATCACAAGATCCCTGTGCATAAAGACACAAACATACACCGCAACCCTAACCCAGAAAGACTTGCCAAACAAGTATCCAACTTATCCATATACGATAAACAATTACCTTGAACCAATTATACCCATAGCAACGGGAAGAACCATCCACAGTAAGAGACTTAAGTGTCCATGACACCCTAATGATCCTCCCTCTTTTACCTCTTACCTATAGTAGCAACAGCTGGGTACAGTTATGACAAACAAGTACACCCCAAAAGCAGAATACCCGGAGATACTAGTTGTCCCTCCCAGAGAGTAATTCCGAGGCTCTGAAAGTCGCTGACTCCTTTTTAAAGACATGACACTATAGAAATTACACAATTACAACAAAGCCAGCAGTTCCCACCTCCCCACGTAACTTTATGGCAGAGGCGTCGCGAAAATGACCGATTGGGGTGGGGTGTAGACCTGATTTGTCCCTACTGGCACTGTTCAAATCTAGTTCGATTAATATGCCATTCACATCATCAAGGCATGCCTTCGACGAAGACAGGTCTTGATGATATGGTTGGAATATTAGTCAGTCGCAGTTATAGTTAAAAAAAAAACCTCAAGACTTCTTGAAGTGTATTAGTGAATATGTAGTAGGTTTATTCGATTAACATACTATACAGTTCAGCCGTCGTGAAGTAGTCACTTTCCACGTCTGGCCAACATTCCCACAGACGCAATAATATTAGATTCCAAACACTAATTATAGGAATAATCATCAAAAATCCAATTAATGAAACACCGGGTACAATACGGTGCTTGGTTAATTAAAAGGTTGCAGCTGAGGACTTTTATTAGCTGGTAAACGCATGCATCACTGCCCACGCGTGGATTACGACCAATCCACGGCGCCTATACACTATCTGTTCTCCAAACCGGTCATATTTGGCCTCCAACAGGCCGAATCGGGTACCACGGATTCCCACTGATATGGCCATTTCTGCGCGTGACACACGTCCATACCTTGGTGATACGTGGTGGCAGTGCGAATGCACAGCTCAAGTTGTTTGGGTGACACGTGTTTCCGGCGTTCATTTTGTTTACTGGAGGCCACCATCTTGGTTTCTTTGGCGGAAAGTGAACCTGGAGAGCTCCTAGCAGTACGAGGGTATGTTCTGGGTGTGTGTTCGAACCAACGGCGGTAATTTTAATTACCCAAATTGACCCAACAATTATTTGTCTAGTTCATATTCTTCCAAAACCCTCTCTTTATGCATTTCCAGACCACTATTTTTGATAGCACTTGGTTACTATCGAACTCACATCCTAGAACTGTATTTAGCCTGGTTACAACTTCTCTCCCCTAAACGAATCAGATCGCTTCATTCATCTAATTTCCAGCCGCTATCACTACATATTGTATGTAGATTAAGATGTTCGTATTTCATCATATGAGGTCATGAGTGAATCCCCCAATGAAGTCCGCCCTCAAGCCCCTTATATCATCGAATGGGTAATGAACGGCCGAATTGCGCGGAGTCACCTTCTACGGTCTGCATTGCAGAAGCATTGTTTTGTCGCATGAAGCCATAAGCGCTATGAGGAAATTGTCCAGTGAGGAAAAAGTCTCTCATATCCTCATCTGAGTATTGAACTGCCACGATCCGTGAGATGCCACTTATGGAATCCCTTATTAGTTTATACTTGCACAATTCCTTTTTCGGTGCCACGGGGTCTATGAGGTAATGTGCCAATGAGATATAGCCTCAAATCCATCATCTACTCAACCAGGATACTTACGACATTGCGATCTACTATCTGAGGACACTGGATCATGACTTTTACCCCCAGACCACTACCACTGTCAACTATCCCTTTCCTCATCTACTAGTTGTACTTACGTCTTCTACCCCTACCTTACTACCTCTGATAAATATTAGAGATCCCATGGCTATTTTGGTCTACCGCCATTCAAAAAGGTCCTGAGGCGACAATATGACTCTTGCTTCTATCGCTACAGCTATTGTTTTTCACCACAAACTCTTGAGGGTCTCTATTTAACGAAGAGTGGAAACTCGTGTCAAAGGTGTACATGTATTATATCACCAAATGTTGTGGACCAGAACACATTCAGTCCCACAGGATCACACATTTTTAAAATAAAATTTGAGAATATTCCGTTTCCGGAGAATCTGTATTGTAAATGTTCTGTCACGTCGTATAAAAAAAAACGATTTTACAATACAGTGTTTCCATAATTATCTTATTGTGGTGCCTGGCATATCTGGCCCGATCTTCACATCTACTACTTGTGGGTAAAAACTGGTTAGCCTGTGAATTAAAAAGAATAGTTACACAATGATTGTTCTAAAGGCATCAGTGAGAGCTGTGATTGTTTATTGCTTTCTTCAGGAAAAGACACACATTTTTCCTGTATTTCATAAACACAAATAACCAATATGTGATTGGTTGTGGAGACATACCCGCGATCTTGAAAATGTAATAGATGCATATAAACTGAATTTTTACGTTAAGTTATGTTATATACCCGTCCCGAATGTTTTTGGCACAACACTGTTTTCTTCGGAAAACTCCGATGGAAGTTCTTTT
Source organism: Pictodentalium vernedei (assembly GCA_031216915.1). Classification (NCBI taxonomy): domain Eukaryota; kingdom Metazoa; phylum Mollusca; class Scaphopoda; order Dentaliida; family Dentaliidae; genus Pictodentalium; species Pictodentalium vernedei. Next base: position 316,290,816 of record CM062296.1, on the reverse strand, counting down.
ATTTCAATGGAATATCAGTGACCAGTGGTACAGAATAGTCATCGTGGAGAGGTCAAAATCCACATGTAGACATTGTTTCTACACATATATACTTCAGAGGTAGCCAATATTAACACTCAGCAAAATTTGAATTCATAAAGCACCGGGTTATACCCGGTGCTTCATTAGTTAAAAGTTCGCTGGCGGGTCTCAGGTTGAATGTTAGAATTCTAATGTTATTGCAGGTGTGAAAATACTGTACACACGTGGATTGTGAGCTGTCCACGACTGCCGTGTTATAACACAATGGTCGCACTCTCTGTTTTGAGATCAGAACCAGCCCAGTGGATCGAATGGAGAAGAGTCAAGGCAGATGAAGACTGCGTATGAGATGGAATGTTTTCTTCCTTTTTTCGACAGGTGAGATTTCTGCGTTGCAGGCTGGAAAGAAGACAGATAATTTCGGTCAGATCACTATCGAGCCGAAGTCCTCTGGGTGCTTTAACATCACGGTAGAGTATTCGCGAAAGGAGATTTAGAATTACAATTGGACTACGTTGGTGTTTAATAGTGTTTTAGATAGGGTTGTTGTTGATATTTGTATTGTTTATACTTGCAGGGGAGGAATACAGATGGAAAAATCACCGAGAAGAAGTTTTTCCTTGCTGGTTGCATTATTTAAGAACAAAACATTCGTTGCCTTCTATTGCGTTGATGTCATTAGAATAACATATTATATTGTTTTCTCGGGGATTCAAGTTGATCATGCATATACTCTAGGCTTTAGTCTGGAGACATCTGCATTTTTTGCAGCCGCATTTGGATTTGGCAGCCTCTGCGGTCGTATTATCAATGGGGTGGTGTTTTCTGTAAAGAGATGGAGCGGAATAAGTCAATTTAGCATTACTGTCGTTGTGTTTGGTACATTTATTATGTTTATGTCATTGGTGAAGACCTACTATGAGGTGCTTGCGTTGTTCTTCATCACTGGCCTCACTTCAGGAGCAATTTCTACTTTTCAGTACCTTCTGCCGTACGAAATCGTAGGTGCGGAGCAGTATCCAATGGCTATTAGTTTAGCAGTTACCATGTATGGCCTTTCCTCTGTTATTACGAGCCCACTCGCTGGTAAGACGACTTTTTTATATTTTCAATACCTGTTTTGTCTCGTTGAAGAAGTACACCGTGCAGTACGTGTAATTAGGGGAGTGGCAAGATAGTTCAGGGTGTGTGTCGCCTCTGAAATTCCAACTGTAGCCTCTCCGGCTGCCGCAATCCAACTTTTTAGAAAATCATTTGCATCCCGCTCCTCCCAACCACTTGAGAGATAATTTTCCAACTGCTACCTGTGCTAAAAAACCCGAACGCGCCTTCTCTCCTCAGCCTTTTGTTCGAAAAATATATGACCATGACCTTGGGATTCTAGAGTTGGAAATTACATCTTAAGAGCAACAAGACTCCATCTGCAATGCTTTAGCTTGTTGCATTCAAGGGACGAGATATTGATTTCAGTTAGAAATACCCTTGAAATGCGGTTCAAAAATCACAAAATGTCTGTTAGAAACGGTCACAGCCACAGAAGAAATACAGAATATACCCATAATAGCTCCGTGTACCAAATGTTCACCACGATCGACGAAGTGGTGTTAACCGCGAACCTTTGGCGAGCGGTTAACACCTACTTCACCACGAGTCGTGAACATTTGGTATACCAAGCTACTTTGGGTATATTTTATTTATACCATGATCGTTAGATTATTAAGAGTCGCTGTTATTTTTTCTCGATTTTACGGAGCAGCAGACGTACACACGTGCGAATCTGTTTTTGTTCACATGAACACCGGTGTGAGGTTCTTCTGCTGTCAGTTTTATCGCCGAAACGAAATGGAAAAAGAAACGTGCAAATCACGGGGCCCTTTTCAGTTTAATAACACAATAACACACTATTTCGAGTTTATTAGCTTTATTAAAATGAGAGAACGGATGCTTGTTAATTTTTGGTATCGTATGGGGTAAACGCATTTATAAACGTAATAAATAATTGCCGCTTTTATTTCACTCTTCGCAAGGCGACGAACGATAAATTTAGACAAGTTTGCATTCCGGCCGAGGTCACCAAAGGTCAGCTTGGATGTAATTCCACTATAGGTGTAAATTTTAACTACTGAACTCCCATTGCAGGCATGTTCACCACAGACACGCGTGTTCACCACGGTTGGTGTGTAAAGCTAAAATTTATGTCATAAGCTTTTTATATATAGTAGAAAAGGTAATCATGGTAATCATGGTATAAATATAAAATAAATAGCTACTAGAAACGGTACTCAGATTTAAACCACGAGTAGGATAAGGGTAGGTAAGGTGGTTAAAACCCTTTTTCTACGAGAAATTTACATCTGAGTACCAATTTGTTTTATTTATACCATGCGCTTAATAAATAATCGACTTTGTCACTTAAAATGGAGAAAAAACTATACTTCCTATTGCAAAAACATGGGTTTGTTTTGTTTACATCTGCACCGGTGAACAGTACCACCGGCTGCACGTGAATACTTGATTGACAGCTAGACACATCGTCAAAACTGATTGAATTTACCTTGCTTTTTCAGTCATATTATTATTAACATTCTTAAATTTTATTTTAAATATTTAATTATGGGGGGGGGGGGGGGTGGGCCCTTCTAAGCAAAAAGTCTACAAGTTGCAAAAGGAGGAATTTATACAAATATATCATATGTGTAAAATTGGTCTGAGGTTCCAGTTTGAACACAGTGATATCACTTGCCCTTCTGCACACTGATGTGAAAATATCACAATTTCAAGCTGCAAATTTCCCTCAAAAAGCAAAAGAAATATTACCCTTTCAATCTTGTTCGACAGAGCTCAATGAGCTCTGTCAAACAAAACTGCATTGGTTAGATTCCTAGTTGCATTTTGTGAAAACAATTCTACTTAACCCTTTACCTAACATGAAAAGCAGACGACACTTGCAAAAAAAATTCTTGAATAACTAAATTTTTTCATTTTTTGTCTCAAAAACATAGGTTATGACCCCTCGTTGGAACGAGCTCGACGAGCTCGTTCCAACGAGGGGTCATAACCTATGTTTTTGAGACAAAAAATGAAAATATTTTGAAAATTAATTGGCAATTTTTGAGAATAGCGCTGGCCGGTTTTGTTGCGTTACGTTGGGTAAAGGGTTAACATTTCGCTAATTTTACATCAGTGTGCAGATGGTATACGATAAATACGTGAGGATTCGTAACTCCGAATTCCGTCGTATATCGTCTATATCAAGCGCATAAACCATCTTACCGAAATAGATCCGAAAATTCTGAAGTTTTGTAGATCCTGTATAGTTGGGTTTCGAACACATGGCCACGTCTTCCGTTGACCTACCTGAATATGTCTGCCAGTTACTGAGCTACTGTGCACCGCACCCCCAACCCCCCACCCCCCCACCCCAAAAAAAAGAAATAAGATAAAACACCTCCACAAATAACCGAATAAACGCACCAAAGGATTTCTAATACCCCAGATCACATATCCCTGTGTCGAAGTCCCAAACTATTTAAAGATTTACACAAGAAGGACGCGCATGAAAATTATTGGAAGTAACTCTGCCGGTATTTTGGTTCGCATGTGGAACCCGTTAGACGATGACATGGGTAATACTTAATGTCCCCTTCATAGCAATGCCCAAAGCAAAGAAGTATTTTAATCCTCATCCAACCTTCTCTCCGTGCCAGACGTACGAAACTAGGCCATTCCTGAATGTTTTCCATTTACCTCTCCGTTGTCATCAGATGTTCAGTTATCCGGGGAGAATACTACGTTTCAGAACTATCACCACTTGTTGTAACACAGTATTTTATTTTTAAACTAATGTTTTAATTTTTACAGGTAGATCAAGTACATTTCCTGGAAATTTGATGTCGGTCAAAGACAGGCTTAGCAGTAAAGCCTGATTTGAAAACAAACAACAAAGTTCTTTCCCATCGCCCAAATTAAAGTGAAATATAAAGTTTTTTTCAGCAGAAATCGTAAACTAATGTGTATTGTGTGGCAATACGATGCGGTTGTGAAACAAGTTTCTCAGTTTACCACCAGAAATCATACAACACAGCGTGGCGTGGCAGTGCCAACTAGACGACGCTGTCGATTGACCATGTACTCATTTACTTACAGGTCTTTATCGTAGATTTAAAGTTTAACTGTAGAAAAACTCATGTGGGTTTTTTCTTAACCCTTTACCTAACAGGAAAAGCAGACGACACTTGCAAACAAAATACTTGAATAACTAATGTTTTTCACTTTTTGTCTCAAAAACATAGGTTATGACCCCTCATTGGAAGGAGCCCGACGAGCTAGTTCCAAAGAGGGGTCATAACCAATGTTTTTGAGACAAAAAATGAAAAAAATAATGGAAATTAACTGGCGATTTTTGTGAATAGCGCTGCCCGGTTTTGGCCGTTATATTGGGTAAAGGGTTAACACGCTCCTAAGACGTTTTTAAGAACAAGTGGCGATGGTGTTCGATCAGAGGACTACAGCATCTGACTCCGAATGTTCTGCCATCATAGGAAACGAGCTACTGCACATCACCCAAACAGGTGGAAGTTTCCCAACCAGCATTTTGGAACTCACGCCGTGTACTGTGTACGAGAATACTGCCTTAGTTACTTCCACGTCGTTTAATATTTTTGGAAGGGAGGAGTGGTTACTCTGTTGATATTTTGCAGAAACATTCAAAGCTTTTGACGAATGACGTAGTCCTGTGTTCGAACCCCATCATTCCTAGTTTTGAAAAACTCCCAAATATTCAGACTAGTTTCGCTAAATATATATTATCACCATTATTTGTATGTACTATATGTTGTGTCGTAGTCGAGCTCTTATTTCAAAGGCCATATCTCGATGGGTCGAATATAGCCCTAGAAACAAGAGTGAGACTCTGATACAACATGTTGAACATAAACATGATATGATATATGTATCTTTCAATTCTCACCTGTAATAACTTCAAAATTGTGCAAATGGAAAAAATATTACATTTTAACGAAAATTCAACAAAATCATATCCCGTGACCCCCTCATTGGAACGAGCTCGTTCTAATGAGGGGGGTCATATGATATGGTTTTGTAGAATGTTTTCAAAAAGTTGTAAAAAAAAATAATTAAAATTCTAAATTTTGATATCGTGTGCGTTGAATAAAATGATTAACTAGCATTTTAATTTCCGATTTCTTTTTCGGACTCACAAAAATACTTATTATTTCGATTGAAGCTGTATGTGGCTGTCTTGAGCTTTTGCAATCCTCGAATAAACGTATTGAGTACGCACACGTTCAACTTCCCAAAAACCTGTGCTCTGTAACAGTATAACTGCGTGTTGTTCCCGCTTGACTGCTTCCAGTGATTGAGATACAAAAGCATAAACGCAATTTGGTCCAAAAGTTTACTGATTATAGTTTTGAGAGTTGTTTTTCTCTTTTTTCCTATACAGGGACGTGTTTCGAAAGCTCGTAATGTTCTATAAACAGTAACGTAAGCAAATCGTAACCAAGCACTCGCCTGTTTTATGCAGTTGCAAGAAAAACATTTTGTACCAGAGAGCCCTGATACACGCCGTGTTCGGGTAATTACGCATTCAGTACATAACTTATTGTAAGTTAAAAACCACACACTTAATTAGATATATGCCTGATATAGGCGGTATACGAGTAAGTTCAACCTCCGCGATCTCCAGTTAAAGGACAGTTCTGTGTTTAAACTGACACCTCCAAGAAAATCAATCTAAAACTAGACTTAATGATTCTAGAGAATCATGGCTTTTCCAGACGAGATTCCATGAAGCCAGAGTGTCTAAAGAATTATTTTTAACTGTATCTCTAAAGTATCGTTATTGATGTCCTGAGAAAGTTCGATATAGTGGTCTCAAATGACTCAGTTTGATAAAAAAAAGTTTAGGATAAAATCATCATTATTGCTGGAGAGGGTTAATATCAATATCTTTGGCTAGCAAGGTCTGACAAAAGGAGTTATGCTTGTTTGACAAATACCCATTCAGTACTGCGGCTATTTGAAAGAAGCCCATTTTATCTCAAATTTATCTAAAAGTTTGATATTTGGCAGGTTGTGGAGGGTTAATAAACGCTTACTGGAATATTTTTTTCTATGCAACTTGAAATGGCACACCAGACCTGCGAATGGCCAATATTTCTTGAAAACCTACAAGCTGTTTCTAGAGAAATCCAGGGAAATCATGAAGTTTAAAGCTTTTGATGGATATCGCTCTTTAACTAGCCCCAAACGGGTTAACACTTGCTTTTTTGAACAAGCCTATTACTTACAAAAATGATCCTCGATGAATTCCACTTCCAATAAAGGAGATTATGTTTATCTCACAGGTACACATTGGGTGCTGTGGATGCCCGAAAACAGCCCATTTTCTCAAAACTATGCTTGGCAGTCTGTGGAGGGTTAACAAAGGCTTTCCATAATATTTTGACCATGCAGCTTGTAATGTCACATCAAGACCTACAAATGGCCAGTTTCTCTTGAAAACCTACAAAATGTGTTTAGAGAAATACATGGAAAACGGGAATTTTAAGCTTTTAAGGGGTATCTCTCCTTAACCACCCCGATATGGGTTAAGACTTCAATTTTTGAATACCCTTACTACTTTACAAACATTTTTCCATACAAATTTTGCGTCCGATAAAAGAAGTTATGTCTCTCAGTAGCCTGCACATTGGGTGCTGTTGGTGTCCAAAAACAGCCCATTTTATCACAATTTTGACGTTTAGCAGCCCGTGGAGGGTTAACAAATGCTTATCGGAATATTTTGTCCATGCAACTTTTAATGTCACTCCAAGGCCTGCGAATGACAATTTTCTTGAAAATCTAAAAGATTCGTTTAGAGAAATCCACAGAAAACATGAATTTGGGGACTTTTGAGGGGTCTTGCGGTTTAAACAGCCCAAAACGTGTTAACGCTTTGTTTACTGAATACCCTTATAACTTACAAAAACATAAATGAATCCCACTTCCAATAAAGGAAGTTATGTTTATCTCTCGTGTACTCTTTGAGTGCTGTGGGGCCCGAAAACAGCCCATTTCATCACAATTTCGATGTTTGGCAGCATGTGGTGTGGAGAATTAACAAATACATTGCGTAACATCTCTTGAAAATCAATAGTAGTGTTACATGTACATTCAGGCCTAACAATGATGAATGTAAAAAAACCTACACGACGCGTTTTGAGAAAGTGCCGTTAAACCTAATTTTGACAGTTTTTTTTCCCATATTGGCGAAATAAAGGCTAAATCGAACGTTCCGCTTAGGTACATTTTTAGATTTTGTGCCTGTCTATGCGTATGTCATATCGTGTGAAAATCGGTTCGAAAATGGCTTCTGAATCGTACGGACAAAATGTGTGGGGGAAAAAACCGAAAGAAAAAAAAATCCATAGAAAAACAATAGTCTTTGCCAGAGGGAAAAGCCTAATGATCCGAAGAAAATCAAGAGTCTTTTCCTGAGGGAAAAATCCTAATAAATCTGTTCCTGTCGCATCGAGTGTTGAAATGCAGTCAACCTGAACAGGCTGCTAGGAATATCTAGGAATGGACAATTTTAGTACAGCTCGTAATGAACGGGTTTTGTATGCGAACCAAAATAATGGCCGTGTTACTTACACACATTTTTATGCCCCCTCATTTTTATTTGAAGTGACCATTAAGTGTTACCTCTGTCACAGGACACGGAACAGGTTCTGCGTGCGAACCAAAATACTGTACAGTTATTTCTACCCATTTCTCTGCCCTCGTACATTTATGCAAAGGATCATTAAGTGTTAATCCCGTCCACCTTTTCGTACGTACGCCCGTCCGTACGTCTGTAAACGCTCCAAACGCCCGGTACGTCCTTTCGTACGTTTGTGTGCATTCCCGTGCGATAAATTTAGTTTCAATTTTGGCAGAATGTTGTCACACACTGCAGACATGCTTATGACTATATTAAGGTTTTAATTACAATTACCAAATGAAGGTCAGGTTCGGTTTTCAGATTCCGAGCGCATTTCAGTTTCACAGTTGGGGCCTTTGGTTGTGCAAAAACGTAATTATTCTGTGGTTTTCACATGGTATCTTTAATTCCCATCGGTGGATAGATTTGAAATGCAGCAATTGTTGTACGATCAGAGAATTGAGGTCAGTTTTGATTTTCAGATTTCTCATGCACATAATTCCAAAGTTCTGCCCCTTGATTGTGGAAAGGCTTGAAGGCTTGTTTTTGTAACTGCATATCTTTGCAACTCTTCGGTGGATTGATTTGAAATTTGGTAGTTTTCCCTCGGACCATAAACTAAAAACTATGTTTGATTTCAGATTTCTAGTGGGCAAATGTCCTTAGTTGTAGCCCTTTATTGTTTGAAAACTTTGTATTTTTAGAATTTTCTAATATTTTACTTTCTTCTAGCAGAACGATTCAAAATTTGAAGTGGCCTAAACAATACAACTTACTGCCTCTTATAAGAAAGATGTCAGTGAGATCCTTTCCATGAAGGATCACAACCAAGTTTAGGAGGAAAATATTTAAAATTTATAAAATTCCATTCGCGATTTTGGTGAATATCGCTGACAAGATATTGCCCCAACGTTAGAGTTAAAACTAGAAGTTCAGTCATGAAATACGCACAAATAACACGTCGATCTGCGCGTTAATCTACGCGTTATGACCATAATAAGGCTATCAATTCTGTACATATGGCCTGTGCACAAGCAATGTTACCGACAATGGACCTCCGGGTAACCCGGAGGTCCATTGGCAGAAACATTGCCTGTGTTTGCTATGAGTAACCAGGGGAACCTGCCATGCTTTGGATACCTTTCGATATGGCAATTGCGCGCAATTCCTACGCGCAATTAAGCCTAGATAAGCGCGCAGTTCGTGACATGACTTCTAGTTTTAACGTTAGATAAGTGACAATCTTTAAAACTTTTATCAAGTAATCACCACCAAGCAGATCAGTACAAAAAATATCGTTCACAGCAAAAATAATTCCCGAATGTTTTTTTCATTTTTGAGCTGGTTCCAATGAAAGGTCCCAGGCTGTGTTTTCGATGCGAAAATTGAAAATGGTAAGAAAATTTGGTTGGTAATTTTGAAGAACAGCAGTGGGCAATTTTAGCCGTTACGTTTTGAAACATGTTAAATTACATATTAATACACATTATGTGATAAAACGAATCTCAAATTCGTCACGATTCGACATGAAATTTGCTAACCTCAATCATTAAATCAATCTGATCCCCGGTAAACCTCAGCGCAGGTCAGTTTTAATGAAGTCGATCCGAAAATTTCATATCAAATGATAAGAGTCCTCTATGTATAAACAAAATCGGATGATTATCCCAATGCAGGCAATATAAACTAACAATTTTAATGAAAAGTAAATAAAACAGAAAGACGTATATTTAACCGATCACAAAACATAAGTTACGTAACATACTTTTATTTAACCCTTTACCTAACATGAAAAGCAGACGACACTTGCAAAAAAAATTCTTGAATAACTATTTTTTTTCATATTTTGTCTCAAAAACATAGGTTATGACCCCTCATTGGAACGAGCTCGACGAGCTCGTTCCAATGAGGGGTCATAACCTATGTTTTTGAGACAAAAAATGAAAAAATAATTAAAATTAATAGGCGATTTTTGAGAATAGCGCTGGCCGGTTTTGGCCGTTACGTTGGGTAAAGGGTTAATGCTCAGGCATCAATTCACGCTGAAAAATTAAGTCATATTCCCCTGTCGGTCGGCAAAACGAAATATCAAAATGATATTTAGAAATCGATATTTCATCGTAGGTTCGGATGACGAATCACATGTACTTTAAACGAGTCAGCACATCAGTAATGAATTCCAGAGTCCCAAATACAAACGAATTCGAATAATTGATAGTGACAGTGACTAAATCAATTCATTAAATCAGCGGTTTCAAAGTTTGACTTTCTCATTCACCTTCCAGCGAAAAGCCGAAATCACTTTCAAATTTCTTCAGTTCAACTTCACACGTCTTCAGTGCATTGAGTTCAAAAAAAATAAAATGACGTGTCTTGTTATTGAAAATAAGAAAGTGGTGTTTTTTGTTATTGTTCTATTTCTTCGAAACACATTGCGATTATTTCAATTCGCCAGCCTTGGTAAATCGTAAAGTTAGGGGAGAAATAAGACGAGACTACTTTTTGTGCGGATATTCACACATTCCAATGGTTGGAGTTTGGTTGTTGTAATTTTTGTATGGACGCCGGTTCGGCACATAAATTTTGCGCCTTAATGGCAAATAAAGGCCACAAATTGGAGAGTTTGTAGTCGTAGAGCATTAAATAAAAAGAAAATTCACGAAAATTTGATGAATACCAAAAATATCTCGTTCGTGGCTACAAGAAATATGAGGATCTTCACTCGCGACTGCGTCGCTCGTGAAGATCCTCATATTTCTTTGTAGCCACTCACGAGATATTTTCGGTATTCATCAAATTTTCGTGAATATCCTCTATATCTCCATCAGCACATGTCACAAAAAGCGCTGTTGAAATTTTATTTTTTTCTAATTGCATAGGTTATCATCCCCCTTGGAACGATCTCGTCGAACTTTTCACGACAAGTGACTCATTCTTGTTAAGTTTTATTTGCAAGAGTGTGGAGCGCGGTGGTTCAGTAGGTAGAGGTGCAGACTGCAAGCCGAGAGGTCCTCGCTTCGTATCCCACCTGCAGCAACCGCGTTGTGTCCTTGGGCAAGACACTTCATCTCCATTGCCCGCGTGGGGGCACGATGACGCCGTGTACTAAGGCGTACTGCACGTCTGTGGTACCAATCTTCAACCAATCTAACCCTGCCTGTGCTGCAGTGCGGAGTTACGATGTTGGGGAGCAGGCAGCTGCTCGTCGTTGCTCGGTGGTTCTCTCCGGGTACTCCGGCTTCCTCCACCCGTAAAACTGTCACGATTAGCCATTGTGCATAAATATGTGACCTTAAACATCAATAAATACATATTTGCAAGAGTAGTCCTTCCGAAGTGTTAAGTTCGGATTACTGTACGGCCGCCGTGGACAGGTCACTTTTCACGGGTGGGCAATATTTCCACGGACGCAATAATATCAGATTCCAAACTCTAATTATAGGAATAATCATCAAAAATTTAATTGAAGAAGAATCCGAATATGAACCGGGGACTTAATTTAGACAAAATTGCATCTGAAACCCCTAAGGATGCTGTATAACAAATATAAAAAAAGACTGGTTGGGCTGCAGAAGATTTTTAAAGAAGTTTTCCTCACATTGCACAAAGTTAAACTTCGGTCTCCCACTGGGAGCCCAGTATAACCCCAGAGACCTGATTTGAACAAACTTAAATCATAAGGATGTTGTATTATTCGAAATATCAAAAGCTTCTGACTGTCGGATCTGAAGAAGGTAATTTTTTTAAAGCATGTTCATCATATTGCACCAAGCTAATTTCGGCCACACTAGGATACCCACTTATGAACCAAAGGACTTGATGTAAATAAACTTAAATCTGCTTCCCACTCCCAATGATACTGTATAACAAATAACAATAGATTTTGTCTGGTGGATCTGATAACGAAGATTTTTAAAGAATCGTCCTCATATGCACGGTTAAAATTTGGGCTATGAAAAGTAGCCGCAATATAGACTCGTAGACCTGAATCTGCCCCCCCCCCCGCCACGTGGGGAGGGGGGCGGGGCAGATTCAGGTCTGTGAGTCTATCTGTGAGTCTAATATGTTGGATGCCAAATATCGAAAGATTCTGGCTGGTGAAATAGCAGAGGAATATTTTCAAAGAGTACTTATCATATTGCACCAAGTTAAGCTTCGGGCTCCCACGGACAGCCCAAATATGGCTCCAGGGACTTGATATAAACAAACCTGAACCTGACGCACATAAGGATGTCAAATACTAAATGTCTAAAAATTGTCAGTGATGCATGGGAAGAAGGAAGATTGTCAAGGAATTATTTTCCCTAATATTACACTAAGTTAAAAGTTGGGCACTGAAAAAGAGTCCGAATATGAAATCAAAATTTTAATGGGTGGATCAAATGATTTTCTAAAAAAACACCTCACAGTATTCTTTGTTAAAGTTCGGGCTGCAACATGGAGCCCAATTACGAAATCTGGGTCTTGATTTAAACAAACCTTAATCTGATTATCCTAAGAATTTTGTACATCAAATATCAAAAGATTCTGACTGGTGCTTGTGGCGAAGAAGATATTTTGAATTTTTTAAGACACGTTGACTCAGCATTTTTTCGATTTCCCATAGTATATCCTATGACACCGATTACATATTTTAGCTCATGCGATTCGAATGATCACAGGGATGCCTTATTTCCAAAAACAGGTCTCTGTTCCGCGCGATATTGGATGAAAGTGCGTTTCAATAAACTTCCACTTTTAGAAACTGGCATTCCCACGTGCGGAAAATGTACTTTTTACACGAATCAAGTACTTACTCCCAGTAATGCCACATACCAAATTTGGTTTAAATCGGCCTATAGTTTCTGAAAAAAGAAATTTCAAACGGGCTCAAAAGTCGCAGCCCTCCCAGAACAACCAAAAATATTGCCCCTCAAACCTCTCTTGAACAAACTTAGTGTACACCTCAAAAAAAGCTGAATAGCATATATCAAGTTATTCCATCCATCGGATCATGAGAAGGAGACTTTTAAAAAACTGGGGACAAGTTTTCCACCACCCCATTGAATTTCCCCTCCCCAGTCATCCAGCATTCATTTGAAATGTCATTGGAATCGGCCTGGCAGTTGGGACGAGAAGACTCACACACCGCCTTTACTGTGGATGCCGGCCGAACGCAGGACGATGGACGGAAACCAGACGACGAACGGCGACGAACGACGCACGAAGAGTGGTCACTTTAACTCATCCTACTTTTAGTTAGGTGGGCTAAAAATAGTGTAGAAGATTCATACCTCTTTCAAGCCTGGTACCCTTTATTGTGTCATCCCATACAATACTGTCAAGGACGATTTCATTCAGCATTTATAGGGAGGTTCAGTAAACATTTAAGCCTACAGCTCAAGAGAGCTGTTGCCTTAAATTAATGCAGTGTCTCACTTAGAGAGCTGTAGGCTTAAATCATTACAGTGCCTCACTTTTGATTCATTATTCATCGAATCGTCTGTTCGTCCGAACTGTAGATTCCCACTTCTGAGCTATTTTCCATTCTTTCATCCGTTATTCCACTGTCATTTTGTTCGTCATGTAAAGGTTTATGCATACCAGGTTGACATAGTTAAGCAGACACGAGAAGTCAGGTTTAACTCTTTGAACACTGATGGTATCTTCCATGCCTGCTCAGTGCCATCAATTGGAAGAGTTTATTTTCGTTACTTGGACGAAGACCAATCAAGAGTTTCAACGTGCAGTCATGGGGCTGGACGTTGAAAATCTTGATTGATCAATCGCACAGACTCACTGAGCAACTGTCTACTTTATGAACTTAGGTCACCATGCTCAGCCGAAAATGCGACCTTTCGGTTCAAAGGGTTAACCCTTCACCTAACCTGAAAAGCAGACGACACTTGCAAAAAAAATCTTGAATAACTAATTTTTTTCATTTTTTGTCTCAAAAACATAGGTTTTGACCCCTCGTTGGAACGAGCTCGACGAGCTCGTTCCAACGAGGGATGATAACCTATGTTTTTGAGACAAAAAATGAAAAAATAATGAAAATTAATTGGCGATTTTTGAGAATAGCGGTGGCCGGTTTTGGCCGTTACGTTAAGTAAAGGGTTAAGAACGATTACATCTCATATACTTCCAAATGCGTTTCAACTTAAATCAGATTTGCAATGTTCTGGTTCCAGTGTGTTGTGTTTTGCATTTTAGGTTGGATACGTGACACAACTGGTTCTTATGATGCACTGTTTGTCGCAGCCTTACCACTGTGTGGCGTTTCAGGTGTGCTGTTATTTGCATATCAGTTATCGAAGACGTACTGCAGAAAACGCCCCTCAAAGGTAAGTATTCGATCTGACATCATAAAACACTAACGTTTTTGAACTGTTTTTGTTAGTGGAATAAAAATAGAGAATTTAATATGTTTGACATGAACTGCACAAAAATACACTCCAAAACCAATTGGTTTAAAAATGAACCCAAATCACTCGGTTGGGTGACTATGAACCCAATTTGGTTCATATTCACCCAACCCAGTTGATTTGGGTTAATTATTAACCCAAATAAATTTTGATCTTTCACGCACCTTTTCTGCGATACATATTTACATGAGCAAGCTAGACGAAGAGTAACAGATTCTCAGACAGGAAAAATGCTTTTCGTGTCGCAAACACTGACATAGCCACATGGTCAGACTAATAATATTCAGATCGAAAAAGAAACAAATATAAAGAAAAAATAAAACAAAAAAGGACCTAGAAAAAACAATAATGTAATTATAATGGAACCCCTTTAGTTCTACACAATTAATTATTCCTGTTTATTACATATAACCGTCAAATACCAAACCATTCACTCCAGTTTCGGCATCAATTTCATCTCTTAATAGCACATAGCTTAAAAACTCCTGATAACCATATACAACATGTTGCGATCGATTAAATTATCAATGACAGCTACTGAATTTCATAAGGCCTACCTAGCTGCAGTACTTCAAATATTCTCTTAATCCATTATATCCTGTTTGGCATGGCCCCATGTGATCTTTGAAATAAAAATTTAATAGAGATGTAACAGAAGAAATGCTTAACCCTTTGAACCCCGGTGGTATCTTCCATGTCAGTTCAATGGCTGCAATTGGAAAAGTCCATATTTTTTATTTGGGGTTAGACCAATTAATATTTTCTACGTGCAGCCCTAAAATATTGATTGGCCTGCGCACACATTTACTTTGTAGCCATCCCACTTACCGATACTGTGACGTAGCTTGTGATCTGGCCTGATAAACGGCATCTGGTGTTCAAAGGGTTAATTTAAATGCTTACTTTACCACTTGACTACACAAATATTAAATTTCCAAGTGAATTAAATACTCATGTGAATTTAAATTTGGCTGAGTGTGTGTATTCATTATTATTTTTTTGTGTTTTTATACATTTTTCGGAAATAGTCGGTACAGTATTTTCATGTTTTTTGACTTTCAAAGTGAAATAGAAGTGATTAAATTGTGAGGCTGAGGCGGTTTAAACTAAAGCGATTATGATCCAAACTGTTTGTAATCTCAAACATATACACTTGCAAATCAGTCTCACTACAAATATACCATGTACTCGTTCAGATGTTGCCTGTGCCCATTTAATAGCAGTTAAAATAGCTGTATATATGTATACAGATACAGTTAAGATAGCTGTGTGTATGTTTCGTAACGTGAAAAATACGAACTAGTTGGATGGTAGAGCTGGATCGTTGAAATAGAAGTCGAAGACGAGTTCTTGGGGAAAATAGCGTTCATTTACAGCGACAGTACTGGAACTCCAGATACAGCAGTAACAAAGATTCAAGAACATTCGGGAGCCTCCGACTGGAACGTGGAGAAATGAACTTTCTGAGGCATCTCCCCAACAGAATAGTTACCAAATAATACAAGAACTGCGTTTATATACATATAAATTACACAATAGATTAACAAGAGCCCCGATGATCGCTACCCCGACAAACTACTACGAACAATTAGCTTAGATTAAACAATGGCTGATCAAGGGACGATTGGCGAAAAGCTACCGTGAGTTGTTCAGAATATAATAATATAAATGTGCACGTTAACAATCTTTCAGTGTCGTTATAATTGTACTCTTACAAAATACAAAACTTTCGGAAGGGTCTTGTGGATGTCCAATGTCCGACCGAAGCGAATCACGAATCGAATGATGCAGATTTGGAGTCGAATCGATTATCGAATCGAATCTCACCGCTCTAAAAGTTGCAGGTACGTTTGGCCGCAAAAACAAATTCCTAGATTTTCATCCAACTTTTTTTCAAACTGGGGCGGGCAGGTGAATTTTATTTTTTATTTTTTATTTCACCCGGAAACTTGATAATCTAGAACAGCCCTAGGAACTGGTAGGTTTAGAGCATGGGGATGTTGGATATGGGTCTAAAACCCATGACAAGATATTACTCAGCTAAAGGGGAATAAATTTGAGAATAAGACTCCACGAATGGCTCCAAAAGGTACTTGGAGCATATTTACAGTATCAGCAGAAATAAGTTGTAGGATAACCACAATTAAAGTTTGATCATATTTCACTCAGTTGATAATTCCAACACTTGAGAGCTTCCCAAGAAATGATGTCAAGGGTTGGAATTATCAACAAAGGGAAAGTTACTTTTAAGAGTAATTTTCTAGTTGGTATCCTAATAGGAGACAACATGTCAATTTTTTAAAAATGCTAATAAAAAAATTCTGAAGGGTTGAAAAAAGGGGCGGGCGGGGATGAAAATGTAGGATTTTTTTTATTGCGGCCTTACCTTCTCTTTTGGAACCGTACATATTGTCATTCTCAATTCAATTATTCCATTCAACAACGCACCCTTTAGGGCAGGTTAAGCAAAAAGCGAAATATTCCAGAACGGAACCAAAGTAAATTCGGAGACCTGCCGATAGGATAAGAGTTCAAGGGTAAACTCATGGTAGGAATTTGATAACATCTCAATGATTTGAAATTTCCGAATCATCGGGTCGATTTCGAATCAAATTGAATTTCTAAGTTTTGCAGGCGCCTCATTTTCATTACACTTGCAACATATGATAATGCTCCGAACGGGGGATTACGGACTACTCTCATCCAATAAGCTCATAGACTGGGATAAAATCAGTCAGTAGTTGTGCTATTTCTTCTTTAATACGTAGTATGGGTTTATTATGCCCCGACCTCCGAATGAGGATTCGAGGATATCTAGTGAAGCACTCCGTCCGTCTGCCCGTCCGTCTGTCCGTACAAACGTTTTGCATTGTAATTTCAAAGTCATCGCTCAAATTTAGATCTCCTTCGGTATGCGGATAGACCTGCATAGGGGAACGGATATGCATAAGGAACGGGTACCGTCCAATAATTTATCCCAGAGTTATGGCCCTTTTTCGACTTAGAAATGTTTTTTGTTTTCACTCTTTCCACCTTCACATTTTCTGTCCCACAATACCTTCAATGTTACTTTGAACTTGAATACGGATCGGGAGCAGTGGCCTACGCTTTGCGTTGCCATTGTTACACCCTTCTATATGCAAGTCCTAGTTCAAGGAAGTGGTTTTGTTTTGTTTTTATACATTTTTCGGAAGGAGAAGACACAGATGTTTCATTTTTCTTGAACTTTCAAATATGGTAAAAATCATGATATAAATGTGTACATAAGCAATCTCTTTGTATCGTTAAATTTGCATGTTTCTAATAGGAACCCCAAGCGGGCCGTAGGCCCGCAAAGGGTTCCACATACCCAGTCAGATAAATGTGTTCCAAAACAGAATTCTCTATAGCCGTCAATGTGATTTTTGAAGTGGACAGTAAATTTCAGTGAAAAAACCACGTAACTTCCGGTGTCGAATTGCCCATGCAATTGCAATTGGCCTGTCCCCCTCTGGGAATCAAATGTTTTTTGTTTCGCCTCAAAGCTTTGCGTGATACATTGGCCTACATATCTACACTTCAGGGGTAACCAGGCCTTCTCAACCGAGAACCGCGACAAATCAGCGGCCGGCCAAAGTGTTACTATTATTACTCGAGTTCTGTCCTTCTGGAGGTTTGTCAATATGCTCAGCTGATGATCTCGTCATTTCAGATCGAACTCTGAGTCCTGATTTCGTTGCAGCTTGTCTGCCAGTGATAACCTCAATCGAAAAAAACGTACATATAACCGATAATATGACTGATAATTGTTGTTATATTGGTGCGATTGTATACAGATATGCATTGACACGTACCTCGTGAAATATCAAGATGAACAGAAACTCAGTTGTTGAATTATCCGAATGTTAAGGTGTTGTAAAAGTAAGGAAAAGTTTGCTTGAAAAAAGGGTATACGGACGTTTCGTCCGCAAGCCGAGTCGTCCGCTTGTCAAGGAAAATATTGTCTGCACATTTTCTACATTTCGAACAAGACACCCACCCCCTACTAACGTGTGACATTTCCCCAGATTAAGCCCAATATTCTCACATATAAAGCCTCCTGATGTTGTATTTATGTTAAAGAGTGTGATGTACAACATCATCTTTAAGGTTTGAAACACAAATGATGTCATATATTGGCTGATATATTCATATGTTTTTAAAAAATTGCACAAGTTGGAAATGCACTTTTTGGTGCACTCAAGAGACTCACCCACCCCCACATCACGTCTTGCAAATTTTTGGTCCCCCCCCCAGGACCCCCATCCCCCTGGAATAATTGCAAAATTATAAGATTATGTTACGGAACTTAATATAACAAGTTTTGATGCATTTCTTAATATAATTATAACACGTTTTGATGCGTTTCTTAATATTATTAATTCCTATAATACATTTGCTAATAATTTTGTGATTATTCATTGTAAAGTGCCGGTGATGCTCTTCCAAGAAGAATTGCAAAATTATAAGATTATGTTGCAGAATTTAATAAACCATAAATTTTGATGCATTTCTTAATATAATTAATTCTTATAATACATTTGCTAATAATTTTGCTATTATTCATTGTATAGCGACGGTGAGCCTCGATGAATACTTGCAAAATTATAAGATTATGTTGCAGAACTTAATATAACAAATTTTGATGCATTTCTTAATATAATTAATTCTTATAATACATTTGCTAATAATTTTACAATTATTCACTGTAAGGTGCCGGTGGAGCTCTTCAATGAAAAATTGCAAAATTATAAGATTATGTTGTGGAACTTAATATAACGTACATATACTTTAAGAACTTTTACTGTAATAATATAATTTTTATTGGTAATCCATTGAATAAACAGTAATTAAAATTTATTAGATGGCTGGATAGTTTATTTTGTTCTGACATTTCTGTTTTCAGAATTTCATACACATATATGAAATTTAATGCAAGGAGGTACATTAAGATATATTACAATGAAGGTACATTAAGATATATTACAATAGGTAATATACAATAAATTATACAATAAAATTATTATATAAATAAAAAATGATTCAAAATGCAATACTTGAATACTTTCCCCCAGTGAACGAGTTTCGGACGTGTTGGGTATAATTGTAGAGGACGACTTGGATAAAATTGCAGCGGACGATTTGGTTAGCAGACGAAATGGGTGTAATTCGAAAAAGTGATACTGATAGGTTGCTTTCAGTCCCGTTAGAAACCAAAACAAAGTAATAATGTGTTACTTTTTGGTGCATCTCTATTTCTGAACAGTGCTTCGTAGTTTCAAAAACTAAAAAATGAAAAATAATAACCCTTTTGGATATTTACCGCCATTGAAAATGGCATGTCATCTTTTTTCGGGAACTGGGGGAATCTTCAGCCTGGGGAGAACTAGGCCCAGGGAAGAATCATCCAAAAGAAAAGCAGTACACATCTGTTAGGATATTTTAGATATGCTACGATATTCGTTTTAACTCCTGAAAATAATTCTTAAATAAAATATTAATAGATTATGCGATATTTATTGAAAAAATATTAATATATAATAATATATCGTCGAGCAATTATCTCTGCAGTAAATTCACATTCAATGTGTTCTGTAATACGGCCTAATTAACGTCTCTCATCTGTTAGAATGATATCCAATCACTTCGGCTCCAAGTCATTTCGTCCTCTGGTCAATTCGACCTCAAAGTCATCTCTGTCCCAGTCACTTTGGTCCCTTGGTCCCTTGGTCATTTCGGCACCATTTTAAGTGTAGAGATCTATAAAGATCAGTGCATAGTTCATGTTTAGAAATAATGGTTAATTACCTTTATTAAGTAATGTTCAGTTATTTGTATTTACACAGTGTACAGAACAGTTATACATGACATTAAAAATTATCCATGTGTTCAATTTTACATACATTTAAGATGCTATCTGTATAAGTAAGAGAAATTATTTTACTTTGAAATTCTGCAAAGTACTGGAATATGCAGTCATTTATTCATATTGTTATGCACAATTCCTAGTCACCTTCCAGTTTGAGATTCACAGGGTTTCTTTTTCTTTTTTTTTTCTGAAACAACCACAAAACTGCGATTTTGATACTACCATAAATATGTCCACATTTTCTAAAACACAGAGCAGAATCCTTGTAGTTATGCGCAATTCCTAGTCCCCTTCCAGTTCGATGTCCATGGGGGTCTGATCCCAGTGCCCCACTTCCAAGGCGTACACTCAAACCAAATCACATTACTTACCCTCGCTTCCGGCTCTCATAGATTCATAAGCAAATAAAATTATTCAGGTCACAAGTGATTTCAAATCCCACATAGTCCATGTTCATCTTCGACATGCTGAAACTTTTCTTTTATTTATTCATCATGAAAGAAAATCTACCAGACATATATCATGTATACCTGAATATCTAATTGAGAGATACATATGTTGAAAAAAAATTAAATAGAAAAATGTTAAAATTCAAACAATATTTGAAAATATTTAAAGAGGCCGAAATGACCTGGTATATTGGGGCTGAATTGACCCGAGGCTGTAATGACTGGGGCCAAAATGACTTGGGGCCAAAGTGACTGGAATTCGTGAGAATTGCATCCAAACTGTCCTCCAACAATTTGACCCAAACTGGATACTAATCTAACCCAAACCATCCTTTGGCAATTTGCCCCCAACTGTTCTCCAGAATAGGGACACATGATTCTTATTGATTTATTTATTGGGGTTTAATGACACTTCGATAGCCAGGGTCACTTCATGTCGGACAGTTTTACAGGTGGGAAAAGTCAGAGAGAACCACAGAGCAATTACAAACATCTAACGTACAAACAGCACACACGCTGGGTTAGCATTGGTTGAAGACAAGTGTACGATTGACATGCAGTATGCCTTGGTACGCAATGGCACTATGTGGGCAGTGGGAATGAAGTGTATTGCCCAAGGAAACAAAGTGGTTGCCACAGGTGGTATTTGATAGCGGACCCTTTGGCTTGCAGCCTTCACCTCTAAGTACTGAGCCCTTTAACCTTCAAAACTGTATAGTACCAGCTAAAACATTTTGTAGAATGACCACATGAAAATTTCACAAGTACATAGTTTCATTATTAGTTTGTGATATTTGTTTTTGCTGTACTGTGGAACCCTGTTAATTGAAGAGTTTTGCCAATAACATTATTCAATTAGCAGGAGTATTCAATTAACAGGGACTGTGTCACTTTCCTGTATTCCAGAGATAAACTTAGCATTTATTCTATTATATTTTGTTTGACAGAGCTCCATGAGCTCTGTCAAACAAGATATAATAGATTAAATGCCTGTATTGAATGTACTGAGGCCAAATTGGTCTATAACCAAAGGAAAACTGGGAAGAGTCAGGGCAATTTCTCAACATGTTACAAGATTTTTTATTCAATTAACAGGAGATTACTCTATAACCTATATTCAATTACCAGGTCAAATTTGTACTGGAGGTAAATGGTTTTGTGTTGGGAAATTATATTCTATTAACAGGGATACAGTTAAAACTAGAAGTCCTAACATGAAATGCGCACAAATAGCATGTCGATTTGCGCGTTAATCTACGCGTTATGACCATAGTAACGCTATCATATTCTGTACATATGGCCTGTGCACAAGCAATGTTTCAGCCAATGGACCTCCGGGTAACCCGGAGGTCCATTGGCAGAAACATTGCCTGTGTTTACTATGAGTAATCAGGAGAACTTGCCATGCTTTGGATGCCATTCGATATGGCAATTGCGCGCAATTCCTACGCGCAATTAAGCCTAGATAAGCGCACAATTCGGGACAGGACTGATAGTTTCAACTGTATACAATTAAGATATATCCAATTAAGTGGGCACAACTGTATAACCCCACCCCCCCCCCCCCCCACACACACACCCCAATCAAAACCATCATTCAAAGGTCTTGGATTCAGCAAATTTGATTTCTTTATTTATTGGGTTTAACAACAATTTTTACAGCCAGGGCCACCCAACAGTTTTACTGGGGGAGGAACCCAGCCAGAGCACCCAGAGAGATCTACCGAGCAACAATGACAAGCAACTGTCAGCTTCTCAACATTGTAACTCCAAGCAAGCAGGGTTAGCATTGGTTGAAGACAAGTGCACCATCGATGTGCAGTATGCCTTATTTCAGTTGCCGCAATTGGGATTCGAGCTGAGAACCTCTCACAGCTTGTTTTGGGAAGGTTTTTTTGTTCCAGCTTCATTAAGGTTTGTTTCATATCACACTTGTAATTTTGTCATAATTAGTAATCATAAATCCTTAACATAAAACAATAGAAAAAATGCATAGAATATTTAAAAAAAAAAATTCTGTGAGGATTTGACCTCAAGAGGTGATGACATTCGACCACGACTGAGACCGAATATTCTAAGAAAAAGTATGAGGGCTGAATCTTCCTGTGACTGAATCTTCATGAACCCCTTTATTCAAACTAAATTGCCCATTACTTATAAAGCACCATAACTAAGGCAAAAACAATACTATGAAATTTCCAAGTCTGAAATTCTATAAATTCCAAATAAATTTACACAAATTATATAGCAAAATGAAGGATGTGGTGTATAGTATGTGTGCATCTCACACACTGACACACAGTCGCCATCAGACATCAGCGGATCCCGAAAGTGTGCTATCGGTACCATATTTGTACCATAATTGATAATAATAAAATAATATTTCATAAGAACAACAAACACAGGAATTCAAAATGCAGCCTCAAGGCAGCATGGTGGTGAATGCCAATGCTGTCCCATTGTCCTTGAAAGGGGGAGTCCTTTACAAAATAGGTTTTTGTTTTGTGATACTCTGGATACTCCCCATTTTTAGCTCAGCTTTGACAAAGTCATATTTAAGGTTGTGTCATAGCCCGTTGTCCGTCTGTTTGGGAACAACAATTTAATACGACTCGGGCTTCCGTCTGTTTGGGAACAACAATTCAATACGACTCGGGCTAGAGGTTGTATTTATGAACCGATCTTTACGAAACTTCTTGGGTACCTTTGTTATCACCGTGGGATGAGAACGAGTGTTTTTGGGTGCGGTCCAAAATGCAAGATGTCCTCCAGCAGCCATTTTGTACAGAAATTAGTGCAATCAGTTTTTTGTACAGAACTTCTGTATGAAAGTTCTGATTTGAAAAACATTTTGTATGAATGTTTAGTAACATGGAGTACATCACATATAATACAGGTTTTTTCCTCGTGCTGACATTATGCAAATTAGATGAACTTTAATTTATTCAGTGCTACTTACATGTATACCCAGTAAGTGCACATGCCAATACGGCTCGGGCTAGGCTGTATTTATGAACTGATCTTCATGAAACTTCTTGGGTACCTTTGCTATCACCTTGGGATGAGAATGAGTGTTTTTGGGTGCGGTCCAAAATTCAATATGGCTACCAGTGGCCATTTTGTACCGAAATTAGGTACAATCAGTTTTTTGTACAGAACTTCTATACAACTTGGGCTTGAGGCCGTAATTATGAATCGATCTTTACAAAATTTCTTGGGTACCTTTGTGATCACCATGGGGTTAGAATGAGTGTTTTTGGGGGGAGTCCAAAATTCTAGATGGCCGCCGGCAGCTATTTTGTACTGAAAATGAAATTACTGCAATCAATTTTTTGTACAGAACTTCTGTATGAAAGTTCTGATTTGAATAAATTTGTGTATGCTTGTTTAGTAACATGGAATACATCACATAAAATACAGGTTTTTTCCTTGTACAGAAATTATGCAAATTAGACAAACTTTGATTTATTCAGTACTACTTATACACAGTAAGTACACATGTCAATACGGCTCGGGCTAGGGGCTGTATTTATGAACCGATCTTCACCAAGCTTCTTGGGTACCTTTGTTATCACCTAGGGACGAGAATGAGTGTTTTGGGGTGCGATCCAAAATTCAAGATGGCTGCCAGAGGCCATTTTGTACCAAAATTAGATACAATCAGTTTTTTGTACACAACTTCTATACGGCTCAGGCTGGAGCCCGTATTTATGAGCCAATCTTTACGAAACGTCTTGGGTACCTTTGTTATCACCGTGGGATGAGAGCGAGTGTTTTTGGGTGCAATTCGAAATTCAAGATGGCCACTAGCAGCCATTTTGTACCAAAATTAGTGCAATCAGTTTTTTGTACAGAACTTCTGTATGAAAGTTCTGATTTGAATAAATTTTTGTATGAATGTTTAGTAACATGGAATACATCACAAAAAATACTGTATAATACAGGTTTTTTTCACTTGCAGAAATTATGCAAATTAGATGACCTTTGATTTATTCAGTGCTTCTTATACACTGTAAGTGCACATGTCAATACGCTAAGGCTGGAGGCTGTATTTATGAACCGATCTTCATGAAACTTCTTGGGTACCTTTGTTATCACCTTGGGATGAGGACAAGTGTTTTTGGGTGCGGCCCGAAATTAAAGATGGCTGCCGGCTTTCACACTGTTGCTTACTGAGGTGAAGTCACTTTACCATTACCAAGCTACCTACTAAATACCAAAGGGAAGATTTTTCAGTGCACTCTTATTACTTCAGTGCCCATAATTCTCAAATATGGCATTAAAACCAATCACATACTTATACTGCTTAAATCTATTCACATAATCAGAATACACCATCATGGGTGCATTAGCTCAGTAGGTAGAGGTGCAGACTGCAAGCTGAGAGATCCTCGGTTCGAATCCACCTGCGGCAACAGCTTTGTGTCCTTGGGCAAGACACTTCACCCCCACTACCCATGTGGGGGGCAAGGTATGCTGTGTACTAAGGCATACTGCATGTTCTTGGTGCACCTGTCTTCGAACAAGGCTAACCCAGCTTATGTAGTACGTTGGGGAACTCAGAGTTGCTTGCCATTGAACAGTGGTTCTCCTGGGGTACTCTAGTTTCCTCCATCCATAAAACTGCCATGGTCACAATAAGCTACTGTGCAGATAAATGTGACCTTAAACACCAATAAATAAATAATAAAAAGAACACACCACCTCATACCCGTTTAGACTCTCTAGTTTTCATTCACCTTGGTATCCTTCGGTTTGCCTTGGTGTTTAGTATGCCCGCCAGAAAAGGAGTGATTTCTTTTTCTAAAAGAGCAAAACAAGAAACAGTAATTTTTAACAGGTAGTAACGAAATAATTTTCATGAAGCGCACAATTTTATCTTAGTTAATAGCTGAAAAAACGCAGGGTGATATTTGCAAATCTTATTTTATTACTGGCACCAGGTACTGGTAATGAAAATTGCTGTTTGTCATCAATACTTGATCAAGTTTCTGACAAAGCACATTATACTATTCCAGTATGTTAGCGACTGGACATAAGCGCACAATTTGATGTTGGTTTACCACTATATACTGGTACTTAGCCAGGAAATCTAAGTTACATGTAGGGGCAAGAGTAATATCTAGTGGGAGTGGGGCCGGGTAATAAAGGATATGATGCACAGAATCACCTGAGCCACATAGCAGTGAGATAGGGGCGAGGACAAGAGGGTGTGTGACCCTCTCATCAGTGGAGGGGTCGGGTGCACCTCCCCCCACCCCCCCAAAAAAATTTGAAATTCAAGACAGTAAAACACAATTACCTTGACTCTGTGTCCATTTGTGTCCATAATAAGTTGCGAACAAGCATAAATATCTAGATATTAAAATGTCTTTTGGGATGTTCATTATATGGGTTAACAGGAGAGAGGGGTGGGGGCATGAATGAAATTGGGGACCGAATATTCTCAGAAAAAGTATGAGGGCTGAATCTTCCTGTGACTGAATATTCATGAACCCCTTTTTTTCAAACTAAATTGCCCATTACTTATAAAGCACCATAACTAAGGCAAAAACAATACTATGAAATTTACAAGTCTGAAATTCTATAAATTCCAAATAAATTTACACAAATTATATAGCAAAATGAAGGATGTGGTGTACAGAACCCCAAAAGTATGTGTGCACCTCATGCACTGACACACAGTCGACATCAGACATCAGTGGTTCCTGAAAGTGTGCTATCGGTACCATATTTGTACCATAACTGATAATAATAAAATAATATTTCATTAGAACAACAAATACAGGAATTCAAAATGCAGCCTCAAGGCAGCATGGTGGTGAATGCCAACACTGCCCCATTGTCCTTGAAAGGAGGAGTCCTTTACAAATAGGTTTTTGTTTTGTGATACTCTGGATACTCTCCATTTTTAGCTCAACTTTGACAAAGTCAAATTTAAGGTTATGTCATGGCCCGTTGTCCGTCTGTTCGGGAACAGCAATTCAATACGGCTCGGGCTAGAGGCTGTATTTATGAACCGATCTTTACGAAATTTCTTGAGTACCTTTGTTATCACGTGGGACGAGAACGAGTGTTTTGGGGTGCGGTCCAAAATTCAAGATGGCCTCCAGCAGCCATTTTGTACAGAAATTAGTGCAATCAGCGTTTTTGTACAGAACTTCTGTATGAAAGGTCTGATTTGAATAAATTTTTGTATGAATGTTTAGTAACATGGAGTACATCACATATAATACAGGTTTTTTTCTCGTTGTGGAATTATGCAAATTAGATGAACTTTAATTTATTCACATCTACTTACATGTATACTCAGTAAGTGCACATGTCAATACGGCTCGGGCTAGGCTGTACAGTATTTATGAACTGATCTCATGAAACTTCTTGGGTACCTTTGTTATCATCTTGGGATGAGAATGAGTGTTTTTGGGTGCAGTCCAAAATTCAAGATGGCTACCAGTGGCCATTTTGTACTGAAATTAGGTACAATCAGTTTTTTTTGTACAGAACTTCTATACAACTTGGGCTAGAGGCCGTATTTATGAACCGATCTTCACGAAATTTCTTGGGTACCTTTGTTATCACCATGATGTTAGAATGAGTGTTTTTGGGGGGAGTCCAAAATTATAGATGGCCGCCGGCAGCTATTTTGTACTGAAATTACTGCAATTAGTTTTTTGTACGGAACTTCTGTATGAAAGTTCTGATTTGAATAAATTTTTGTATGATTGTTTCGTAACATGGAATACATCACATAAAATACAGGTTTTTTTCTTGTACAGAAATTATGCAAATTAGATGAACTTTGATTTATTCAGTGCTACGTATACACAGTAAGTACACATGTCAATACGGATTGGGCTAGGGGCTGTATTTATGAACGGATCTTCACCAAGCTTCTTGTATACCTTTGTTATCACCTAGGGACGAGAACGAGTGTTTTGGGGTGCAATCCAAAATTCAAGATGGCTGCCAGTGGCCATTTTGTACCAAAATTAGGTCCAATCAGTTTTTTGTACACAACTTCTATACGGCTCAGGCTAGTGGCCGTATTTATGAACTGATCTTTACGAAACGTCTTGGGTACTTTTGTTATCACCGTGGGATGAGAGCGAGTGTTTTGGGGATGGCCACTAGCAGCCAATTTGTACTAAAATTAGTGTGATCAGTTTTTTGTACAGAACTTCTGTATGAAAGTTCTGATTTGAATAAATTTTTGTTTGAATGTTTAGTAACATGGAATACAGTTAAAACTAAAATTCCTGTCCTGAAATGCGCACAAATAGCACGTCGATATGCGTGTTAATCTACGCGATATGACCACAGTAAGGCAATCAAATTCTGTAAATATGGCCTGTGCACAAGCAATGTTTCAGCCAATGGGTAACCCGGAGGTCCATTGCAGAAACATTGCCCGTGTTTGATATAAGTAACCAGGAGAACCTGCCGTGCTTTGTATGCCATTCGATATGACAATTGCGCGCAATTCATACGCGCAATTAAGCCTAAATAAGCACACAGTTCGTGACAGGACTTCTAGTTTTAACTGTACATCACAAAAAATACTGTATAATACAGGTTTTTTTCTCTTGCAGAAATTCTGCAAATTAGATGACCTTTAATTTACCAGTGCTACTTATACACTGTAAGTGCACATGTCAATACGCTAAGTCTGGAGGCTGTATTTATGAACCGATCTTCATGAAACTTCTTGGGTACCTTTGTTATCACCTTGGGATGAGAACGAGTGTTTTTTGGGTGTGGCGGCCTGATATTAAAGATGGCTGCCAGCTTTCACACTGTTGCTTACTGAGGTGAAGTCACTTTACCATTACCAAGCTACCTACTAAATACCAAAGGGAAGATTTTTCAGCGCACTCTTATTACTTCAGCACCCATAATTCTCAAATATGGCATTAAAACCAATCACATACTAGTACTGCTTAAATCTATTTACATAATCAGAATACACCATCAGGGGTGCATTAGCTCAGTAGGTAGAGGTGCAGACTGCGAGCCGAGAGATCCTCGGTTCGAATCCAACCTGCAGCAACAGCTTTGTGTCCTTGGGCAAGACACTTCACCCCCACTACCCATGTGGGGGCAAGGTATGCTGTGTACTAAGGCATACTGAATGTTCTTGGTGCACCTGTCTTCGAACAAGGCTAACCGTGCTTGTGTAGTATGTTGGGGAGCTCACAGTTGCTTGCCATTGCTCAGTGGTTCTCCTGGGTACTCTAGTTTCCTCCATCCATAAAACTGCCATGGCCACAATAAGCTGTTGTGCAGATAAATGTGACCTTAAACACCAATAAATAAATAATAAAAAGAACACACCACCTCATACCCGTTTCTCTCCTGTTTTCCTTCACCTTGGTATCCCTCGGTTGCCTCGGTGTTTAGTATGCCCGCCAGAAAAGGAGTGATTTCTTTTTCTAAAAGAGCAAAACAAGAAACGGTAATTTTTAACAGGTAGTTACAAAATAATTTTCATGAAGCGCACAATTTTATGTTAGTTAATAGTTGAAAAAAATGCAGGGTGATATTTGCAAATCTTATTTTATTACTGGCACCAGGTACTGGTAATGAAAATTGTTGTTTGTCATCAATACTTGATCAAGTTTCTGACAAAGCTCATTATACAATTCCAATATGTTAGCTACTGTACATAAGCACACAATTTGATGTTAGTTTACTATTATACTGGTGCTAAGCCAGGATATCTAAGTTACATGTAGGGGCAAGAGTAATACATGTATCTAGTGGGAGTCATAAAGAATATGATGCACAGAATCACCTGAGCCACATAGCAGTGAGATAGGGGTGAGGGCAAGAGGGTGTGTGACCCTCTCATCAGTGGGGGGGGTCTGGTGCACCTCCCCCACCCCCCCACCCCACCCCCCCCCCCAAAAAAAAATTGAAATTCAAGACGGTAAAACACAATTATCTTGACTCTGTGTCTCCCTCACCACCCCCCCCCCCCCCCCCGCCGAAAAAAATAAAAAAAATTGAAATTCAAGACAGTAAAACATATTTACCTTCACTCTGTGCTGCTGTGTACTGGTCACTTTCTGTGGGTGGGCAATATTTCTGCGGATGCAATGATATTAGTTTTCAAACATTGTTTACAGCAATAATCATCAAAAATTTAATTAATGAACCACAGGATACAATTCGGTGCTTCATTAATTAAAATTTTATTGATGATGATTGTCTATTACCTGGAAAAAACATGCATGGACATCATGCACTGCCCATGCAAGGATTATGACCAGCAACTGTACTGTATGTCTGTGTCACTGCTATGAGCAGGGACTAATCTAAATGGGTGGGTGTGTTTACAAATATTCATATTTTTTAACACCTGATAACAAAGTAATATAAGTTTATAAACAACCACACAATTGACTTTTAATTACAATACTCCTAATTCCTATTAAACATATATGAATGTTTATTAATTTTGTGGAATTTTTACACTGTGTATGAAGCTTATTTGGGCCTGTATGTTTGATAAAATTGCCCTTCCACTACGGAGGACTTTTTGAAATCAGTCTACACTGGATTGTGTGGTATTCCTTTGTGTAAGAGAGTGTATTCATTGTAATAATATTCATGCATAAGTTCATGTTCTTGGTTTGTTTTAGGCCTCATAATCTACAGAATAGCTTGGATGGAGGTGTATTCCATCACTTGAGTGCAAGAAGGCTTTGCAATGCTACATGTATAGCATAAACCTTGTTGCACTCCAGGGACAAATTTATCAATTTTAATAACATGGGTAAAATATCGGACATGAATCGTTTAATTTTTTTGTTTTTTTTAGCTCACTTCGACAAAGTCAAACAGGGCTTATCTAATCACTCTCCATCCATTGTCCATCCATCTGTCATCCATCAACACCATGTTTTGGTCAATCCAAGTTAAAGTTTGTGTGAGTAATGGTACCAAATGGGTATTACATTTTTGTTTAACTCAACATGCCCAGCCCCATAGGGAGGGGGTGGGGTAAAATGCTCCCAAAATATTTTAGAAATCTTATGAACCAGTGGGTACAGTGACTTTATATTCGTTATGGAACTACCTTTTGAGGTGTAGAATCACGCTTGTTCAAACGTACTTTGTGAAGCAATATTTGGCTTTGTAATGGCAGTGGTTAGATTTTTGGTACCACCCAAAATGTCTATTTTCCGAACCGATGGTCCGATTTGAATTAAATTCAGTATCGTGGTAATATTGGGTCATAAGTACTTACCTCATGCAAAAAAACCCCTGCATCCCCATGGGAACCCCAGGAGCAAAAAATAGAAATGTTTTCAAACTCCCATGTTTCCCAAACCACTTGGAACAGAGAACTGTTATGTGGTACGAAGCATCCTTAGAACCAGTAGAATTGAATGGTAAAAAAAAATGCCCTCTGTTGTTGTTAGAGAGTTCTGCAGAGGGCATCAGAAAAATGTTGGTGCAGCATTTTTGCAAACATTTTAGAAAATCTTTTCTCAAGAACCAATGTTCAGAATCTTCTGATATTTGGTATACAGCATCCATAGAGGGGTCAGATACAACGTCAAGTTTGTTAAAATGAAGCCCATTCGTTCATATTTGGACTCAATGCAGGAGCCCAAATTTTATGGGGAATTTTCTTAAAAAATCTTCTTCAGAACCACGAGTCAGAATTTTTTAATGTTTGGTACCCTCATTGTTATGATGGTCAGATTCAAGATTGTTCAAACCAAGTCACTATGTTAATATTTGGGCTTCCTTTGGTAGCCCAAATTTAACTTAGGGCTGTATGGGGAAGTTTTTTTTAAAAATCTTCTTCTTCAGATCCACCAGTCAGAATGCTTTCGTATTTGGTATACAACATCTCTAAGGGGGGAGGGGTGGGGGTGAGATTCAAGTTTGTTCAAATCGGGTCTGTAGGTTAAAGTTTGGGCTCACTATGGTAGCCCAAATTTTAACTTTGCGCAATATAAGGAAATTTCTTTAAAATTTTGTTCTTCAGATCCACCAGTCAGAATGCTTTCATATTTGGTATACAGCATCTCTAAGGAGATCAGATTCAACTTTGTTCAAATCGAGTGCCTGGGTTGATATTTGAGTGCACTATGGGAGCCGGAATTGGCCAAGTAGCTGAAGAATTAGACATTTTTTATTCAGTACCCTCAAGAGGTGAAGAGTAATCTACATAGGTTGTATCAAGGTGCTTGAGAGGGGAGCTCCACATTTTACATCATAATCAACTAAAGAAAAGGCATGATGCTTGGACTGTTTTTGTCACTCCTGAGGGGCTCAAAGATTTGCAGTGTATCCTATGGAGATGGATTGCTTAATGTAGATTCATTCTTGGACTCTTATATCGTGTTCTGTTCTCTGTTCATATCGTGTTCTGTTCAAGGTGAGCGCTTCAGGCCATGTTGGGCCTCTTGTTTATTTATTTATTTATTGGGTTTTAACAACACTTTCGAAAGCCAGCAGCTATATGTTTCTTCTCTCCTTGAACCAAGCATCTCGCTCAACTGCAGCACTCATGGTCCACTGAGTTTTTAGCTCACCTGACTTTCAGTCAGGGTGAGGTGTAGTGATCACTTGCCGTCTGTCGTCCGTCGTCCGTGAACATGGTGTTTGCGTCTTCTCGTCCAAAACTGCTGAACTGATTAATCATTTAAGTGAAATGTGAGATGCTTGTTTGTTATGACATTGCATTTTGATTTTGCTTAAATCAAGTTGCCCTGCCCCCAGTAGGGCCATGCCCCAAAATTTTGCCCAAATCTTAAAAAAATCTTCTCGTGAACCAGGAGTAGCAGAGATTCGATATGTGGTGTGCTGCTTCCTTTTGAGGTGTAGACTCAGTTTTGTTCAAGAGAAGTTTGTAGGTCTTTATTTGCCTTCATTATTGGAGGGCATGTATTTTTGCCCCGCCCAAAATTTCTGTTTTTCGAACCAAGAGGCTGATTTGAACCAAATTTAATTTTTGGTTTTATTTGATCATAAGTAATTAATTTATGCCCAAAAATATTTTCCCATCCCCCCATGGGAACCGCAGGAGCTAAAAATAGAACAAAATTCAAAACGCACATATCTCCAAAACTACATGGCACTGAGAATTCTTATTTACCCACCCCTCAGATCTTTAGTACAGTGTACACCTCATATTATTTTTATCATAAACATAGCATACAGGGAACAGAAATGAACATATTCCCAATTATCACAATTTTTGTCTTATTTCATAATCCTTTCATAAACAGTGAACATTATCCTTTTCATCAAACACAACACACAAGTTAAGCTACAGTGTCATTGACACTTTCATTTTAGTAATGGGAAAAACATTAAAGAATCTTCTTCTCCCATACCACTGCTCCAAAGGCTTTCATATTTTGCATATAACATCTTTGGAAGATTTATTCACATGTTTGTTGAAATCAAATACCTGGGTCCATATTTGGGCTCTCTATGATTAGATTAGTGCAATAAGAGGAATATTTTTTAAAAATCTTCTTCTGATCCACTCTTCAGAATATTTTTTGGCATTTGGGATGCTGCATCCTTAGAGGGGTGAGATTCAAGTTTGTTTGAGCCAAGTCCCCGGGTTCATATTTGGGCTCCCTGTGGGAGTCCAAATTACAACTTAGTTCAATAAGAGGAATATTCTTTAAAATCCAGTAGTCAGAATCTTTTGATATTAGTATATAGAAGCATCCTTTGGGATGTGAGATTCAAATTTGTTTACGCCAAATCCCTGGGTTCATATTTGGGCTCTCTGTGGGAGCCTGAATTATAGCTTAGTTCAATATGAGGAATATTCTTTACAAATCCTTTTTTTTGAGGTCCACCGGTCAGAATCTTTGGATATTTTGTATAAGCTTTTCTTATGAGGGGCAGATGCAACTAAATGTTCAAATAAATTCCCTGGGTTGATATTTAGGCTACCATGTCAGGTGAATGCCATCAGGCCCTCTGGGGGCTCTTGTTTGTTTTCTGTTTGACAACATTGCCCTGGCTCTTCTATCTATATTTTTCATTTTAAGTTAGTCACTACTTTTATTTAGGCTTCCCAAATTTGTTACTGCATGTCTGTCTGTCTGTCCTTTGGATGAAATGTTTCTTTGCTTTTCATTTGCCTGGGTCAACATTTTAAATAATTTACAGCTTTCTTTCACCCCCCAACCTCCCGCCCCCACCCCCCACACACACACACACACACAAAAAAAAACTCTGGGCTGGCAAGTATTGAGTATTTTATCAAAAAAGTGGTACTCGAGTACAACGAGTACTGAGTACTTTGGACCCAGCCTATCACAAGTATATTAAACATCAAAGAGTATATTATATACTTGAAACAAATACAGTACAGTGGCAGTGTACTGCTCACTTTCCATGGATGGGCAATATTTCCACGGATACAAATTCATACAATAATATTTGATGCCAAACACTAATTATAGGTATAATCATCAAAAATTTAAATAATAAAGCACCAGGAACAAACCGATGCTTCATCAATTAAAATTTTGTAGATGATGATTTTTATTGACTGGTAAATGCATGAGTGGACATCACTGCCCACGCGTGTATTACAACCCGTCCACGGCGACTGTACTGTAACTTGTCCTCTTTGTGAACATATTTTCTACAATTTCACTCCTTTTGACAGAATGCATGCCTGTGGGGATTAAAACCAAAATAGTGAAAGTGCACTTGTGGATATTTGTAGCACAAGCACAGCGCTAATGAATCAATATTTGATGATTTTAGGAATTTTAACAGTGTCATGAGACACCACAGTAGCAGGTACTGGTCATTCTGTTGGAAAAAATCACTGTTTTATGACTCGAGGTGCCTTAACTGAGAAAACTTAGGCTTTTTCTTACAAAGATTGCAGAATATCAAACACAATGTGAAATGTGTTCAGAAGCAAGAATGTGATTAAAAAATAATGGGAAATCCATGTCACCATCAATTTATTTATAAATTAATAAAGTTTTTTAACTCACCTGAGCAAAGCTCAGTGGGAGCTTTACTGATCACATTCTGTCCACCGTCCGTCCGGCGTTAACTTTACATTATTCAAATGTTGGGTAAATGTTTATTACCTAATGCCAATTCAGATTTGTTCACATGAAGTTGCCCCCTTCTCCTGGGTGGTGCCATGCCCCCAAGGGGCACCAAAATCTTCTCATCAACCAGCAGTAGCAGAGACTTGATATATGGTATGCAGCTTCCTTTTAAGGTGTAGACTTGGATTTCTTTAAGCGAAGTTTGATGGGCTATATTTGGCGTCGTTATGGGAGGGGCAAAATTTTTGGCCCCGCCCAAAATTTCTATTTTCCGAATCGAGAGGCTGATTTGAATCAAATTTTATGTGAGGGCTTATTGGGTCATAAGTACCTAATTTATGCCAAATTTTCTTTTTCTGTAGCCCAATGGAAACCACAGGAGCTAAAAATCGAAAAAAGTAAAACGCCATATCTCCAAAACTCCACCACTGAGAATTTTTATTTGGTGTGAAGCTTCCTTATGACCAACAGAAAGGATTGGTCCAAGAAATTGCCATCGGTTTTATCATAGGGTACAGTTTCGGGACTTTGAAAACACTTTTTAACACTGTTGGCAATGGGAAAAACATTAAAAAATCTTCTTCTCTAGATCCAGCAGGCAGAATCTTTCGATATATGGTATGCAACATTGTAGGGTGGATCTGATTCGAGTTTGTTCAAATCCGCCCCCCCCCTGGGTTTATATTTGGGCTCAGTATAGGAGCCCGAATTCAAACTTAGTGCATTTCAGGCAAATTTCTTAAAAAATCTTCTTCACCAGATTCAGCTGGCAGAATCTTCTGATATTTGGTATACAACATTGTGGGGTGGATCTGATTCAAGTTTGTTCAAATCGGCCCCCTGGATTCATATTTGGGCTCACTATAGAAGCATTTCAGGCAAATTTCTTTAAAAATATTCTTCTCCAGATCCAGCAGGCAGAATCTTTTGATATTTGGTATGCGACATTGTGGGGTGGATCTGATTCAAGTTTGTTCAAATCAGCCCCCTGGATTCATATTTGGGCTCACTATAGAAGCCCGAATTCGAACTTAGTGCATTTCAGGCAAATTTCTTAAAAAATCTTCTTCTCCAGATCCAGCAGGCAGAATCTTTTGATATTTGATATGCTACATTGTGGGGTGGATCTGATTCAAGTTTGTTCAAATCAGCCCCCTGGGTTTATATTTGGGCTCAGTATAGGAGCCCAAATTTGAACTTAGTGCATTTCAGGCAAATTTCTTTGAAAATCTTCTTCTCAAGATCCAGCAGCAGAATCTTTTGATATAGGGTATGCAGCATGCTTAGGGGGTGAGATTCAAGTTGTTCAAGCCAAGTCCCTGGGTTCATATTTGGGCTCACTGTGGTAACCCGAATTATAACTTAGTTCAAAATGAGGAATTTTCTTTAAAAATCTTCTTCAGATCCAGCAGTCGGAAAGTTTCGATATTTGGTATGCAGCATCCTTAGGGGGGTGAGATTCAAGTTTGTTCAAGCTATGTCCCTAGGTCCATATTTGGGCTCACTGTGGGAGCCCGAATGATAACTTACATGTAGTTCAAAATGAGGAATTTTCTTTAAAAATCTTCTTCTTCAGATCCAGCAGTCAGAATGTTTTAATATTTGGTATGCAGCATTCTTAGGGGGGTGGGGGTGGGGGGGGGGGGGGTGGGGGGGTGGGGGGGGTGAGATTCAAGTTTGTTCAAGCCATGTCCCTAGGTCCATATTTGGACTCACTGTGGGAGCTTGAATTGTAACTTAGTTCGAAATGAGGAATTTTCTTAAAAAAACTTCTTCAGATCCAGCAGATGATTGCTTTTGATCTTTTTTATGTAGCATCCTTAGGAGGCAAGATTCAAGTTTGTTCAAGTCATGTCCCTAGGTCCATGTTTGGGCTCAGTGTGGGAGCTCGAATTGTAACTTAGTTCAAAATGAGGAATTTTCTTTAAAAATCTTCTTCTTGAGATCCAGCAGTTGGAATGTTTTGATATTTGGTGTGCGGCATTCTTAGGGGGGTGAGATTCAAGTTTGTTAAAGCCATGTTCCTAGGTCCATATTTGGGCTCACTGTGGGAGCTTGAATTATAACTTAGTTCGAAATGAGGAATTTTTAAAAAAAATCTTCTTCAGGTCCAGCAGATGAATGCTTTTGATATTTTTTATGCAGCATCCTTAGGAGGCTAGATTCAAGTTTGTTCAAGCCATGTCCCTAGGTCCATGTTTGGGCTCACTGTGGGAGCTCGAATTGTAACTTAGTTCAAAATGAGGAATTTTCTTTAAAAATCTTCTTCTTCAGATCCAGCAGTTGAAATGTTTTGATATTTGGTGTGCGGCATCCTTAGGGGGTTGGGGGGGGGGGTGAGATTCAAGTTTGTTAAGGCCAAGTCCCTGGGTTCATATATCTTTGGATATTTGGTATAAGCTTTTCTTAGGAGGAGTAGATGCAACTTGTTGAAATCAATTCTCTGGGTTGATATTTAGGTTACCATGTACAGGTGCGCGCCCTCAGGCCCCCTGGGGTCTCTTGTTTTAGGAAAAATGCATACTGAGAGCTTGGGGGCGGGGGGGGGGGGTACATCCAGAGCTATAATTTACCTCATCACTAGGTAAAAGAATATTTGACATCATTTGTTGAGATAAAATGGCACTTTCTATTGATATTGGTGGATTATACAGCCTCAGCCAGGGCTTATAAGAATCTGAGAATCAATTCCCGTAGAGATCCGTGCAACAAAACCAGTGAGAAACCATGTAGCTTCTCGTAACATTGCTGCTAGGATTCACATGAAAAGAACTGAGTCAGTTTAACCCTTTACCTAAAACAAAGGCAGCAAATTAAGCAATACAACACTAACATGACCTGAAATATTGTGACACTGGCAATAAAATTTGTACAAATATGGCTGTCATTGGAACCGGCTCTCATCAGCCGGTTCTAGTAACATCCATAATTATTACGCTTGATGAATATTGTTTATTTTTAGCTCACCTGACTGTAAGTCAGGGGGGCGCTTAAATGATGACTTTCTGTCTGTCCACCATCAGTCCATCCTGTCCGGCGTGAACTTTACATTACTAACCTCTCCTCATAAACAACTGAGCCGAATTGAACCAAATTTGATATTCATGTTCCTTATCATATATGAATTCCAGTTTGTTCAAATAACGTTGCCACACCCACAGGGGGCCCCAAGCATTTCTCTGATAGCATGCATAAATTGTTTTTCAAAATTGAAAAAAAATCTTCTCCAGAACCATGTATAAGAATCTTTTC
Organism: Pictodentalium vernedei; assembly: GCA_031216915.1. Taxonomy (NCBI): domain Eukaryota; kingdom Metazoa; phylum Mollusca; class Scaphopoda; order Dentaliida; family Dentaliidae; genus Pictodentalium; species Pictodentalium vernedei. The sequence goes on along the minus strand of CM062296.1, from coordinate 316,253,038 downwards.
ATACTTGGTATACAGCATCTCTAGGGGTGGGAGGGATAGGTTCAGGTTTGTTCAAATCAAGTCCCTGAGTTGATATTTGGGCTCCCTATGGGCACCCAAATATCAACAGTGCAACATGAGGAAATTTCTTTGAAAACCTCCTTCAGATCCACCAGTCAGAATGCTTTCATATTTGGAATGCAACATTTCTAGTGGGGTGGGGGGCAGGGGGGGGGGGGGGTAGATTGAAGTTTGTTTGAATCGGGTCTCTGGGTTAATATTTGGTCTATCTATTGAAGCCCAAAGTTTAACTCGGTGCAGCATGAGGAAATTTCTTTAAAACTCGTTTTTTTTCAGATCCACCAGTCAGAATGCTTTCGTATTTGGCTTACAGCATCTCTAAAGGGGTCAGAGTCATGTTTGTTCAAGCCAAATCTATGGGTTAATATATGGGCTCATTATGGGAGTACAAATTAACTCAAAGCAACAACAACCCTTGGAAGTTTGGCAGTACTTGTCTACAGCTGTCAGAATTGGAAGCAATCAGGAAGACCTATGCTAATAATCATCTAACATGGACAATAGAATTATGAATAATTTCATAACATTATTCCTATGTAGTGTCCATGAACCTTGACTAACTGAATCTGACCCAAAATACTTCTCTGAACCACCTCGTCAGGTGAGCGATTAAGGGCCCAGGGGGAGGGGGGGGGGGGGTAAAAATCAGTAGTTGGTGTTGTAAAAATTAAAAAAGCTGTATTGGGTAAAGGGTTAACATGTATTATCAGTATGCAACAGGGGTTCAATCATACTAACCTAATAGGATCCTGGCCCATAGCAGGTCTGAATTCTCGGAACGATTTCCGCAAGAATCCAAATGGATTCTCCCAAATTTAGAGGAACTATAAGCCCTGCACAACCCCAATTTTGAAACAAAATTGACATATTGTTTCATGGTGGTGGGGCCCTATTTATCTTGCTGTATGATTAATTAAAACAGATTTTGTGAAAACGTTTTGTGTGCTGATGCAGATTTTAGTTTTATTTTGGGATTTGGGTAGTTTCAAAGAAAGCTGTGAATTCTTATCCCTCCCAACTTATTGGGTAACAGAGTAGAAATTCTGTCGGAGGCAATAACAGTTTTTAAGCCTATTTGACACAGATTGGACAGTTCTTTTCAAAAGAACAAATTTCCCATGCTTTGGACTAGACAGAAGCCAAAAGTTGAATTCTATTGCAGAAATGACTCTTTCATCACTTGAAAGAGGTAACTGTAACTTTGGTAGGGTTGGTCTTGCTCATAGGTATAACTGTTGTAAATATTTTAATTAGATTTACATGCCTCGAAAAGTTGCGCTCGGAAATTATGTAATTCCCAAAACTAAGCAGTCTTGGGGAAATATATTGTTTCAATAAACATTTGAAGAAGTCTACTGACATTTTGCATTACTTTTGAATGTTCCAGATGAATAAAGAGGATGATTTGAAGACTTTTAGAACCTAAAAATTTGTTTGACTATTGGTGTGTTTTGTTTGGGAATTCCCTGAGAAATATGAACATGTGACCAGCACTTCCCTTTCTGTTAGTTTTTCTTTTATTTGTTGCATGACCCCTGTTTAAAAATCATTAAAAGGTTGTCTGAAGGGCTATAGTTGACAAAAAATATTTGAATGCTAAATTTAAAATGATGCGACCATATTTTTTTTCGCCTGAACGTTATAATGGTCGCCTATGGGAAAATATTTAGTACTGTGAAACGTATTCTTGTTTGGCTGAAATTAAACAATTGCAGGAATTCGACTGAATAAACCAAAATGTTTTTGGAGTAATGGTTGCGGAATGAAATATTTCAATACGTTGGATACTTTGGGGGTTCCTTCTTACGCCTTGCGTATTGTCATATTATAAAAAAGCAGATGTGCGCTGCGAATGCCAAATTTCCAACCGAAGTGGATCGCGAATTGAATCATTCAGAGGATTGGGAGTCGAATCGAGACGAAGATCCGAATTAGGAATTATAGACTACCTACCCTCATCCAATAAGCCCATACGCTGGGATAAGACCAGTATTGTTTGTTGTATTCCTTCTTTTATGACGTAACATAGCGGGGGAGGAATTCGCTAGAATTGTGCACTTGGTGATACCTTCCTGAAATTTGGCATGATGTAAGGGTAGGCATCAGAGATTTCAAAATCGATCGGCTACAAGTTGGCACCATCCTCTAGCCACCACTAGCAGCGAAATCCAAAATGGCCGCCAAGTGGATCGAAAAAAAGCTATTTTCGCCGATCGCACAACTGAAGCTCCAAACCTAACACCATACATGTGCTGTAATTGATGTGAATGATGGAGTGAAGCCCTTGGAACAAGTTGGGGGGAAGATTAATGGATAATGGGATCAGAATTTCCGTCGATGTGTGCGTCTGTGTGTCTGACTGTCAGTATGATCGTCCGTCCGTAGATAAATTAGTGTTGAATGTTTCTCGGGAATGCAATGGTCAAATGAACATGGTATGAGAGATTCCTGTCAACACATGAACAAGGGTACTCGATAGTATGCAGCAGTGGGGATACTTGGACATTTGATAATCCAATTAAAGTGACAGTCTATTCTCAACTTCCGGCATTTTCGATAGATTTATTTTCTAAGAAAATAAAACTATCAAATTTCTAGAGGAGTTCTGGTTCAATCTCAACACCATAGCGACACGTCTGCCAGCAAGGGCAGTGCTGGAATGAACTCGGGATGCATTAGTTCCCGTTGTTAATTATACAATGTTATCTTGCCAGTATAGAACATTGGCAAAATGGGACTAGAAGGGGTGAGTGTATGTTTGCAGTCATTCGAGGTACAGGAATATTTTTTGACTACAAGTAGTATTCTTCATTTTCGGCCAGTTAAGATGTGGTGTGTTCCAAGTCAGGATTAATGTTGCCGACACTTAATGCCCATCCCTCATGGTATGCTACTTTACCAGGGATATAGAGATATAGCCACCACTGGGAGCCAAAACATGACCTTTGATGTCGATGAGTGGTCGAAATGTTTTAGCGAATAACTTATCGAAATATGATCCGGTATGGCAATTTGATACCTTACGTTAGATTTATTAGATCAACTCAGGTATGGATTCATTGAGACATGAGTGCGCTACAAGATGAAGGATTTCCAAGTTGATTTGCTATGGAGTAGGAACTGACTAGTCACATGTGGCCTATGGCCAGAGAAAGACAAGGATACCATAGATGAACACACGGGTGAACGAAGGTATCAACTGTTGTACAGAGGCAAAATAGTTGGGGATATTGTATCATGCTATGCATGAATTAACACCGTCTTGTGCAGTAAATAACAGACTATTTTCCGAAATCTAAAACTGTATTCCTATACCCCGGACAATGTAGCAAGCCACATGGGATGAACATTTGTTAGCAAAATCAACTCAACTAGAAACATGACATGTGTTAACTGGCCGAAAATGGAAAAAAAAATACCAGAATAGGAGATGACTGGTCCTAACATGACAGTATACTACTCAATATTGTTACAACAGCCACCTTCACACTTACACAAAGGTGTGCACCTTAATCCAGCTTTCAAGCATTTGCAATTGCCCTTGCAGGCCTTGGCACAACTACAGTGGAGCATCAGTGCACATGCAGCACTTGCGTCTCCTAGGTGAGTCCAAAATGGGACCAGAATATTGAGACGTGGATTCCACTCCCATCCGTACTGTGATGGGTCTGGCACACATAAGTGTTTCTGCAGAGCACGATGCCAAATGAAAGATGACACAAGAATTACCCTTTTTACATGTTGATACAGAGCTGCTTTGGTGGGCGGGATGTTTTCCATAGACTTAAGGCCATGTGTGAACATATGCCGTCTCGCATCATTGACACGTGTACTGACACAACTGTTACTGTACATCTGTATGGTGAGTTTTTCGATATGCTGCATATGAGGGGAATCCTCTGAAAAGACTTGCGGATTCTCAGTCAATTCTATCATCATTTCAGTTGATGCGGGAAAATTCATCCATGCATTCCATCCTGTCTTCTTCCCAATGCCGAGCATGCTGGATGTTACATCACAACCTGTGAAGGCGTGGAAGAAAGTCAGGGCCTTACAGTAATCAGGTCCAAGTTGTGAAGCTATCTCATGAATTGGCATATCTTTATATGCCTTTCCAATTCCAAACCCAATCCACAGCTCACTGAGTCCAAGGTCACGGAATGTTGCGAAATGGTGCAAAGACAGAATGACGACATCAGAATCAACCGTGCGAAGAAAAGCTATTTTGTGACCTTGTGAGACTGCATGGTTGAGATGAAGCATCATGCGCGTGTCTGCTTCCTCGTGGTTCGATGGAGATATGTCACATAAGCTAACATCCTTATTGCATAGTACATATTCTCCTGATGTCGTTAACAACTGGTACTCGGATGTTGATGTTAATTTCAGCAGTTCAGCAGACAGGAACTTGAAAAATTCGTCTTTATTCTCACTAACTTTCAAGAATGCCTGCCAATTCTTCCCTTTAGGTAAAGGGACGTTCTCGGACACCCGTATCAACCTAACTGCTGTCTCACCGAGGCGTTTTGCTCGCGTCTGATTCTTCAAACTGCCTTCGGGGTAACAGTCATAGATCGCATCAACCCTTGTGGTGTTCGTGTTAAGCAGAGATTCGATGTATGGCAATAATTGCAATCGAGCATATTCTCCAAACAGATCCGCTTTCTGTGGTTTGATTACATGGACTACAGCAGGCATATCCAAGATGACAACTGAAGCTTGTCTAGCTGCTGAATTCTTCCCTTGTGCAGGAATAGCTGGTAAACAATTGAGAATTTGAGATTTTGTCCCACTCCGTAGCTTACCTCTATCGGATAATGCTGGCGGATCACGTGCATTCTCGTGCATGAAAAACTCATCCATGTTTGAATCAGGCCGGGCTTGCAGTGAAACGAACATCTGGGTAACTATTGCGGCAGTTGCTTTACTTGACATGAGTTTGTCTCGGCCTTTGTCCAGGTTGGCTGGGGGTGGGTTAAGGAAGGTATATATATTTGCCTTGGGAATAACATCATTCAGGGGTACGGTGCATTCCACAAGCCTTTCCTTCAAGAAAGTGGAATATAAATGCTTGCCCCTTTCGGGTAATGACCGTAAACTCTTACTAACTTCGGGGTCCATATATTCACCAGTATCTAATGTCACCAGCTGACCACTAGTTTCATCATAAGGGTTGATAATGAGTCCCTGATTCACCAGATCGAGGAGAGATTTCAATTGATTCAGAAATTTTTTCTGCTCTGATACCGAACTTTCCGGGTGTTCCGTGTTATCTGATGATGTTGTGTGGAAACTTGCATATTCATACTCATCTATAACACGCAGAACTTCTGACCTTGAAAGCTCAATAACGACTTTCTCTTCAGCCTGGCCATAGAGACCTTTTGGACCACTGTCTTCTTTGAGTAGTTGGATACTATGTTCTTGGCTCTGATCTAAACCCATCATACTGAACTTCCTCTCACTACGCTGGACCACAAAATGGCCTTCCATGAATTTGTTGTGGATTGAAGGATGCCGCCTGGGTAGCTGAGACATGTCTCTCAGAAATACGGGGACCCACCGACAATAATTTGTATGTCCTAGGGCAAAAAAGTAACTGCACAACTCATCGATAGAACACAGTGTACCAGGCCAGTTACCGATTCGTTGGTTCCGAACGAATTGACAGCTTGTCAAGAGAAAGTTCCGAACGATTTCACCCCAATAGCGCGCAGTTGGAGATTGTGAAAGAATCCTCTGTTCCCACATTTCAAATGACTCATGGGGCCCAGTCTGCTGACAGTAAATCTCATAAGCATTCTTTCTGAGGATCTCAAGCCAAGCTAGAGTGAGAAGATATGCCTGTCGCGTCCTCTTGACATGTTTCCCACCAAGTAGGGATGATGCTACACCGGGTGTGAATATCTTTGCGAGGTGAAACATTCGCTCCCAACCAGAACCACCCATAAGCTTACCACCAGCTTCTTGGGTGCACATTTCAAGATGCAGGAATCCAATCATACACACCATTCGATCCTCACCTATCTCCTCTGGGAACAGCCATTGACATTTTTTCTGCCTGGCATACAACGGACAGTCACCTTCAATGACAGGTATCTGGCCGGGGTTTACGAAAGCAGTAGCTTCCCTGACCACATACATAGCATGCTTCTGCATACTGAGTGAGTCCGCTTTCTGCTCACTGAAAACAGGGAATACCCCAATAACTGCACGAGGTTTGACATTGTCTTGATCTTCATGTTTTGAAAAGAAGCCTGAAAAGGTCACAGGGACTTCATCAAGCTGCCAGCTGCCATCAACCTTCCCTTTATTGCTGATCTGTGACACATGAGACAACCAGTCATTCTCTCCCACGTTCAAATCTGCATATTCATTGGGCCGTACATTACATTCATCTGGAGATTCAAGCCTGATGTCCCCACCAAAGTCTTCAACGAAAGGAACAAATGCATAGTCGTCTGGGAGTTCAATTTGTGTGTCTTCTGGAACATCTAAACTCAGTGGTGGGGGATCAGTACCCACATTGTCCCTGCTCAGTTGACCAATGAGTGTGATGGACGTACCATGCATATCAGATCTACCAGATACATCAATGTTATCAGTGGTTCCTATCGAGAAAACATTACGTTTGCAGTTAGCTGGGACTACAACACCTTCGTTCTTGAACCGCAGTGAAACAGCTCTCGCGAAACTCCTGCGAACATCCATTACGCGATCATAAGAGACAGAGAGTCCCATTTGATGAAAATCTCTGATAAGATTTTTCATACGATCATGGGCATGCAACTTCAAACCCACATAAAGAGGCATTGGAGTTTCTCTGTCACGTCTCTGGTGAACATTTTGTGCATGTTCGGAGCGTTTCGCTGAATTGCTGATCAACATCTGTGAAATAGTACAAGCCACTCGAGTCTTGGCATTAACAGTCTCATCATCGCCTAAGTTCTGTATACTACATGTGCCCTCAAGTAGAACTCTAAGAAGAGTCAGGAGTGAGTTGGGTACAGGCTCGCTCAAGCAATAAGATGAAAATGATCCCGTGAAAGGAGCTTGAGATATGAGTATGTGTTTACGCAGAAGAAGACCCACATCAACTATCTTTTTTGCCTCTTCCTCAGACACTATACGAGTTAAAGATTCGGACAACAAGGAGCCAACTCGAAACCTACTTGAAATAAACACATCTCTACCCTGTGTGAAGGCGTCCCAGCCATCGCCCAATTTCTGCAACAAATGTTCTTTGAATCGAGTGGAATGTATTTCTTCACTAAGCCAATCAGAACCGACTTGCTTCAACCTCCGACTGTACAGATTCTTGAGATCGACAAGCTTCATCGCGGAATCGTTGTGTTCAACAAATGTTATGAGCTCTGCCATAACGAGAGGGTCATAGGGCAGGCCTGACGCGGAATGTTCGGCGTTCTTCGACTTTTTAGATTTAGCCGCTCGTGCTTCATTGGCAAGCTTACAATAACAGGTTTTGTGATAGTAAAGATCACTAGCAGCGGAATCAAATGCTGCATTGACCCGAGAAAAAACAACCCAGTTCTCGGCTTCCTTTGCCATAATTTTGAGTTTATTGTTATCAGACATTGATCTGCAAATAGGCTCACTGCTGTCACCTTCGCGTTTGTGACAATAAACACACTGGGGCAGTTTCCTGTCACAGCCAGATTCAAAACTTGTCCGTGTTCTTTTAGGACTCAGCGTGGAGCAGGATGCCACTGCCTCATTTCGCTCTCGCTTGTGTAGCACGCGCTGTACGATGTGAGTCCGAATACTGTCACGGCATGTCTTATGATATATTGCCTTATTCGTCAACAGTGACATCGACATACACTCATCACTCTCTCTCATCAAACAATCAATGGTCAAATTATATGGAAGCTCAACGCCATTATCTAGGAAGCGCGTTATGTCTTCCTCAATAGCTTTATAGGCGTCATGAAAACGAGATTCTCTATACGGACGCATCAATTTCTTGGAACTGTCTTGCTGGCAAAAGCAACAACGTTCCCAGTCAGTACTAGTCCGTACACGAAGAGGATTCTCACTCATTCTGTGAATGATTTTTGTGAACAATCGCGTTCTCGAATTAATTTCGACAGACAAATCAGAATTGCTTGCGGAATTACGCCAAACAAGAGATTGTATGGCAAAGAGACTGCTTCATAAAGAGCGTTGTTTCTCCGGGATCAGCGTCATTCAGGTTTGCCTGAATGACGCTGATCCCGGAGAAACAACGCTCTTTTCAAGTTCCAAGAAATTGATGCGTCCGTATAGAGAATCTCGTTTTATTCTACATCATCTCCCACGTCTGTTTCCAACACGTGCGTGGATCAGAGTTCACTTTCGCGCCCTTACAATCGGATGTATAGTCGGTAGACCGTCGAAAAGGAGGTTCCCTTCAGCCGCTGGCGGCCATTTTGGATTGTGCCGCTACTGGTCGCCACCGGTCGGTGTCAACTTGTAGCCGATCGTTTTTGAGAACCTCATAGCCTACACTAACAGTGTGCCAAATTTCAAGAAGGTATCACCAAGTGCACAATTCACCTGTATGTGACGAATTCCTCCCCCGCTAACATGGGTTTATTACACTCGCTTAGTTCCTAGTCGGAGAGAGAAAGAAAGTGATAAATTCTAAAACAAACGACAAGTTTCGAGAGTGTGGCTCCATATAAAGTTATATAGTTTTAATAATCGCATAGACGGTTCTTTTTTGCGGTTGGATCATATTTAAACTGTCGAACAGATATGTTTTAAATATAACATATACAAAATCAAGAGTTAATACTGAAAAACAAACGAAAATAATATCTGAGATCAAATGTTGCGCATTTCTTTGCCCGGAGACGGACTGGCCTTATGGTCCGCCGGGAAATTTCACGATACCCCCTCCCCACTGTGTTCCAAATTTGATGTAGCCCAACACCTGTTGGTGCAGGATATTTCGCGAAAATTACCAAAAAGTAAGATGGATCTCACTGCATAGACTGTCGGTATATCGAAATGCCATTGGTAGTCCAGACAGAGGGCATTTCGATATACCAGCAGTCCAGTCTGCCATTGATCATTCAGATGCAAGGAAAGAACATTTTTTCAGTTCGAAAAATAAACGTTTTCTCCCATTAGTCCGAGATATGATCGGCCTTATGGATACGGGCCCCCTTTGTTGCATCATTGTTGACGACGAAGAGAGGAAGACGAAGCAAAACTACAATCTCTATGTGGACTGCTAGAGATCGTTCAAATGCAGGGAAGCAACATTTTTTTCAGTTTGAAAAATCCAAATTTTATCCGGTAACCCACCCCCCTCCCCCTCCCCCCCCCCCGATGTATTTTCTGGTAACAATTTTTGGCCCAGTCCGTCCCTGTCTTTTAGGAAACAAAAGTTTGAACAAATCGCGACCCAATCGCATTCGAGTCAAAATTATTTGTTCATTCCTTTAATCACAGTACTGCATTGAAGAAAAAATCAAACTTTTCAATTTCAAAAGACAACACTACTAAAAACGTTTACGGTCAAGGTGATGAAAATGGTTTTACCACCGTGATTATGACATTTTTGTGACACATCCAACTATTGTATTTGCAACATATGTGTTGCCGTTTAACGAGGTTGATGTTTTTTCACTAACACTCATATTAGATGCAAACTAAACCAACAATTGGCAATGCATTTTTCACAAACATCTAAAATTTATGTAGTGTCTTATGCAAGTCGGAGATAGGTCTTGTCCCAAACAAGGTAACTATTCGATATAATCAGATTTTACAGTTAATGAGATCTGATGATCGACAGTAAAAATGGTGCGCATGTAACATGAACATACTTTAAATGACAACACGTTTTTGCCAAAATGAATTTACTTTCGAACATTCAAAGCTCACATTTCCTGCCTGTCTTCGCATTTCAGAGAAAGGCCGTTGTTGCAGACTAGACGTCAAACTCTCCGTGCTCCTGTCGTGTATTCAAAATACATCTCAAATATTTTAAAACAAAACACAACGTGGGTGGGGTACTGGGGACTGAAATTAACGACCAGAGGTGGAATTTTCGCCGATGGCGAACGTGAAATACTGATTAAAATCCATCAAGGTTTCTTGATTCCGGACGCTACCCGAGTTGTGGTCTGTATTTATACAACGATTAAACTCTGATTCGGTGTTTGGAGCTGATGTTTTAACCCTTTACCTAACATGAAAAACAGACGACTCTTACAAACAAAATTGTTGAATAAAGATTTTTTTCATTTTTTGTCTCAAAAATATAGGTTATGACCCATCATTGGGACGATCTCGACGAGCTCGTTCCACAGATGGGTCATAACCTATGTTTTTGACACAAAAAAAATGAAAAAAAAATAATGAAAATTAATTGGCGATTTTTGAGAATAGAGCTGGGTGAAATGTTAAAGGAAAATAACACCTTCGGCGGTCTGATAACTTTCTTGCATGACTCAATTTTGAGTACTTAACTTCTTAACGCCCCTCGGCCAAATAAGGTCCAATACGCACATCACTCGTGGTACAGCCCTTTGAACCTTACTGGGTTCACTCCAGGGTTCAATCCAATCCTAATATACAAACATTTGTTACTACCTTCTCAGCTTTAACCTTTCGTACTCCAAAAGCATTTTCGTGGAATCTATTTTCAGATGTTGTAACTTGGCAATTCCTGCTGAACGAGAACTGTATGAATTGGGAATCGAGTTGCGAATATTTTGAAACAGAGGTCCCATTTGACGCATAGTTTGTCCACCTTACCTTCTTTTTAAAACAACTTGTTTCTCATAATGTATTCATCTCAGAGAATGTTTATTAACACTATTGTAAAAAAATGGTTTATCTCTTATTTTTATTGGGGTTTAACGACACTTTCGACAGCCAGGGTCAACACGAGTCAGAGAGTTTTACAGAGGAAGCAGGATACCCGGAAAGTACCACCGAGCAGCGGCAAGCAACAGGCAAACCCTTCAACATACTAACTCGGCACAAGTAGGATTAACATTGGTTGAAGACAAGTGCACCATTGACGTGCAGTACGCCTTACTACACAGCGCCACCGTGCCCCGCGTGGGAAATCGGGATTAAGCGCCTTTCCCAAGGACACGGCGCAGTTATCACTGTCGAGAATAGAACCGTGGACCTTTCGATTTGAAGTCTAATACCGTAACCACCGAGCCACCACAGTCACTAAAGAAATAGAATAGGTATCACCATCGATACTGCAAAACGTTGAGTGTCAGATTGAAGAGATATATATAGACAGAACGCGATGAATCGGTGGGTGTTTTACATAACGAATTGGAATGGCGTAGTCATATTTCGCGAGAGCCGTAGGCTCTCGCGAAATATGACTACGCCATTCCAACGAGTTATGTAAAACACTCACCGATTCAAACACACATCGCGTTCTGTGTTTATTACACATCCCATGAATTAAAATACATTTAAATAAACTAATTGTATTTCCAATGTTTAAACCCAAAGGTGAAGAGTCCGCTTGTTTTGTTTGAAGCTGTACTGATCAAATGGATCGATTAAAAATCAAAACAACCTTTTGGAAACTGGTGTTTGTTGAAATTCGTATCGCTGTTTCTCTTCGGCTGGTGTCTATTCACGCCTAACCATTTAGTGGCTATTACTGTTAGTGAAACTATAAGTACAAATTTGGGAAGATTTGCAAAATGGGAGAAACGTTTTTAAAAAAGACGTTCGAAGCATGTCAAGATGTCCGAAGATTTACCGAAATAAAGTTGACCAATTAGATATAATGGCATCCGCAAAACGAGACGGCTTAATGTTGGGTTAATGTTGTGATTGGAAAATAATTGTTTTTTTTAAATATTATCTCATTTTTGGTTAACTAATTTTTTGTGAACCGACTTTATTTTGCTTTGGATGTTTTCATTTTCACACAAACGCGACAGACGATCGATAATTGTATTACGAAATTTGGAATTTTTTCGAAGCGTAACTAATGACTTGATGGGAAAAGAACAAGAAAAAGGGAGCTGGGAGAAAAGTTCGGGCTTGTACATCACCTGTTAAATACAGAAACATTTATGTCATAGCGACCATTCCGTTACATACAAGGGCTTAAAGTTTAATGGATGTGTAATAAAGGGTCAATATGTGATGGGTTAAATGTTTTTACCAATCATAAATACACGGGGTAATCAGTTCACTGAATATTGCAAGCTCAGAATTTAATGACTCTCGTTCTGCTTATCAAGCGGCTAAAATTACTTGTATGACATTGAATATGCAAGAGCTGTTAAACTGTGACTGAAGAAACAGCTTTCATCTCATCAAACGTGGTGATGGGACTTGTCACACAGGCGAATTGACATGATGCCATCTTCACTGGTCAGCTAAACTTGCGAAGTCTTTTGTTGCTGCCCAGTTTGTGCGGTTCCAATCTTCTGGCTGCTCTACAAAAAGAAGTTTACAGTTCTACCGATAATGGCATTACGGACATTCGGTGAAACGAAACAATCAAATGGTTATTTTTAACATGACAGTTGAGGCGAACAACGATAATGCTTCTTCTTCTTCTTCTTCTTCTTCTTCTTCGTCTTCTTCTTCTTCGTAGGATTACCACTTGCAATAAAGCATAGGCTCTAATAGAGTGACAACAATTCAGTCTACATGCATTGTGAATAAAAATAAAGTACTTTGCTACGTTTTTAAGTACATAGTGAAGATTATCTCAAGAATGGGTACACATCGTGTGTATTTCCATGCGTGGCTTTATCACTTGTAGATGTATAAATACATATTTTCCTGTCACCACTAATGATCAGTTACAGATTATTACTAGGTTAGTTTCATATCGGCCGAAATATCAGCCCAAGGTACGTTCATATCATACTGAGACCTCTTCTGATGTGAAGTAACTGAGAGTTGATATATCGGCCGATATGTAACTTATGAAGTAACAACCTCTTTATTTAATAGACCAAAACAAATATTTACGAAAATTTTCTCCGATCTGTTAAAGTCTCTGACAGTATTGTTGTTTCTCATTCTTTTTCACAAAGTCAGAAGTTTTCTCTTCTCCTACTCCAGGTAAAGCTATCCGAACGTCCAGGCCGCGACGTATTGCTGAACTACCTCTTCGTCCACTTTGACGCATCTCCGCTTACCACCCAGAATTTTAGTTTACGATGACTTTTCTGTACAACCATCTTCTTTCGCCTCTTTATCACTTAATCATAAATTATTGCCATCATTCATTCCTCATCATACAAATTTCTCCTTCAAACCACTCTACCATACTTGGTAACGCCAATTGTCCTGATTGTGTTCGATGATTAAATGTGAACATTTCGATGTAAGCGAATTGGTAGCGCCGAGTAACGCATCAAGGGAGACAATCTGGTGTGGTTCATACCGGCCGTGATCAGCAAAATATCAGCCGTGTTTGAAAACATTTAAGCCGAGTTTGATAATGGGCAATTAGGGAAAATAATACCATTTCTAATAAATAATTAGAGGTTATTTCTTGGTTAATTTCATATCGGGCGAGATATCAACCCAAGGTCACTTTATATCAGCCTGAGACCTCTTCACCTTTATTTATTTATTTATTTATTTATTTATTTATTTATTTATTTATTTATTACCCTTCATCCTACCAACATATTTTACCTACAAATCCTACTGACTGGGGGGGGGGGGGGGGGGGAGGGGGGGGGGCATTTGGCCCCAGCAATAATGTAATGAAGATAAGGACAAAACGTGTCAGAACTTTCAAATTTATATTTTATGATCCCCATTGCACATTATTTGAACATGTTGTTGTAGTTCTTACTTATTAAACCTCAACTATAAGATTCACCATGACATGGTGATGAAGAGACTGAAAACGTCAGCAACTATACTACAGTCTTTAGCATTAGTTATACCTGGCTGTTGTCTTATTGTATCCTGAACTTGCCGTAATCCAACATTCGGTGCAGTTCTACCCCAAACTGTTCTATTTCCCCCTGTAGAGGATTGGTCAACGAACCTGTTCAATGTGTTGTTGCTGAATCAAATGGGTCAGACGCAGTCCATTACTAGACCCATGCTTCCAACTTCTACCACTTGCTCTAGTCTCCTCATCCTTGCATGGTGATTATTTATTTGAGGATCCCCCGATTTACCATATTTTGCGTTCGGAGTTATTGGAGAGCCGGCTTCCATCAGTTTGGTTGTCGCGTATTGTGTCAATTGTTTCTATTCACTGTGATTGGATATGCTGGAAATGTGATCTGTGCCAGAGGTTTCAGAATCTTCCACTTCTGATTCTTCCTGGTCCCCAAATATGGCCGTCAGAACCTCAACAATGGTGTATTTTGCTTTTGCAGACACCATTTACTGAAAAATTAACAAAAACTATTAACACAAATGGTATTATGTTCAATCTCCTAACTGGGATCCATTTGGACCCCAAAACACTTTACCTTACAATTATGCCTAACATGTCGGTAGCTGGGTGACAAACCAGCTACAACATATGTAGAGGTTCACAAACAAAGTAAGAAAATCCAAGCCCTAGTATGTTCCTAATTTCAAGGCTGTAAACAGATATAAGTGGAGGTAATTCAAACACAACTCGGTAAGTAGAGGTTAAACCAAATCAAATAATTACAAAATATACGATGAGCTGTTACAGTTTTCTTACAGTGTTATTGTCTGTCATTCTTTTCATAAAGCCCGGAGTTTTCTCTCCTCCTAGTTGGGCTCTCTGAAAGTCGCGGCTACCCTCAAGTGGAAGACGCGATGTTTGGATAGCTGGACAATCTCTTCTCTCACTTCAAAGAATCTTAGCTAAGGACTTTGAATCTTAGTTTACGTTGAATTTTGTGTACAACTCTCTTTTTCTCTTCATCCGCCTAAAATTACTTATTATTTTTCATTAATTCCTCACCACACAAAAACTAGTCCCTTTGCCTGGTAACGTCATATTTACTGGTTGACAAAAATGCATGCGACTATTCACGCATCAATAGGGACAGCTCTAGCTTGTTTCATATCGACCGAGATCGACGTCACTTGAACCAAGTTTGATGTCACATAAGACGTGCTCGAGAAAGGGCATAGAGTGTTTTTATCAGTCACAGCCAAATATAGTTTGCAGTATGTTCACAGGTAGGGCGTTGTTTTCAAAAATGAAAATAACAAAGGGTAAACCACACAGAATCACATTTTCTATTAAAGTTCAACGACGTTTTGAATTATCAGAGGCGATAGTCTGAATAGCCTCATTGTGCGTCTCTTCTGCGGTGCACTTTCAGCGTTAAGGAAATGAATCATTATATATCCCGATCAGGAGATATCGTGGTTGCATTTTTTAAATAATTTATTATTGGTCGTATAATAATATCATTACTTTTTAAAAGATCGAAATATTAACCCTTTGAATCCTGGTGGTATCTTCCATGTCAGTTCATATGCAGCAATCAGAAGAGTCCATAGTCATTATTTGAGGGTAGACCAATCAATATGTTCAACTTGCAGCCTTAGGGCTGCACGTTGAAAATATTGATTGGTCTACCCCGCCCTTAACTTATAAGGCATCCTACTTAATGAAAATATGACGTACCATGTCCCTGGGATGGTAAAACGGTCTCTGGTGTTCAAAGGGTTAATAAAATAGTACACAGGGTTTGACTTCTCCTGGGCCTCAGTGCTTGATTCTTAAAAAAGAGTATACATAAACCGTTTTTCCTTTTTAGGTCGACGAAGAAACATCTCTCGTAGTTGACAATGAGGCCAGCATCAAGAAAGGTGAAACTTAACTAGGAAGGTTAAGCCGTGTGACGAACTAAAAGTTAGAGTTCGAATAAAAAGAATAGAAAACGTTCATTATGGCTGCACGAAATACTGGTATTGATAAAGACAATATATAACACACTGGCAAGATATTGCTGACGAACGCATCACAGAAAGCAGAATATCGCAAAGTTCAAGCCAAACGGACAATAATTTCCACCACTTTGTTCACATTATCTGTTTGTCACCCTTTTCATAAGGATACTGGTCTGTCATCTGTCTAATCAATCTCACCTACACGTGAAAAATATTGATAACTATACTAAGTCTGTCTCACATTTCCAACCATCTTCAGTATGTTGCCGTTCTCTATTCAGTGAGCAGCAACCATGTGAGGAAACATATTGAAATACTACACGTTTGACGTGATATGTGTTTCTTTTTTCCAGTTTTCTCAACAGTTGCCCCTTATATCCGATTTCATCAATTTCCCCAACAGGACAAAAGCGTTTATCATCAACCAAAAAGACGGGTCTCAAGTTTAGAAACTTACCTACTTACCTAAGGTTTCTTTCACATCCGGCCAACCTTATTCACAAAAAATGCCATTCAAATTGTAGTATTTTTTTCAATTTTTGCCTCCAAAATGTAGCTTATGGAGACTCGTTCCAGTGAGGGCCGTAAAGTATGTTTTTTACAGGCAAAATAGGAAAATGTTTAGTTATTCAAGAAACTGTTATGCCAGTGTCGTCATCTGATCGTTTGATGCGAAGGGTTAATTACACGATCAGCAACCGCCACTTCCAAAATTATTTTTTAGGATGTGAATCAAGAAAAGTTATTTTTCTTAAAAAAGAAGTCGATAAGTTCTAGAATAACATGGACAGGTTCGTTCCATTCAGGAGTCGTAATTTATGATTTGGAAGCAGATTTTGAAACAATAAGTCTGAATGACATTTCTGTATATACAGTACAGTCATGTGAGTGTTGAAAATATTTAAATATATTCAACAAAACCATATCATGTTGCCCCCCCCCCCCTCCCCTCATTGGAACGAGCTCGCCCATGTCGTTCCAATGTGGGTCACATGATCTGGTTTTTTGAAATTTTGTGATAAATGTGAAATATATATTTAAAATAACAAATTTTGATATCGTGAACGTTGAGTAAAGGATTTGGACGAGCGTTCAGTTGCCCCGAGTGTAGTGTAAAAATGATCCATTTACTATACTATTTAACCCTTTCAACACTGGTGGTATCTTCCATGCCAGTTAAATGGCAGATATTCGAAGAGTCCATATCCATTATTTGGAGAAGAGCAATTAATATTTTCCACGTGCAGCCATCAGGCTGCACGTTGAAAATTATTAATTGTTCTACCACACACATTAACTTTGTAGCCATCCTACTTAATAAAATTATGACGTATCGTGTTCGTGAACCGAAAAAGCGGTCTCTCGTGTTGAAAGAGTCAAACCGGATTGTTTCCTTTCATATTTCACGAGTAGTAGTAGTCAGAAAAGGTAGACTGCATTTTTCATCCCGACCTAGTTACCCAATCACTCATGGAAATTTCACTGACAGGGCAAAGTGCAATGTCATTTTACATATTCATCGAAACTACAGCACAGACGTCGTGGACTGGTTACTTTCCACAGTTGGTCAATAGTTCCACGGACGCAATAATATTAGATTCCAAACACTAATTATGGGAATAATTATTAATGAAGTATCGGATGCAAGCCGGTACTTCACTAGTTAACGTTTTGTTGATGCTGATATTTATTACCTGGCAAACGCATGCCTGGACATCACGGCCCACGCGTGGATTACGACCTGTCCACGACGACTGTACAGGAGCTCTCTCAGAAGGACAATGTTGAAGTGTTGTACACGTGTTTATATTTCTAGCGAAAGCGTCAGTGAAGTCTCTTGTTGTTGGCCGTTGTCGTCCCGTGGGATATATTAGATGCATAATGGCACTATATTTAAAATAATACGGAGTTTTTTGATCTGATAATTCTCAGTTATTACTAAAGTAAATCAACGCTGTTCAGTTGTGATCAATCCTTTGGATAGCAGCGACGGTACTAAATTGATCACGGAAGATTCCCTATTCTCAAGGTTGCACGTTGAAAATATTAATTTGTCTACCCAAAAATAGTGAATATATGGACTCTTCTAATTGCTGCCATTGGATTGACTTGGAATATACAAACAGAATTCAAAGGGTTAAATATGCTGTCACAAATGCGCTTTTTCTCAATGTAGAGGTACATGAGTCCCAAACTTCGATTTTCGGACAGTAACCTTACCACGCCACTATGTGACAAGGACAAACCGGAGGATATATATCGGTATATATGTGTCCTTGGATGATCGTGCCGTCTCAACCCACAATGGGTTCGAAATACATCATGGGCCACTGTTTAAACGTGCAAACTGTTTTGCTATCGGCTAGTTTTCCACTACAATGCCAAACGCATAGAGAACGTTTCATCTCCACAATTATTTAAAAATTCTAGTATTCATAAAATGTACCGCAGGTGTAGTTTCAAGTTTTAGAATTCTTATTCGTAGTTCCGCTAATTGTATTAGTATATATTATTAAACTCTTCATATTGACTAAGTTATAATTCGAGCTCCCACAGGGAGCCCAAATATGGACCCAGGGACTTGGCTTTAACAAACTTGAATCTCACCCCCTAAAGGTGCTACACACCACATATCAAAACATTCCGACTGCTAATCTGAAGAAGAAGATTTTTAAAGAAAATTCCACATTTCTAACTGAGTTACAATTCAAGCTGCCACTGTGAGCCCAAATATGGACCTAGGGACATGGCTTGAACAAACTTGAATCTCACCCCCTAAGGATGCTGCATACCAAATATCAAAACATTTCGACTGCTGGATCTGAAGAAGAAGATTTTTAAAAAAAATTCTCATTTTGAACTAAGTTATTATTTGGGCTCCCACAGTGAGCCCAAATATGGACCTAGGGACATGGCTTGAACAAACTTGAATCTCACCCCCTAAGGATGCTGTATACCAAATATCAAAACATTCGGACTGCTGGATCTGAAGAAGAAGGTTTTTAAAGAAAATTCCTCATTTTGAACTAAGTTATAATTCGGGCTACCATAGTGAGCCCAAATATGAACCCAGGGACTTGGCTTGAACAAACTTGAATCTCACCCCCCTAAGCATGCTGCATACCCAATATCAAAAGATTCTGCCTGCTGGATCTTGAGAAGACATTTTTAAAGAAATTTGCCTGAAATGCACTGAGTTCAAATTTGGGCTCCTATACTGAGCCCAAATATGAATCTAGGGGGCCGATTTGAAAAAAACTTGAATCAGACCCAGTGTGACGTTTGAACGTCAGGATAATTAAAATCTTAAAGGGTTAATATTTTGATGTTTTCAAACGTGAATTAAATATTATTGACAGGAATATGTATAACTGGCGCACGAAATAATATCTCTATATCTTTGATAGTAAATGGACACCGCATTTTATCAACGGCCCTTTGCGTGCAAACTCCACGAAAAGTGGGTAAACAAACAGCCCATAGCAGCATCGAATTCTAAACAGAATTAGATGGTTTGGAAATCGCAAAGCGAATTTCCAAACGTCATCCAACGAAGCGCAAGTCTTGATCCAGTTGGCCCATCCAAAGTGCAGGCCAACGAAGAGGTTAAGGTGTCTGTATGTTTAGGAATATAATGTCTTTTAATTTAAAATGTTAAAATGTTTGACAATGAGAAAAAATGTATATAGAGGATCTCAAACGAGTTTTGTTTGGATATAAGATTTTTTGAAACGAGTTTGATGAATTAGATTCACAACGAGCCTTCAATCCAAACATCACGTGTTAAAGATTCTGTATATCACATGAATTTTCGAATGTTTTTTTACACTTTTTATTTAATTCATTGTCGCTAAATTCTCCCAAAACAATCGACAATCAGTTCGTTGGCTCAGACGCTTCACATCATGACGCCATGAATGCGCTTTACTTGCACCTGTTGTCGTAATTGACGTCATGTGAACTACGCAGAAGAATACATTGCTGCTGTTGCTGCTGCTGCTGCTGCTGCTGCTGCTGTTATGGGACAACGCACCGATTAGACACTAGTTGATAATCGGGAAATAAAATATGGGTTGTTACGTCGAAATTAACGACGTTTCATGTGATATATGAAGTTTGGTAGCTGTATATTATATGGATATAGAGTAACGTGAATCAGAAGGCGGCGTTTGTAACGAAATATGTCAAAAATAGCATAAAGTTTGAAGTGATGTTAAAATGTCAAATTGAAAAACAAAAAGAGTAGTGTTGTCTCTTAAACATAGGTTATGACCCCTCATTGGAAAGAGCTCGAAGAGCTGGTTCCAACGAGGGGTCATAACCTATGTTATTGAGACAAAAAATGAAAAAATAATAAAAATGAATTGGCGATTTTTGAGAATAGCGCTGCCCGTTTTTTGCCGTTATGTTGGGTAAAGAATTAAACACTGCGTTAGAAGATGTTACTGCAGATGCATATTGGATGACTGAACCAAAGCAGAAACTACGTTCAGCCAATGAAGCATTCCAAGACACACCTATGTGCTGATACATTGCTGGTCTTTTTGTGACTAGGTACTGTTGATAACTGGGTTCAAACTCCACCCCGTGGCGTAAGGCGTCCTAGCTGGTCTACAATATACATGTGCGTTAAACCTACAAATCATATCCTTTATTATACGACTACCACGAACATCTATCTCATCAATACCGTTGGCTCCCTGGTAAAGAAAAGTCTCAAACTTTCTAAACCCATATCATGCCTATCTCAAACGAGGCCAATGTGACGTCTCTGACGTACGCAGATTTTGAATGCTACTATTTGTACAGACGCGAAATCAAAACCAGACCGCCTTTGCGATGAACACTCGGGACAAACATTCCATTCGATGTCCGTTTAAAAATACTTACACAAACATGACGACGTGATTTGGGCGGGATGGGGGGGGGGGGGGAGTGGGGGGGATGGGGGTGTGACCTGATTTTTCTCGATTCAGATGGCTCTGCTCCCGACTGACTAATGTTCCCTCTAAATCAACAAGGCACGTCTTTATGACGTAGTTAAAATATTAGTCAGTTGGGTATATAGTTAAAAATCTCAAAATGCCTGGAAAATTATCAGTGAATAAATAAAATATAAGTGTAGTATTTGTGATGTAATTATATTTTATTAACAACTAACGCGTACCAGTACTCCAGATTTATAATGCTGTGCTCTCAACAAGGATACTACAGACCTCCATTTGTAGGGCCGACTGTGTCTGTGTCACAAGTTCAAATACCAAATGTAGCCTTTTTAGGAAAGTACCTGATTACTGGCAAGATATAATTGGCATCTTAGACCCCAATCCTGACAAAATGTCCCGATTTGGAAAATTGTTGCAGGGTGTTAAACCCTTCAACCCCCCCCCCCCCCATAACACACACACAAACTTTGCAACGTCAGTGTACACAACAATTTTCGTGTTACAAATCCAGCAAGCACGTAAGAAAAACTGTGTTCGTGGAAGTGAGTCGGAATGAAGTGGGTTTTGTACCTTCCGGGATTTTAAGATATATTCTAAGATGATTGTTTCCAATTTCTGGATTTATAACTAATGTGTTATCTGGTAAACTCATATTGTGTGGATAAAACATTCAAAGAACAAGTAGAACGTACACACCTGGCCCTGGGTCCATTGGCGGAAATGTTTCGTATTTGTCTCAAGTCATTTCAAGAAGTCGAGCTGTTTCTGTTTCTGGGTGTAAAAGCCATTCTGTGAGTGTTTTACACATAAAACATCCTTCACATATTGAACACATCATTTTCATTTACTCACGTCGAATTCCAAATCACCAAAGCAGATTACTGTTATCAAAACAATTTCGTTCATTACAGCACCATGATTCCTTTTCGAGCAACCTTGCCACCTACATTATTCACAGTCCACCCCCCCCCACCCCACACAAGTGAAAATTCAGAGTTCGTCTGCGAGTTGCCTTGGATGGTGCGTTTGTTTACGGCGATTTTTGTCGTTTTAATGACTTGTTCAAACTCTAAAATCAATGGAAAATTGTACGCTGAGGCTAATAATGGAAGGTGGGATGAGAGAGGTAGTCCGTTTCGTCCCGATAGATTCGGTTTGATGATCTGATGGTTGAGCTTCAGAGATGCGATCAGTGGCATGAATAGCAGCGTCAGATGTGGTGGCTTGATAGGGATGGTGCTAGCACACATAGGCACCACAAATTGTTTTATTAATATTTCTGTAATCCGTTTTATTAAACTGAGACCGAATCTTTGCCTCTGATAGTACTTTCTTACTATGGATCGGAGTAGCTTTCAGAATAATGGTTGTGTATTCAACGCCTTTTTTTGCTTCACTGGGAACATTCTTACACAGTACTTTGTTGATGTTTTATGCTTTCCATATTACAAAACACCGTTTCATTTGATAAGGTAGCAGTAACAGAACAATCGTATCTTCTCTACAGGAATATACAAAATTATGTCGCCGCCAACAAAAGATACATAAACGTACAGAACCGTTTCTGACTTGCATTAATTTAATGACGGATGCAGTTTGGTTTACTAATATATCGTCTCCTCTTGATTGCATCAAGGTGCCATCTGCAAGAATAAAGGGCGTTAGTAGGTAATAAATGCGGATTCTGGACCACTTGTACATGTACATGTACAAGTACACGTACATGTACGTGTACCGCCATAGGGATGCAGTGTTAAATCGTGTACACGTGTACAAAAATGTCGTTTTTTATGGTGGTCCAGAATCCGCAATTGTTTTGAGGCTCACAGATCGCACTTTTCACGTTCAAACACCCGTTGGCGAACGCGTACATTCGACACGTCGCTCAAAAAGTGAAAAAATGTACGAAATTTGAAGAAAATGTAATTTAAAATTTTTTCTCTACGTTCCCATCGCGGATCAGACCATCGATCCATCGTTGGTGAACGCGAGGAAAAAACGTTTTTGCGGATTCTGGACCAGCATCAAAAAGCGCTTTGCGGATTCTGGACCACCTACGTTCTGCCAACGGGTGTTCGAACGGCAAAAGAGCGATCCGATCGGCGAAACCCCATTTGCGGATTCTAGACCAGGAAAAATCGAACTCAAAACGTTTTTTCGACGTTGGCCAACGGTGAAAAGTGAGCGTAAAGGCAGTTACTCATCGAAGATTTTTTAAAATTTTGTGTTAAGACCGATTTGGGCCCCCGGTACATGGAAAAGGGGGGGGGGGGGGGGTTGCGGGTTCTGGACCACCACGTTCGCGATCGCGTTTGGGACGGTCTAGGGTGCGATTTGATCGGTGAAAAACTATTTGCCGATTCACCTCGAGAGTTTTGTGGGGCGAATCGTGATAGAATCGGTTTTGTCGAGAGGAAATAAAAAAGTGATTGATATATAGGAGAGAAAAAAATATATAAATAGTTATTTAAAACAATAATATCGAATCGAAATAGATAATAAAATATACGTAAATCATGAACAATTCCCAGATTTTGAGAGCAAGGTTTCTTTTAAAAATGCTGATGAGAGCCTACTCATTCTGCGTGAATGAACAAGTAGGTCGCCTCTTGTTAGAACGATGCGTCGGATGTCGGGATCATCTAGACTTCGATCATGAGGATCATTCATGTCTGACGATGGAAAGGGAAGATATGGTCGTCAAGTGTTTTGAACCGGCGTTCGAATGCATTCAAATTGACGACGTGATCAAGTTTTGGAAGAGATTAGTCTTCTGTAGCGGGCGAGATAAGCCCACCAATTCGGAAGAAATGAAATTGGCGCGTAGAAGTCTGACTTTAGAAGACAAGGGATGCATCATGAAATTATTGCTGAAGGAAGCATACGTCTAAGTTTTCTCGTTGATATAAATAAGAGAGAATAGAAAATAAAAAATAAATACACACATAAATTTTTTATCTAATATTAGAAAGAAAAAAAACACAAAAATGAGAACCAGAAATAAATTGTATCCAACATTAGATGATGACGAGGATGAGAAGCCAAACGGCATTTTTCCAACGGCACCATCGCTAGAAGAGAAAGAAAGAGGAGAGAGATATCGCATCGATCAAATCAGTAGAATCCAATTGTATCGGACTCGAGAGAGAGATTCTCGTCATTCTCTCAAGAAGAAGTATTCGCGTTTCTTGAAATTCGTCAACGTGGTCGACACGACACTCATCATGATTTCCATGGGTATACACGCAGCCGGCAACGGATTGTTGTCGACCGCGGTCGGTATTCTGATCGTGTTGACCATAGAAGGAGTGGCTCTCGCCGCCGGATTGTTTAGCACGCTCGGAAACTTTTTGAGTAGGAAATTATATCTGAAGGCAAGGAAACATGAAAAGATTCGCGTCTTGGCCGACCCCAAGATTGACGCGATATCCGAAATGATCTCGATGGCGTTGAAAGACGGTAGGATATCGGATGGAGAATACTTCACGATATTGGGCGAGAAAACGAAATACGATGCCATGAAAGAAGCCGTGAGAATCAAGACTCGTCAGATCATCAAGGAAGAGATGAAGGATTCTCTCGTGGAAAAGGGGAGGAAAGAGGCCAGGGAGGAATTCAGTAAGATGATAGAACTTAAGAGCAGCGATTGAAAAAAATATATATATAATAAGAACAGAATTTTTCAAAAAAAAATATTAAATTTATATATAAAATAGAAACGAAATTAAATTGAATAACTCTCAAAAAATGTATTGTGTAAAGTGTAAGAGAGTTACCGAGACGAGTAATTCTCGAGAAGTACGAACTAAAAACGACAGACAGATGCTTCGCGGAATTTGTGACATTTGTGGTTCAATCAAGACTCGATTCGTCAAAAAAAAAGAACACGAGCAAAGGTAAAGGCATCGTGAATAAAATGATCAATAATCTACCTTTCGAAATGCATCTGCCGGGTCACAGTTTCGCGGGACCCAGAATGAAATTGAACAAGAGACTCAAAGCCGATCTGACTCCTAAATCTTGGAGCAAACCCGTGAATAGGGTGGATGTGGCCACGTATGATCACGATTTGTGCTACGCCGGACATCCCGACACCAAGACTCGCAACGACATCTGCGATAAAAACATGTTGGTGAAATTGAGAGGTATATCGAATCCGACCAGGAGAGAGAAGATAGAACTTTCGCTGGTCGGTAATCTGATCGGTGCAAAACGTCGATTCGGATGTGGCATTAAAAAAAAGCGCATCGGAAAAGAAGAAGAAACGATTATTGACGAGCGAATTGGCCAAGGAGTTACACAAACCCATCGTGGCTAAATTTCGAAAGAGAAGGGTGTTCATGAAGGGTTTGGATGACATTTGGTCCGCCGACTTGGTCGACATGAGATCGTTTTTGAGGTGGAACAAGGGCGTCAAATATCTATTGACAGTCATCAACGTTTTTTCCAAATATGGTTGGATCAGAGCTTTGAAGAAAAAATCGGGACCTTGAGTAGCCGAGGCTCTGAAGAGCGTGTTCGACTCGTCTTCTCGAAAACCGAATAAATTGTGGGTGGACAAGGGAAAGGAATTCTACAACAAGCACGTTCGTCGATTAGTCGACCTCGACTTGATCGAAAACGAATAGAAAGCCAGCGTGGTGGAACGTTGGAATAGAACGATGAAGGAAAAGGTGCACAGATACTTCACGGCAAATTTGACTAAGAAATACATATATGCTCTAAACAGTCTGGTCAAAGATTACAACAACACGCGACACAGATCGATCAAGATGACTCCCGCGGAAGCTAGCGATCCTCGAAATGAAAAACGGGTCTACGCGAATCTATATCCTGAGAGATCTAAGATCAGGAAGAAGTCTAGAACCCCGAAATTTGCGGTCGGCGATCGAGTGAGAATCTACGCTTATAAGAAGCACTTCGAAAAGTGTTATACTCCTCGATGGACCTCGGAAATCTTCGTGATAATCAAAATATTTCACACCGATCTGGTGACTTACGAAATCGAAGCTTTGGATGGAGAAGAGATCATCGGAAAGTTTTACGAACAACACTTTCAGAAGACAAAGTTTTAATAAGAAAACAAAATTTACTCTCTTTAACATTTTCTTGTTTACACATATATATATAGGAGAGAAAATAATAATAAAAAATAATTAAAACTATTTTTAGATAAAAAAGCAAGCTAATTAATAAACAAAAAACAAAAACCCTTCAAAAATGGCAAATATACTAGATATCACACACAGCATAGTGAAAGATGAAAGTATTCAAGAATACGAGGTTCATGAATACGAACCGATAACCGGAACGAGTTTGAACAATGTGGGAGAGATAAGAATCAACGTCGAAACCCAAGATCTATTCGTCCATCCTAGTGAGAGTTACATAGTGGTGCAGGGATATCTCACCAAGGAAGATGGGAGCGAAAACACCAACGACGACACGGTTACTCTAGCCAATAATGGCATCATGCATCTATTCAGTAATATAAAATACGTGCTATCCGGACAAGAGATAGAATCTGTGTTTCATCCCAGTCAGGCAACCACAATGTTCGGACTCTTGACATATCCGGATGATTTTTCGAAATCCAGAGGACTTAATCAATTGTGGATGAAAGACAGCGTCGGCCCTGCTAGCACCGGCGCCGTCGCGATATTCAACTACGTCGTCAAGACGCCCAGACCTAAAGGAACGTTTTCGTTCAGTATACCTTTGAAACACATCTTCAGATTTGCAGACGATTACAACAAGATCATGTACGGATTTAAACACAATCTGATGTTGATTCGAAAAGGAAATGACGATGCAATAGTGAGACTCACTGCGACCGATGCGGGTAAGATAACTCTTCACAAGATGTCGTGGTTTGTTCCGCACGTGGAGCCGTCGAACGTGGAAAAAATGCGTCTCTACAAGATCATAGAATCCAAGAGTAAATTACCTGTGGGATTTAGAATGAGACAGTGCGACATGGCTAGCATTCCACCCTTCACGAATCACTTCGATTGGAGATTGATGGTGAAATCCGCTTCTGAGAGACTGCGTTTCATCGTGGTTGCATTTCAGACCGATAGGGATGGGTCTCAGGAAAAGAATGCGTTGCTGTTCGATCACTGCAATTTGAGAAACATGCGAGTGTTTCTGAATGCCACGAGATATCCAGCAATCGATTACAACACATCGTTCGACAAGAACGATTTCTGCAGACTGTACGGCCACGCCGCTGATTTTAGAAAGAAGTATCACGGTCTAGACGAATTGATGAGCAACCCTAACATATCTCCCAGAGAATACAAGTCGATGTATCCCATGTTCATATTCGACGTCAGTAAACAGAGTGAACAACTCAAGAGTAGCGTCTTAGACATTCAGATCAAGAAGCAATTCGATAGGAACGTGCTGAGAAAAACCGAAGCCTTCACCCTGGTCCTGTCGGACAGAGAATTACAATTCGAATCGGATGGAAATAAGATGTCGATCATTCGATGAGAGACGTGTGTGAAAAAAAATTAATAAACGTTAAAAATGAGGATGTAAGATTAATTAAAAAAAACCAAAATCTCGAAACAAAATGGATGTTTTTGACACGAAAACAACAAATCATTTGTTCACTTCAGATCACTAGGACGTTAAAATATATTGCATGGAAAAATGGATTCAAATTGAACATGAGGAACATAACACAAAAAAAGGATGGAATAATTGTGATTTTAACGAATATCGTTTAAAAGAAAAAGAAGAGTTTGATCTCATAAGATCTAACGAAGAAATTATAAAAAATACAATTTTAAAATGTCGCAAATGTAAGAAACGTCAAATAAAAATCGAATCTCAACAAACTAGATCTGGTGATGAACCAACAACCGTATTCGCAAAGTGTATAAATTGTAATCATAAATTGATAGAAAATTAAAAAAGAGATGTAATTTTAATCATCGTCGTAAGTGACAAAATTCTTTTACTAAAGAAAAAAACATTTCAGAAATCATATAATAATATATAATAATAAAAAGTTATCAAAAAAAAAAAACAAAAAAAATAAAAGTAATGAGATCTAGAGAGATTGAACATCTTTCTAAATCTCATTACTTTTTTTTTTGTTTTTAATAATCACTCATTATTTTTTTTTAATTAATTATTTCCACGTGTTCACTGTTTGTTCAAAGGATCTAGTTCGATCAGTAGGCTCGCCACGGAAGTGGCGCCTTGGGGATTATTGGTTTTCGTAACGAAATTAATCCTGTCTCCGGCGTTCACTTTGAGAGGCATGCCGAACGTGCTAACATTCGCATCTTGATTCTCAGTCTTTTCAATGATGTATCTCTTATCGCTCTCTACTCCATTCACCGCGAGATTGACGACCGCTCTGTTATTTAAATCCGTGGAAGCCAGACCCATTCATATGATTTCACCTCCTAACGGCATGGGATATCACACCTAACCATGTTGCGATCTGCTACCTCCGTTTCTGAAAGACCTCTCGGTTTTTCCCTCCTCTAACGTGCCGGCCTCCTCGGCCCACACAGATCAATTGTCTAGCGTATTTGACTCTTTCCACCACTGAAATCAGGGTGCAGGCATCCGCCATGTTCACGGGATCCGGTAGATTCGTGAGCGCGTGTCCGCCCATGTCTAGTTTACCTTCCATGATGTCGCCCTTTCTCCAGACTGAGTTGTCATCCACGTACTTCCTGCTGACTGCGCTGGAATCGAATTGAAGATCGTGATCGAGACTGAATAAATTGTGACCGTTCATGTTGATGCCACCCTCCATAGTCCCGCCAGATTGTTTGTTCAGGTAGAGATCACCAACTTGCAATTCTACGTATTCTTGTGATCATATCACGGCAGAATCTACGTAGCCCTTGTTGACCACAGTTGAGTCCGCATCCACGTCGTCGACCTTTGACAGATTCAATATCTTGTTGAATCCCACATTCAGATCTGATTTCATTTGTCGTCTGTCAGACTTTCTCTGTTCCAGATCTACGTAGTGTTTGGTCGCCACGTCCTTGGGATTCGAGGGAGTGGCCACGTTCGTTATCTTGTTAGAATTGGCGTTCAATTCCGACTGCATCGTTTTCTGAACGTATCTACTTCTCAGATGTTCGCTGAATCGAGCGTGAGAGTCATCCGCGTATTTCTTGGTCGCGGCATCAGTGGAATCTATGGGATTCGCGATGTTCACCAAACGTTTAGATTTCAGATCAAGATCGCCGGTCATGGGTTTATCCATGTAATTATCTAGCATTATTCGTTTGAAATCCGCGTTCCCCCTGTTGACGTATTTTTTAGTCGTAGCATTTGCGAGATATATCGGCTCGGGAAGATTGTAGAGCTTCTTATCGTTCATGTTCAAAGGTTCCTCTCGAGGTTCGTATCTCCGAACGTAACGTTTGTGAAAGTTGGCAACGTCGTAACCATCACCGACTTCGAGCGTCTTCCTCTTCTTTTTGGGTCGACTTTCGTCTTCACTTCTACCAAATTTATCGACTGGCATGTTATTTTCTACCTGCATCTCTCGTGAACGCTCGCATTATAGAATCTCCTGAATTCCGCCACGCTCATGTCGTTTCCGACGTGATCACCGTAGATGTGATAGAGATTCTTGAGATCCTGGCGAAAGAGACACAGTAAATTAGTGTTCTCCCTTATCGTCTGTCTGGGCAATCGAAAATAATTCTGCGACAGGTAGAAACAGTCCACGTTGCTGTGACGACCCCTCATGTAATACGATTCGCATTGGTTCTGTCTCTCCAAAAGCAGATCGTCGAAAATCATGAGATTCTTACCTTCCGATCTCAATTCTCTAGGATCTGGAACGTCACTAGCATTCTCATAAAATCGACACTCGACGTTCGAAGACGCATTTCTCTTCATCAATTCTATCGCCGCACCATCCAAAATGGTCGAAAGAGAAGCTTCACTATTGTCGAATTCCTCCCTACTGTCAAAGATTCTAGCTATGACGTCCTTGGGCAATCTACGATCCATACACTGTATTCGGGTTGAAACAAACTTTTGCCAAACACGAATAATCTGTCGTAATCCAACCAGCCGGGTTGCGACAACAGATTCATCAACAGATTGGTCTTTCCACAATTCGAGTTTCCCACTATCAAGCCTCTTATGCTTTTGGGAAAGAACTCGTTATTCGACCTCTTGGTCGCGGCGTCGTTCCAAGACATATCTTTAATGTTCATCTTTGTTTATTTTTTTGTTATTTTTAGATTTTTTCAAACACAATTTTTATGTTTTTTCAAACACAGTTTTTATAAATATTATTATTTATTTATATTACACCGTCGCGAGTTCTCTTCAATCCAGATTCACTCGTCATTTTGGCTAAATCTTGTATGGGTACCACAGCATCCTTAAAATCTTTCCAACCTTTCGGCGATCGCTCTAACATAGTTCACTTCGCCGGCGGACTGATCAACTTGTCAATCAACGCGTCGGTTGCCGTCTTGCCAGCCACAGAAGCTATCCTACCACTAGCTTCGGAAGCGGCTTTCTTACCAGCATCCAAAGCCGTCTTCTTACCGACCTCAAATGCGGTCGATGCGAGTTTCTACCTGCATCGCTCGTGAACGCTCGCATTATAAAATCGATGATGCCAGAACCGCCTTGAACGCAGGGCTGGGGTAATTGTAATTGGTAATTGTAATTACCTGTAATTAATTACTTTTTTTAAAGTAATTGGCTGTAATTGGTAATTGAGGATTTTTTCAATTACTTGTAATTGTAATGTAATTAATTACATTGAAAATTCTCCTGTAATTGCAATTACTTTTCAATTACTTTCAATTACATTTATTAAAAAATATTTTCAAAACTTACATTCAGTGTTCAAAAATCCAGTATGTTTCAATACTTATGTCTCTCTTATAACAGTATTAGTATCTATGGTGTTGAGATTTGTTTGATGAATTGTTTGCAAGAGTGTGTTTAGATAATGATAACATTGCTTGGAGTGCTTGTGCTGAGAGAATCATTTGAATGTCAAATGGCTTATGTTTTGATAATCATGTATACTTCTAACAGTAATTCTCTTTGGTCTTTTTCACACAAAAAATGTTAAGCTTGTCTTTTAAAATAAAATATGTCTGCACAGAGTTATAAAATACCCCTGCTTTCAACTTATTCTCATTGTCACTTAGTGTTTCATTATAAACATGTCTAGTTTATAAACATGTCTAGTTTAACTTTGCATTTTGACATACCAGATAATGCAACAGGAACTATAAAAGCAAGATGCAAACACTGCACATCAGTTATTTCTGGATCATAGAAATGTACATCAAACTTTCTAACTCATCTAAAAGTAAGATTTTTAAAAATTAACATTATTAATTGACACTTTACCCAACGTGAATAGCAGACAACATTTGCAAAATAAATTCTCGAATGACTAAAAATGTTCAACAATGTTTGTCTCAATCAAAAACATAGCTTTTCACCCCTCATCGGAATAAGCTTGTTCCAATGAGGGGTCATAAGCTATGTTTTTGAGACAAAAATTAAAAACAAAATTGAATTTGAATGGAGATTTTTGCAATAAACTGTATTTATGAGTTTCAGTTAAGGCATGAACACTTTAATTCAAAACTACATTAGTTTCTTTTGTCCCAATTTGTGTTTCAATTAGGAGATTAACACTTGAATCTAAAACTATGTTTAGTTTCTTTTGTCCAATTCGAGTTTCAATTAGGGGATTAACTGTACTGAAAGAAAACCAATTAACTTGACTTGCTGATCTTACTCATTCATTTCAAACCTGATAGATGTGCCCTAAGAGATGATACATTTCAAAAACTAATGATGGTAAAATGCAATAGTCACATACCCCCATAAGATGTGCTAATGTAAAAAAAGGTATATGTTAGTCTACACAAAATAAATTAATTGGTTCTCAGGCAATTCTTTTTTCAAATCAGGGAATTATATGAGTTTGCAATATATTTGACTTGTTATAATTTATGAGAGCGTGCCTATAGGCACTCTCTCATAAATTGTAACAAATCAAATATATTGCAGCACAAAAAATAAATATACATCTGATGCATCAATGAAAAAACTTAAAAAGTTTAGAGTCTCCTGAGTTTGTACTAATATTGTAATACACTGAAAGACAGTAAAAAGGTTCAATTCCATTAGGGATTGCGTTATTTTTTTTGCCCAAGTTTGAATTGTTTTTCTCAAAAAAAATGTGTCATAAGATGTGCTAATGTACAAAAAAGATATGTACATATTTTATTTGTTTTTGTTAGAATTGAAAGTTGAAAGTAATAAAGTACATGTATGGATCTTTACTGAGTGTTTCTTGTTATTTCATATTGCAATAAAGTATACACTACATTGAGGATGGATTACGGCCAAATCACCTGACAGTTGTATTTTCCACCAATATAAATTCATAATTTCTGAGAAAGGGCTTAAAAAACCACTTGCAAATGTTCTGTTGATAGACCTCCATGTTAACCCTGGGGTCCACCAAAAGATAATTTGTCAGTGATTTCTCCAATAAGTTGTGAAAAGTAATTGAAAGTAATTAAAAGTAATTAATTACTTTTCAAAAAGTAATTGTAATTGTAATTAATTACTTTAAAAAAAACAAGTAATTGTAATTGTAATTGTAATTGCATTTTCCCAATGTAATTGTAATTGTAATTAATTACTTTCAATGTAATTGACCCCAGCCCTGCTTGAACGTAAGTTCTGACATACCCCTGTTCTTTATCACCAACATATTTTTATTTTATAATATATATATTTTTTTTTTTTCACTGGTAAATCGTTTGTTGTTTGAATACTTTTTATTATTTTCTACTGTAAAATTTACTGTTTTTATTTTATATATTTTTTGTTTGTTTGTTTGTTCTCTCTACTTATTATATATATATATCAATCATTCAATTCGTTCATCAGCCTTTTATAATCGCGCTTATTCAAACCCTTCTGCCTCAACAATTCGTCACATGTGCTCACTATCTCATTATCTAATCCAGTGTTACCAGCATGTCTACTTGCCATCAACAAACTCACTCTCTGAGGCAGAGCGTCAGAATCGCTCGGAAGAAAGGTGGTTTTCACCCCTTTGCCAGTCACCGACTCGACGAACTTCTTATTCATATCCCATATGGGTTTCACCACTTTCGTCCACTTGTAACCTCTGTTGGCTTTGGGTCTCGTTTCTCTGGCATCGTTATTTCTCTTCATGGCGTGGGTCTGAACCAGAATGTCGCCGTAATTGTCGAAATCCTGCTCCGTGTAATCTCCAGGCTTGTCGAAAAGGAGCAATTTGCGCAATCCAGGTGTTAATTCATACCTATTCGAACCGACGATTAAATTATCATCATCATCATCCATTTCCACTTCAGTGTCGCCCACGAATTTCCTACCGCTCGAATCCTCGCGAATTCCATACAACAGATCTCTCTTACCACTATCCTCGGACGACGCGACGCTATCAGTGGTGATAGTCGAAGCTGTGTCATCGCTCTCACTCACGTCGGTTTCGATTCCCATGGGAGCGTAATCCGGTGTAGATTGGAAGGAATACTGTTTTGTAAAACTACCGGGCAACGAACCCATTCTCAAAGAACTCTCTTTTATGGGTCTCATTTCTTTAACTATCTCCTTCTTGCTTCGTTCCTGAACCTCCGTCATGGGTTTAAATATTTTTGTGGTTTCGCGCCTCAATTCCGGCTCTCCAAGTCGTCTGCTTCTGTCAGCCGATTGAATACTCTTCTTAGCACGTTCATATTCGTTTAAAAGTTGATCTCTACGTTTGGAATCTGTGATGTGTAAAAACATTTTTTCGTTTTTAAATTATTAATATTTCCTTTAGAGTATGCAAACGTGAGTTATTTATTATTTTCAAAATTAAATGTATAATTATTTTATGTTTTATGTTTAAGTAAATAAAAATCTTCTGTATTTAATATAATAACTAAAACCAGTTGAGGAAAAACATTCTACATGGTAAAACCTCTATAAATGTGTTTGCCCCCGAACGCATTCATCACCGATTATTCACTCCGTGACGAACTGGAGAACATTGAAAAAGTTTGAAAGTTTTAGCGTATAAGAAACCGGTTTCTGATTTAACGCATTTGAGAATAATTATATCCGTTAAATGGAGAACTTTGAAAAAGTTTGAAAGTTTTAGCGAATAAGAAACCAGTTTCTGATTTAACACGTTTGAGAATAATTATATCCGTTAAAAGGGTTCATTCATATCTCCGAACATTATCACAAGTAAATTAAAATTCAATTACCTCTTAAACCTGATTGAGTAGAAACGCGCTTTTATTGTCTATTATTAAAACGAAATACCTTCATTCGCACCGGAACAAAACACGAGTGTCCATTATAATAGAATGTTATCCCTTAAAATTCATCTAAGTGAAAAAGGTTTTATAGTGGAATTTTTATTTGAATGAAACAATTCTACGAACTGTTTTATTTGAATGAAACAATTCTACGAACTGTTTCATTAAAATTTATCTGACAAATTTCACTGTGACAAAACGTGAACAGATGATTTTCCATCGATTCTAATTTTCTAAAACTTAAGTTTTCAATGTCATTATTAAACGAAAACCTTTCATTCACGCTAGAACAAAACATGAATGTCTATTATAGCACAATTCATCGGACTCAATTTTATAGTCGACTCTATTGAACGAAAACCTTTCATTCACACCGAAACAAAGCATGAGTGTCTATTATAACACAATTTATCAGACTCAATCTTATAGTTGACTCTATTGAACGAAAACCTTTCATTCACACCGAAACAAAACATGAGTGTCTATTATAACACAATTTATCAGACTCAATCTTATAGTCGACTATATTGAATGAAAAAAGCTATTTATTTACTTTGAGTACAAAATTGAAAAACTCCTCAAAACCGATTCTATCACGATTCGCCCCACAAAACTCTCGAGGTGAATCGGCAAATCGTTTTTCACTGATCAAATCGCACCCTAGACCATCCCAAACGCGATCGCGAACGTGGTGGTCCAGAACCCGCAACCCCCCCCCCCCCCCTTTTCCATGTACCGGAAGCCCAAATCGGTCTTAAAACAAAATTTTAAAAAATCCTCGATGAGTAACTGCCTTTACGCTCACTTTTCACCGTTGGCCAACGTCGAAAAAACGTTTTGAGGTCGATTTTTCCTGGTCTAGAATCCGCAAATGGGGTTTCGCCGATCGGATCGCACTTTTACCGTTCGAACACCCGTTGGCGAACGTGGGTGGTCCAGAATCCGCAAAACGCTTTTTGATGCTGGTCCAGAATCCGCAAAACGTTTTTTGCTCGCGTTCACCAACGATGGATCGATGGTCTGATCCGCGATGGGAACGTAGAGAAAAATTTTTAAATTACATTTTCTTCAAATTTCGTACTTTTTTTTCACTTTTTGAGCGACGTGTCGAATGTACGCGTTCGCCAACGGGTGTTTGAACGTGAAAAGTGCGATCTGCGAGCCTCAAAACAATTGCGGATTCTGGACCACCATAAAAAACGACATTTTTGTACACGTGTGCACGATTTAACACTGAATCCCTATGGCGGTACACGTACATGTACGTGTACTTGTACATGTACATGTACAAGTGGTCCAGAATCCGCATTTATTACCTACTGGCGTTGATACGACCAAGAGATGTTATATAACTTAGATCTTTAGGCATGGTCACACCCTGTTTGTGACATAAGTACGAATATGTGACAATGTGATAGCAGTTTCCAAACTTTTTAATCAGAGTAATGGATGGCTGTTTCCCACCCACGAAACTTGCATATAAACTAATGTCAAATGGATATTAAATGTAGATATCCCACATTTTATTGCGAAGCTACACAAACAGAATATATCGTCTGCATTTTCCGTGGTGTAAAACTGTTCTATTCTTCTCACTTGTGAATTTTTTTGAAAACACAGACCCATGCCAAATTGGTAGCATGCTGTATTTTACAAGAAACAAATGACATCGATCTGGGAGATTATTCTCATAACAACTCTCGTGCATTAACCCTTTACCCAACGTAACGGACAAAACCGGCCAGCGCTATTTACAAAAATCACCATACAATTTTCATATTTTTCATTATTTTTACATTTTTGTCTCAAAAACATAGGTTATGACCCCGCTTTGGCTCGAGCTTGTTCCAATGAGGGGTCATAATCTATGTTTTTGAGACAAAAAAATGGAAAAAATTAGTTATACAAGAATTTTGTTTGCAAGTGTCGTCTGCTTTTCATATTAGGTAAAGGGTTAAACAATTATCCTGTAGCAAAAGTTGATTAACTTTGTGCATAGGGACAAATACCTCATGGAATGTCAAACATTACAATAAATTGAAATTTTATATTTTTCCTGATTTCCTTGTTAATTGAATGGTATAAAACTAGGGTAACGATATCTGACTTTAAAAAATAGGATATTACATCAAAGAAAAACAAATCTTCTGAACGATCGGTCTTCACTCCTTTCATATCGGTATTCGCATTTTGTCATGAAGAACAATGTTACAGATCATTAGGCAGGCACAAGCTCTCGGATTACCACCAGTCTCATTATGTAGAGAATACGTACGTCCTGTTTGTTTACCAACCCTCTGTGCAGTAAGCGCACAAACGTTGATGTAATGTGACGTTCCTTGGCTCACGGAGATTACAGATATTCTTTCGTCATCCTATTTTCCATAGTTGAATCAATAAGTATTTATTTCACCTTGAAACTATCAAGGTATTAACACAATTAATGGAACTACGCCGCATAATCATAAAACTACAGCTATAGTGGGTCACCATTTCTAAAGGTAATGTCATAAAACATTCGGTTAAATCGCGTATGGAGTAAGCAACATTTATTCCGTTGATACTAATACAATGAATGTTTAACTCTTTTGGCGCGACAAGCGATTAAAGTCGACAGACGGCAGCCCGCAGAAAGGTACTGCAGTAATCATTTTAGCCAAATGTGTATGTCTTTTTCTAAGTGCCTTTAACCCTTTACCCAACGCAGACGATATCAAAATTTCTTATCTCAAAATCTCATTTTTTTCAAATTTTTCAAAAAATAACAAAACCATATCATGTGACCCCTCGTTGGAACGAGCTCGACGAGCACGTTCCAACGAGAGGACACATGATATGATTTTGTTGAAATGTTTTGAAAAATAATATTTTTTCAACTCCTGAAGTTGCATATTACTCGGGGGGGGGGGGGGGGGGAGTGCGGCCGATTCGTTGAATAAAGGGTTGAACAAACATGCGTATTCCTTTGTTTCATGCACCATTTTTGTCCTATCCATGAACAACGATATCGTCCCTTGAAAGTATAAAGGTGCCATTTTAATATATAAGAGGAAATCATTTGAAAAACTGTCAATGAGATCATTAGAACATATTTTAAAATAATAACGCTTTAGTCTAACAACCTATACTTTTTGTAAAATTCCTGATGAATATTATGCGATAAGAATTCTGTTTCTCAGATTATTCCACGCCAAAAGAGTTAAGGTATTTTAGATTCAATAACCGTCTGGAATATATCAGTTTGCAAGAAAGGCGAACCGTAGATTCGCTTTCCCGACCAACTGAAATATTCCAGATGAGTGTATCTCAACATAGGCGATGTACTATTTAATCGCAAGACAGGTTCCAATCCATAACAGCGTCGAATTCCGTACATACTTATACTGGTGGCCTAGAAGCTAACATTTGGCATTACTGGGTATCACCAACAGCAATAAGGGAACCAGTGCTAATTTAACCCCATAGCGTCTCTACAAAATGGAAAAAAATAATCCACTTTTCTCAAATTTGGTATTGCATGTGAGAAATTTATTCCTAAAACCAGGTTTAACCCTTTTATCTAACACTGCTCACTAACGACACTTCTATTTTCGTCCCAAATCACTGAAACGTTTCATTTTTCAGTTTCCAAAATGTCGTTTATGACCACTCATTGCTGAGCGCGTTCCGATAAGGGTTACAAACTGATTTTTCGAAGAAAGGATTGAAAAGGAACAAATTAGAATTTCCGTTTTTAGTTATATAGCTCTGTGTAACTTTTCCGCGGCAAATCAACGGACAGAATATTATTAGTTATCCTTGTGTTTTTCAGGGTGAATGGGAATTTACACCGGTTTGAGAACTGGGTGTATGAGTTCCCAAACTGGCCGAACGGTGTATGAGTTCCCAAACTGGTGTAAATTCCCATACACCCTGGAAAACACAAACGGATTTATTTCCAAGAATTTTGGAGTACTTAATACTTTAACCTAAATTGTGGGCAAAAACGGACAGAAAATTTGTACTTTGCAGGTTTCTTAAATAAAACCAGACAAATATAGATGTCGTTAGAACTGGCTCAATGAGTTAGTTCCAATGACATCCATATCTTTAATATTTTATTGCACATAAATATTAAATTTCCTGTATTTTTATTTTTGTTTTAACATAATGGGTGGCTCAGTAGGTAGAGGTGCAGGCTGCAAGCCGAGAGGTCCTAGGTTCGAATCCTCCCTGCGGCAACCGCCTTGTATCCTTGGGGAAGACACTTCGCCCCATGTTCCATCTGGGGGCACGGTGACGTCGTGGACTAAGGCGTACTGCACGTCGATGTGCACTTGTCTTCAACCAATGCTAACTCTACTGGTGTGGAGTTGGTATGTTGGGGAGCTGACAGTTGCTCGCCGTTGCTCGGTGGTTCTTTCTGGGTACTCCGGCTTCCCCCACCCCTAAAACTGTCATGGTTATGATTAGCCACATTACAGAAACATATGACCTTAAACCCCAATAAATAAATAACACAATCGAGCAGAAGGTATGAATTAATAATTAAAAATGGGTACTTTTTTAGCTATATAGCTTGTTCTTGTATATTCTTGTTTTTACACCGTGGTTAATCACGGTGTAAAAAAACCCCACTGTGGATTGCAAGTTACTCTGTACCTCTCAGCCATTCAAAACACAGTATTTTGTTTCATTTGGAAATAATAATTATTATTACTACTTGGCGTTAGGTGAGAGGTTGAGATGGCACCTTACAAAACCTGATCATGCAAATGTAAGAACAGAAAATAATACGAAAGGGTTGCGATGAAGTTGAAGTGGTATGCTCGACCCGATCAACACACATTCTTAAATAAAACATGAAGGTCCGTGATTAAACTACAAAAACAGAAAATTAGAAAATGTCTAAACATAATTTGTAGACATTAAAGGTAAAGTTAGAAGCATGAATATAATGATCATGCCCACACTGTCGTCGGTACATTATTGTATCGATACGCATTGGCTGATGTACACAGTTTCAGAACAATTTTGTTTTCACCACACTGTTCACCTGAAATGATGCTACAGATATGCTGTTTTGACTGGAAATGAGCTTAAAGTACCGAAATGTCAGAACAATACACAGATTTGCTGAGTGAAGGATCCCGGTTGATAAGCCCTACGAAGCACACTACAACGGTAAATTACCAAAATGATTAAACGTGTACCCCAAGCACGATAAAAAACTTGGAAGAAGCAGAAAGAGCGAATGATGTCGTGACAGAAAAAAGGTGGGTTAATAATTTGATACTTTAATTTATGAATTAGAGACCAAGATTTTGCACGAAGCCTCGTGTCTGCTTTCCCTGATACATCAGTCATTCTCGGTTTATATACCTTCACAAACTCGGCTGATATAGATTTAAAATCGGCTGCTAGGAGTTACTCGAGAAATTATCGTTACGCTTCGTTCTGAGTTTTTTAAAAAATATTTTTCGAAGCGATAATTTTAAACTAATATTCATACAAATATTAAAAACCGACAGGAATTGCTTCCTGCTGTCAAGTGCAGATCCGTCGATAATTGAATCTGTGGCTATATCATAGCGACAAAACATTATCAACATGTATGTAAAACAGTTCAAAATCTCTCATGAAGTAAACACATTGACTAACATCAAGAAATATTTACATTTTAATAACAGAGAAAAAAATAGGGGAGGTAGTAATGAGCAGTGATACAAGTAGTTCAGTGAACACTACGTCGGCAGAGTGGTAGAATGTTCTATATCCCATAAGGGACATGTTCTATATCCCATAAGGAACATTAAACTATTATTTGGAAAACGTTTGACGATGGTGTCTTGTTTGAAAGAATAAAAAGAATTCAAAGTTCATCTTAAAGGTTGATTTCCCTGAGACACGACAGAATCTTGCGCAAGATGGTGAGATGAAACAGATCTGTAACAGACCTTGCATTCTAATACTACCACCCGACATGAACAAAATATGAACAGTGTAAACTAATGTGCTACGCTGTCAACAGCAAGGAACACATTCGGGTCACACACTAATCCTTTGGCTCAATTTTGCTTTCAACCTCGTGAAGTGAAATTTAATTTGGACGCTTTCCTACCCTCGTTAGGTATTTACGTCACCGCGTCAGCAATTTTCAAGCAAGGATGATACAAAATTGGCATCCTTTGCCTTCAGTTATTCGTCTAGCCGTGTGTAATATAAATGAGGCGCCATGTTTTGTAGTTTGGGAAGAGTGGCTGTGATCAAATGGGAGAGGTGTACCGTTGACGTTATTTACGTCATATCTCCGACATCTGACGTCGGATTTTCACAGTTTTTCAACTTTTTGTCTGGGACCATGAATGCTCAGAGGACGCATGGTCAAACCTTTCTATAGATAGTTGAATTTAATTTTTACGTTTTTTTTTTGCACCTCCGTCACATTTGACGTCATCACGTTTAGTTGATTGCGTCAACAAGCATACAAATGTGCCTTGGCATCCTTCCAAGTATTCCTTGCACTGTGCGT
Organism: Pictodentalium vernedei; assembly: GCA_031216915.1. Classification (NCBI taxonomy): domain Eukaryota; kingdom Metazoa; phylum Mollusca; class Scaphopoda; order Dentaliida; family Dentaliidae; genus Pictodentalium; species Pictodentalium vernedei. The sequence goes on along the minus strand of CM062296.1, from coordinate 316,212,317 downwards.
TTATTTTCTGTGTTTATTTTCTGTAGAGGTATCCTTTGCCGTTATTTAGGTAGACGTGCCTCACTTTTGGAGCTGTGTAAATGGGAAAGTGACGTAAAAACGTCGAAAATGACGTTGAATAAAAAACCTTAAACAGATACCCTTATTGTTTGAGATCATGCTTACTTGCCATGCAAATCGGATAAAGTTTAATTTTTCCGACGTTCACATCCAGCCGTACCCCAACGGCAGGCCAAACAAATTGTTTGTCGGCTAAAAACTGATTGCATTTTAAGATATAGTTTATATTGAAGAACATAGTTACAAAATTTCTAGAGTGAGAATTCAACATGTGGGTAGATATCCACCTTTCACGCACGCAAAAATACGTCAAATTGACGTTATTTTTGGATAAAGGGTTAAGGTTTAAATTGTAATAACTGCTTTTAATAGAGCCATGATGAAACTAAAAGTGTGTGAAATTTTATGGTTAAGTTTTAAATTATTAACAACTGCTTTTAATAGAGCCATCATAACTGAAAGAGTGTGAAAATTTATAGCTGTGTGTATTATCTTTATGGAGCTATGCGGCATTAAAAATGGTGCCAAAAACCACCTTAAATTTGAAGTGATGTACAATGGTAAAAAATAGTGATCAATCAAAAAAAAAATAAAAAAACACAGGTCCTTAGAGCGCTACAACATAGTAAAATGTCAATAAAATTGGCATTTTTGTGACGTCACGTCAATAACGTCACCTGAAAATGCAACCAGAGCTTCTCTGAATTTCCAGGCCGGGACAACATTTTTAGTTGTCGTTTTTGTCCGCGAGGAATTACAAAGGTTGGAGGCTTGGTACCGACGCTAATATTAAAAGATGAAGATAAACATCTAAATTGCGTATTATTTGGGATAAAGGTGGACAATAAAAAAACGTGCGCCAATACATTCGTCCCCGAAAGATATTAACATTTGTGCAAAATTTCGTGAGAATCGGTTGAAGACTGGGGTGATTCGTTAAAGGAGGAAAACAAATAAAACGCTTCTTTGGATGACTTAATTAGACTGGAGGCCTGAGCGCGTGCGACAGACCGACGTTTAACCCTTTGAACTCTAGTGGTATCTTCCATGCCAGTTCAATGGCAGCAATTAGAAGAGTCCATATTCTTTATTTGATGTAGACCAATCAATATTTTCAACATGCAGCCTCGGAGCTGCACATTGAAAATATTGATTGGTCTACCCCACACATTTACTGAACAGCCATCCTATTTAATGACTTTATGACGTATCATGTTGCTGGCAGGAAACAAAAACGACCGCTGGGTTTCAAAGGGTTAAAAATAAATACTGCGAATTGAAAACCGCAACAAGAAAAAGGCAAGAAAATTATCATAGTGACATCAGTGGTCACGGTTGTAACAATCCACTAGGGGCATGAATTTTTCCAAGTTCATACTTGTGAAGACATTTGGCACCTGCGTTAGAAGGGAAAGACCAACTATTTCCCAATGTAAGGTGAATAAACTAAGTAGATTTTCAACGTGTGTGGAGGATTTACATCTCCATCACTTCTTGCAAATAAATCTTTATTCGTTTCTAAAATGGTCCTCAGTAATTTCATTTTATGTTCAGGCACAACAATGGCTCAGAATGTAGAGGTGCAGGCTGCAACCCGAGAGGTCCTGGGTTCGAATCCCACCTGGAGCAACCGCATTGTGTCCTTTAGCAAGACACTGCACCCCCATTGCCCTCGTGGGAGTACGGTAGAGTTGTGTACTCGGGCGTACTGCACATCGATGGTGCACTGTCTTCAACCAATCCTAACACTGCTTGTGTGGAGTTAGTATGTTGGGGAGCCTGACAGTTTCTCGACGTTGCTCAGTAGTTCTATCGGGTACTCAGGTTTCCTCTACCCGTAAAACTGTCTGACACGAGGTGACCCTGGCTGTCGAAAGTATCGTTAATCCCCCAAAATAAATATATAAATAGATCAAGAACAGCAACCGGTTCCCTATCGAAATTGTTGTGATTTAATATTCTGTTTTCGTTTCCTGGTCGCCATATTTGGTGTTTGTTGAATTTCTCCCCCGGATTTTCTATTTCGTTTTCCGTAAATGCCATTAATACCTCATGCTCTGTTTTCACGCCCCGGGGTGTGATCTGTTCGACATCACATAGCACACACTCAGGAAACAGTGTGCGATTTGTGTTAGTGTGAGTGGTTATGGTAGCACGTATATGTGGGCCCTTGAATGCTACAATGTGCCACAGGCAGTGCTAAAGCATTGGAAGTGGTGCATTGCGGCAGGAAAGGGACGATATTATCCTGTATGTTTCACAACAGCAGTATTTATTACAAGTCCTAGCCAGTAACCAGATGGCCGCGTTCCAAGCACCGCAACTGGAATATTTAACCTTTAACCTTCGATACTACGTCATTTCACATCACGCACGAGCACGCCAAGGTTTTAGTTCAACGTGGTTTACTAACCTAGTTCAACAAGACACAGAATCATATTTTACTATCAGTATATATATCACGTGTCACAGCAACTTTTTCAAATTCCAATATTTGTCCACACCATTTTGTTTCTTATTGTCCAGGAGAAAAAGAACACTTCCATTTAGGTCATGTAGTAGCATAAAACATGCGTTTGTGGTATCCCAACAAACACGAAATTTAAAAGTACCATGCCTCTAGCTTTCGTAGAGTTGATTTCCCGGTGATAATCATATGCATTTACTGACATGCCCCCATCTGCTTGGGCTTGTTTGGAAAATTCTTGAAGAAAATTGTACTAATAGTCCTAACTGAAATTTTCGATCTCGAATCAGGTAAAGCTCTCACCTTTTGCCTTCCTACCTCAGTGAGTATCTAGCTGTATTTCACTGGCATTTACTTGTAAGGGCTCCATACTTGTGAGTTTGCACGTATTTACCGGTACACCATTTAAACTTTGCGCTTAGAGTAACTTAACTGGAAACTTTTCAAATGTTGAGATGAAACTTTGGACTGTGATGGTGAATCGTTTTCAATTCTTCAAAGTTTATTTGGTACATTTTTACAATTTTGAACAGGAATTCCATGCCCCACGTGAACAGCGACTATTCACTGTCTGGTGCTGAAGCATTCGCCTAAGATGGCGAACTTCCTCAAACATTTTTAAAAATATGTCTTTTTGCTTGCTGTTTTCAAATTTCTATTGTTCTATTGTCCCCTTACCTTTGTCAGCGAACTGCTTCTTATCAGTCTCTAAGAGATACTGTCCTGGAATTACGCCCAGAAAAAAATCTTTCCGTGGGTATCCTTTTCGATGATACTTAGAACAAACAGTTTCCTTTTGTTGGTCTTGCCGACTTTTTTCTGTTTTCTGTAGATCTGCCAAGAAGTTTTCACCCTTTTTCGTGGCGTCATTTCTTCTCCACAAATACCATATTTTTTTAATATGCTGTCAGAATTTGTTGAGGTGAGTTGTATAACTTTTTTATTATTGCACCGCCTCCCTTGCAACCTTCATTGACGTCGATCATTCAAGTTTAACAGATCGCGATCAGTTTACGCCAGTCTTCTGGTAGATCCGGACAATTTCGCTCAAATTGCCCCAGTTTTCGACTGCGGAAGCATGTGGTAGTGAATGGTTTAGTCATTGGCTGCGGTTACTGTTCAATGGGATGCCTCATCACGTTATGTTCTATCTTAACCTAACAATATTTAGAGGCTTTTACTTTGTTACTTTCATATCAGCCTGAGGTAACGTCGTATCAGCATTCGACCGAAGGTCCAAGGCTGATTTGAAGTTACAGAGGGCTGATTCATCAGCCGATATGAAACTAACCAAGTAATAACGTCTTTATTTATTACACCAAAACAATAATTACAAATATTCTCAGATGTGATACAGTTTTCCTACAGTGTTATTATATCCCATTCTTTTTCAGAAATTCCAAAGTTTGCTCTTCACCTACTCCTAGGTCAGCTATCTGTAATGTTCAGATAACTGAACTTCTTTTTTGTCGAATCTTCATTCACAACTCTGAATTTTAGTTAGCAAGGAATTTTCTGTACAACTGTCTTCTTTCTTCTCTTCTTCCACCTAATCATTACTGATCGCCATCATTAATTCCTCTTCACAAAACTCTGTTTCAAACCACCCCATCCTATTTGATAATTCCAATTTTGCAGATTGCGTTTGAAGAATAACTGTGAACGGTTTGACACAAATTGGTTGCTCCTCGTAACACATCAAGAGAGATATCTCTAGCCTGGTACATGTTGGTCTGGATCAGCATTATATCAAACGGGTTTGAAGCCATATCAACCGAATTTGAAGATGGACAATTCTTGGAAATAATATCATATCTAATAAATAATTTCTGAAATGTATGAGTCGTCCGTGCTTATGACATCTTCATCTCTTAGGCACCTTTCTTTTTAGAACGACATATATTCACAGATTACATACTTAGTTTCTACCTCCATCGGTTCGATATCATGGATTCCTTTTTCTTTGGACGACGATGATTGACAAAAACTCTCCATCTTATACTAAGACCACTTTACCTCCATTTTGAACCCAAGGCATACCTAATTTGATACCACTTTCCGATATTTCTTAGTTATGGACAAAGTATCTGCGGCAGTGACCAATTGCAATTTAATTTGCACTTTTGGCGCGCGTATAACACCACTTCCCCACGAGTGGTGAACATTTGGTCCACCAAGCTACTTTTTGTATATTTTATTTATACCATGATCGTCAGATTATTAAGAGTTTAAATGTTAAATAATACTATATTCACACGTGCCAATTTGTCTTTGTTTACATGAGCACCGGTGGGTGGTACTTCCGAAGCCAATTTTATCAGTTTTATAGAAAAACGCAAATCACGGGACCTTTTTCATTTTAATAACATAATAACATACTATTTTGAGTTATGGATGCTTTATTAACATGAGGCAACACATGTTTGTTCATTTTTGCTATCTTATGAGGTAAACTCATTTAAAAACATATTAAATAATTGTGGGTTTCATTTCACTCTTCGTGAAGTGATGAGTGATTAATTTTTACAAGTTTGCATTCAAGTCAAGGCCACAAAAGATCAACATGGATGTAGTTCCACTGTAGGTGTAAATTTCAACTATTGAAATAGCATTCCTGGTGTGTTCACCGCAGTTCGTGTGTAAAGCTAAAATTTATGTCATTGGCCTTTCATATATAGTAGAATAGGTAATCATGGTATAAAGAGTCATTTCCCTCTTTTTTACTCTGTTGTGAATAATACATGACATGGATGCTGCTGGCAAACGACTCGGTTGTTTTGCAGCAGTTTCTTCAATCTACGGTATCGTGGTATGCTACATTACAGAATGGCATATTCGATTCAATGTATGCGCATTTCTTTTTTCGTGTCAGATTCCATAGCGTTGCTGGGAGGAAAACGAACAAAGAATTTTTACAGATCACTACCATGTCCGGTCAAGTCACGACCCAGTGGAATTTGTCTGTCCATTTTGTAATCACAGTACCATGTACCCAACGGTCCCTTACAACCGAGCCCATGGGGCCTAACAATATTCAGAGGTTTTTACTTTGTTAGTTTCATATAGGCTGAGATATCAGCCTGAGGTAACTTCGTATCAGCATTTGATCGAAGGTCCAAGGCTGATGCGAAGTTACAGAGGGATGATTCATTGGCCGATATGAAACTAACCAAGTAATAACGTCTTTATTTATTACACCAAAACAATAATTACAAATATTCTCAGAGTGATACAGTTTTCTGACAGTGTTATTATATCCCATTCGTCTTCAGATATTCCGACGTTTCCTCTTTACCAACTCCAGGGTCGGCTATCCATGATGTTCAGATAACTGAACTACTTTTTCATCGAATCTTCACTCACGACTGTGATTTTTAGTTTGCAAGGAATTTTCTGTACACTCTCTTCTTTCTTCTCTTCTTCCACCTAATCATTACTGATCGCCATCATTAATTCCTCTTCACAACACTCTGTTTCAAACCACCCCATCCTATTGGGTAAAGCCAACTTTGCATATTGCCTTTGAACAATAACTGTGAACATTTCGACATAAATTGGTTGCTCCTCGTAACACATCAAGAGAGATATCTATAGCCTGGTTCCTGTTGGTCTACATCAGCGTTATATCAAATGGGTTTGAACCATATCAACCGAATTAGAAGTTGGACAATTCTTGGAAATAATATCATATCTTATAAATAATTTCTGAAATGTACGAGTCGTCCGTGCTTATGACACCTTCATCTCCCAGGCGACCTTTGTTTTGGGAACGACATATATTCACAGATACATACTTAGTTTCCTTGCATTCACCTGTGAGTATCTACCTCCATCGGTTCGATATCATTGATTCCTTTTTCTTTGGACGACGATGATTGACAAAAACTCTCCATCTGATACTAAGACCACTTTACCTCCATTTTGAACCCAAGGCATACCTAATCTGATACCACTTTCTGATATTTGTTAGTTATGGCCAAAGTAACTGCAACAGTGACCAATTGCAATTTAATTTGCGCCTTTGGCTTGCGTTTAACACCACTTCGCCACGAGTGGTGAACATTTGCTACACCAAGCTACTTTGGGTATATTTTATTTATACCATGATCGCCAGATTAATAAGAGTTTAAATGTTAAATAGTACTATATTCACATGTGCCAATTTGTTTTTGTTTACATGAGGAACGGTGGGTGGTACTTCCGAAGCCAATGTTATCAGTTTTAAAGAAACACGCAAATCACGGGACCTTTTTCATTTTAATAACATAATAACATACTATTTTGAGTTATGGATGCTTTATTGACATAAGGCAATGCATGTTTGTTAATTTTTTGTATCTTATGAGGTAAACTCATTTAAAAACATACTAAATAATTGTGGGTTTCATTTCACTCTTTGCGAAGCGATGAGTGATAAATTTTTACAAGTTTGCATTCAAGTCGAGGTCACAAAAGATCAGCTTGGATGTAGTTCCACTGTAGGTGAAAATTTCAACTATTGAAATAGCATTCCTGGCGTGTTCACCTCGGCTCGTGTTTAAAGCTAAAATTTATGGCATTGGCCTTTCATATATAGGAGAATAGGTAATCATTGTATAAAGAGTCATTTCCCTTTTTTTTACTTTGTTGCGAATAATACATGCCATGGATGCTGCTGGCAAACGACTCAGTGGTTTTATAGCAGTTTCTTCAAACTACGGTATCATCGTACGCTACGTTATAAAATGGCATATTCGATTCAATGTATGTGTATTTCTTTTTTTCGCGTCAGATTCTGTTGTGTTGCTGGGAGGAAAGCGCACAAAGAATCTTTACAGATCGCTACGATGTCCGGCCAAGTCGCGACCCATTGGAATTTGTTTGCCCATTTTGTAATCACAGTACCGTGTACCCAACGGTCCCTTACAACCGAGCCAATGGGACCTAACAATATTTGGAGGTTTTTACTTTGTTAATTTCATATAGGCTGAGATATCAGCCTGAGGTAACTTCGTATCAGCATTCGACTGAAGGTCCAAGGCTGATACGAAGTTACAGAGGGCTGATTAATCGGCCGATTTGAAACTAACCACGTAATAACGTCTATATTTATTACACCCAAACAAAAATTACAAATATTCTCAGATGTGATACAGTTTTCTGACAGTGTTATTATATCCCATTCTTTTTCAGATATTCCGACGTTTCCTCTTCACCAACTCGTTGGTCGGCTATCCATGACCTTCAGATAACTGAACTACTTTTTCGTCGAATCTTCACTCATGACTCTGATTTTTAGTTTGCAAGGAATTTTCTGTACACTCTCTTCTTTCTTCTCTTCTTCCACCTAATCATTACTAATCGCCATCATTAATTCCTCTTCACAAAACTCTGTTTCAAACCACCCCATCCTATTTGGTAACGCCAATTTTGCATATTGCATTTGAAGAATAACTGTGAACGTTTTGACACAAATTGGTTGCTCCTCGTAAAGCATCAAGAGGGATATCTCTAGCCTGGTTCATGTCGGTCTGGACCAGCGTTATATCAAACAGGCTTGAAGCCATATCAACCGAATCTGAAGATGGACAATTCTTGGAAATAATATCATATCTAATAAATAATTTCTGAAATGTACGAGTCGTCCGTGCTTATGACATCTTCATCTCTCAGGCACCTTTGTTTTGGGAATGACATATATTCACAGATTACACACTTAGTTTCCTTGCATTCGCCTTTGAGTATCTACCTCCATCATTTCGATATCATGGATTCCTTTTTCTTTGGACGACGATGATTGACAAAAACTCTCCATCTTACACTTGGTTGACATGAGATCGTTTTCGAGGTGAAATGAGGGTGTCAAATATCTATTGACGGTCATCGACGTGTTTTCCAAATATGGTTGGATCAGAGCTTTTACGAATAAATCAGGACCTTGCATCGCCGAGGCTCTGAAGAGCATGTTCGATTCGTCCTCTCGAAAACCGAAGAAATTATGGGTGGACAAGGGAATGGAATTCTACAACAAGCACGTTCATCGATTAGTCGACCTCAACTCGATCGAAAATGAAGAGAAAGCTAGCATCGTGGAACACTGGAATCGAACGATGAAGGAAAAGATGTAGAGATACTTCACGCCAAGTTCGACTAAGAAATACATATATGCTCTGAACGGGTCTGGTCAAAGATTACAACAACACGCGACATAGATTGATCAAGAAGACTCCCGCGGAAGCTAGCGATCCTCGAAACGAAAAACGGGTCTACGCAAATCTATATCCTGAGAGATCTAAGATCAGGAAAAAGTCTAGAACGCCGAAATTTGCAGTCGGCGACCGAGTGAGAATCTACGCTTATAAGACGCACTTCGAAAAGGGTTACACTCATCGATGGACCTCGGAAATCTTCGTGATAATTAGAATATTTCACACTGATCCAGTGACTTACGAAATCGAAGCTTTAGATGGCGAAGAGATCATCGGAAAGTTTTATGAACAACAATTGCAGAAGACGAAGTTTTAATAAAGAAAAGAAAATTTTTTTTTATTTACTCTCTTTAATATTTTCTTGTTTACATATATATAAAGGAGAGAAAAAATAATAATAATAAAAAATAATTAAAACTATTTTTAGATAAAAAAGCAAGCTAATTAGTAAACAAAAACCAAAAAAACCTTTCAAAAATGGCAAATATACTAGATATCGCACAAAGCATAGTGAAAGATAAAAGTATTCAAGAATACGAGGTTCAAGAATATGAACCGATAACCGGAACGAGTTTGAACAATGCGGGAGAGATAAGAATCAACGTCGAAACCCAAGATCTATTCGTTCGTCCTAGCGAGAGTTACATAGTGGTGCAGGGACGTCTCACTAAGGAAGATGGGACCTACTACGCCGACGACGACAGGGTTACTCTAGCGAATAATGGCATCATGCATCTATTTGGTAATATAAAATACTTGCTACCTGGACAAGAGATAGAATCTGTGTTTCATCCCGGTCAGGCCACCACGATGTTCGGACTCTTGACATATCCGGATGATTTTTCGAAATCCAGAGGACTTAATCAGTTGTGGGTGAAAGACACCGTCGGTCCTGCTAGCGCCGGTGCCGCCGCGATATTCGACTACGTCGTCAAGACGTCGAGACCAAAAGGAACGTTTTCGTTCAGGATACCTTTGAAACACATCTTCGGATTTGCGGACGATTACAACAAGATCATGTACGGATTCAAACACAATCTGACGTTGATTCGAAAAGGAAATGACGACGCAATAGTGAGACTCACTGCGACCGATGCAGGTAAGATAACTCTACACAAGATATCATGGTTCATTCCGCACGTGGAGCCTTTGATCGTGGAAAAAGCGCGTCTCTACAAGATGATAGAAACCAAGAGTAAATTACCCGTGGGATTTAGACAGTGTGACATGGCTAGCATTCTACTCTCCACAAATCACTTCGATTGGAGATTGACCATGAAATCCACTTCCGAGAGACCGCGTTTCATCGTGGTTGCATTTCAGACCGATAGAGATGAGTCTCAGGAAATGAATGCGTCACTATTCGATCACTATAATTTGAGAAACATGCAAGTGTTTCTGAACGCCACGAGATATCCAGCAATCGATTACAACGCATCGTTTGACAAGAACAATTTCTGCAGACTGTACAGCGATGCCGTGGATTTTAGAAAGAAGTATCACTGTCTAGACGAATTGATGAGCAACCCTAATTTATCTCCAGGCGAATACAAGTCGATGTATCCCATGTTCGTAGTCGACGTCAGTAAACAGAGCGAACGACTCAAGAGTAGCGTCTTAGACATTCAGATCAAGATGCAATTCGATAGGAACGTGCTGAGAAAAACCGAAGCCTTCGCCCTGGTCCTGTCGGATAGAGAATTACAATTCGAATTGGATGGAAATAAGATGTCGATCATTCGATGAGAGACGTGTGTGAAAAAAAAATAAGAAAAAAAAAATAAAAAGTAATGACTAATTATTAAAAAAAACCCCAAAAACCAAAAAAAATAATAAGTAATGAGATCTAGAGAGATTGAACATCTTTCTAAATCTCATTACTTTTTTGTTTTGTTTTTAATAATCACTCATTATTTTTTAATTAATTATTTCCATGCGTTAACTGTTTGTTCAGAGGATCTAGGTGGCTTCGGGATTATTGGTTTTCATAATGAAATTAATCCTGTCTCCGGCATTCACTTTGAGAGGTGTGCTGAACGTGCTAACATCCGAGTGTTGATTCTCAGTCTTTTCGACGCTGTATCTCCTATCACTCTCTACTCCATTCACCGCGAGATTGACGACCACTCTGTTATTCAAATCCATGGAAGTCGGACTCATTCAAATGATTTCACCTCTCAATGCCATGGCATATCCCACCTGGCCATGTTGCGATCTGCTACCTCCATTTCCGAAAGACCACTGGGCTTTTCCCCCCTCTAACGCATTGCTCTCCTCAGCCCACACGGTGATCAATTGCCTAGCGTATTTGATTTTCTCCACCACCGAAATCAGGGTGCAGGCATCCGTCATGTTCACGGGGTCGGGTAGATTCGTGAGCGTGTATCTGCCCATGTCTAGTTTACCTTCCATGATGTCGCCCTTTCTCCAGACCGAGTTGTCGTCCACATACTTCCTGCTGACCATGCGGGAATCGAATTCAGGATCGTGACCAAGACCGAATAAATTCTGACCATTCATGTTGATGCCACCGTCCGTGGTTCCGCCAGATTGTTTGTTCAGGTAGAGATCACCCACTTGTGATTCTACATATTCTTGAGATCATATCACGGCAGAATCCACATAGCCCTTGTTGACCGTGGTGGAGTCCACATCCACGTTGTTGACCTTCGACAGATTCAATATCTTGTTGAATCCCGCATTCAGATCAGATTTCATTTCTCGTCTGTCAGACATTCTCTGTTCCAGATATACATAGTGTTTGGTCGGCACGTCCTTGGGATTCGTGGTAGTGGCCACGTTCATTATCTTGTTAGAATTGGCGTTCAATTCCGAGTGCATCATTTTCTGAATGTATCTACTTCTCAGATGTTCGCTGAATCGTGCATGAGAGTCGTCCGCGTATTTCTTGGTCATGGCATCGGTGAAATCTATGGGATTCGCGACATTCACCAAACGTTTGGATTTCAGATCGAGATCGTCGGTCATGCTTTATCCATGTAATTATCTAGCATGATTCGTTCGAAATCCACGTTCCCCCTCTCGATGTATTTTTTAGTTGCCACATCTGCGAGATCTATTGGCTTGGGAAGATTGTAGAGCTTCTTATCGTTCATGTTCAAAGGTTCCTCTCGAGGTTCGTATCTCCGATCATAACGTTCGTCCAAGTTGGCAATGTCGTGACCATCGCTGACTTCGAGCATCTTCCTCTGCTTTTTGGGTGGACTTTCGTCATCACTTCTACCAAATTTATCGACTGGCATGTTGTTTTGAGGTTTTTTTGTTTTAACAAATATATTTCAAACGCAGTTTATGAAAAATGAATTATTTCACTTATTTTTTTATTTTTCGTTTTTATTCGATTAAATTTTTTAAATCATTTTTTACCTTTATATATACTATAAAAAATAATCTCGCTCTCTAATGTAAATCATTGAGAATGTCTTGAAACTGATCGCCTTCCGACCATCTCTTGAGAATGTAGAGACACAGGTGACCGCAAAACACTTGATCTGGTGATGGCACTCGTTCCGTGTTGTAACGAATCATCAATTCATCGAAATAGCTCTTTATTTCTTTCGGTGGCGAGATTCCGTAGCTGTCGAAATAATAATTCTTCTTCGGCCCGTTCCTGAACCACGCTACCCAGTGAGTGCCTTCACCTGATAAATCGTCTAGATTTAAAATTCCACATTCCGATTGTCGAGGCCTTCTCTTCGGCAAGGCATCTCTGGAAAACACGCCTAAAAATCTTTGATTTTCAAATCCTTCGCCGCATTCAACAGATCGATGTTGGATAGGGGTTCGTTAGGTAAGACGACACCTTCTATGGATATCTCTATTTTCTTATTCATAAATGTGTATATTTTTTTAAAAATTTATTTATTTTATTATAATTCACTAAAATGGCGTTATGTTTTTACATTTTTTTTCTTTTCTTTTTTAAACTAACTCTCTCGATGTCTCTATCGACTTCCATAATCTTGAATCCGTCTAATTCCTCTTGATTTTCTGGAATCCTATCTTCCTTAATCATATCTGGTATCCTATCGTCCATAATCATATCCAAAGTCCAATGTCCGAGTGCCAAAGTGCTTATTTTATCGTCTAACACGAATCTCTTATCATCGTCGGCCGTCAGAGAAATCTTGTTGACTATATCGGTATACAAGTCATGATTTTTGCTTCGAATTGATTTCATAGCCTTATATACTGGACCACTTCCTAACAGACAATCTTTAAACTCTCGAAAAGAGATGTTTTTCTTCACCACGCATGTTTTAACCCCTTTGCACTTTTTGATCTCTTCACCTTCTAGACGATAAGCATACAGTTTGGGTCTCAAACCTATGAATTCGACGATTTGTTTACCGCCACTCTCCTCCTTAAATTTACCCAACACCTTCTTGTTGTCATTCGATTGAATGTTAGATGGGTGATCGACGGGATAATTGCTCATGTCGAACCATGCAGCCACATCCGGAGATATATCTCGGTAGACGTCTTTCATCTCTATCTCGTAAACTAAACTGTCCATATCGGTAAGCAGTAGTTTGGCTTTCTCACCAAATTTCCGTTTGACGTAATCATAGTGAAACTCGTACATCAATCACTTGCTGATATCGAAGATGATCGGTCTGAGATAATAGGGTTTGTCGAACTTCAGGTGCGTCTTTTGCATGTGAATGGCCGCTAGATTTTCGTCGAATATGGTTCGGTGTCTGTAATTGGGTTTTGCCACTAATTTTTTAGCTCTTTTCTCAGACGTGATGAGTCAAACGTTGGTTCTCTTCCTGATGTTTTCCATCGATTTACCGTCCACGCAGTTGTTCATGAGTTTGAAGAAATTTTTTTTGAAATCGTTCTTGGCTCGAATTCTGAGATTCCTGTTGAGATCGATGTTTTTTTTCATCCAAGGCTCATCGTCGAATCTAATGACGTGATGTATTCGACTAATTTCATCCCGTAATCGACGTATTGTTTCAAATTCTCACTGTAGTCAACGTACTTACGTTTGTTAAATAAATTGGGAATGAGTTTTTCCTCATCTCCTTTGATCGGTTCCATTCATTCGGGAGCCAGTGGATAATCGTTGTGTAGATCATGAAATTCTTCCGGATAGTTCAAATCGACTTCTAAAATGCAAGGATAGTCTCTCCATTTTTGCATCTCTTCCGGTTCTGTCACCCATTCGAAATTTCCAATCGGAAAAGTACGACTCATAGCCCAACCAGACAGATTATTAGTGTCCCAATACTGTATGTATTTATTTGATCGTTTTGAATCGAAACCTTCTTTCATGCAGGGATTGTTAGCTTCAGAATATCTGTGGGAGATCATCGAGATGCCACCTCTCACAGCCCTTTCGAACACAAGTAACATGTCCATGTCGGATAATAATTCCAATTGGACATCGGTGGTCTTCAACAGTGTGTCCCACGCCAGACCGTGTGGTGAAATACCAAGCCAGATCCAGATTGTAATTTCGACGACAGACGTCTCAAAAATTTTTGAACACGTCTGCCAAGAGTAGAACGTCGGTCTTCAGATGGAGATCGTGATAATCTCTCATTGTTTTCATATCGAATGATTTCCACACGTTTTTGGCGTGTTCGTAATTCTCGTCAGAAATGTCGGATTCGTATAATTTCGAATAAATATCTTCTTTCAAAGGTAGTACAGTGTCGTCGAATCTCTTTAGATTATTCATGTAATCATAAGGATAGACTCCATTCCTCAACATGTCTACTCATTCTCTGAAATGTTCGCTCGTGATTTTAAATTTATCCTTGCTCATGTTATTGACTAATTTTTCAGAGCGGTCAACATGAATTTAAAACTGTCGATGAAGCGTATGACTCGACGAATGGATTTCGTTTTTTCCAACGTCTCTACATCGATTACTATTTTCTTCTCCATGGGCTTCCATTTCATGATGGAAATGTATCCTTCTTTGCTGTTCACGATGCAATTTAATTCTCCGTCGGTGATGCCGAGATTTTTCATGAACAGATGACTGTCGTAACCTGAGATTTTGTGAAATATCACCGGATAGAAAACGGCATCTCGATATTTTAAATTACACTTGCTGTGAGCCGGACCGCGATACAGACCTGTGTAATGATTGTGGTCTCTAACCTTCTTATTTTCCTTCGAATTCTCGTCGAACGATTGTCTGCATATTTGACATTCAGTGGCTCTGTTATTTTCATCCTGCTGCTCTCGCGTGATGATCATTTTCGCCGGAGTTTTGAATTTATAAAATTTTAATTTTCGATTCTAACTCTTCCACGAACCTTTGAGCCACGTCATCATCTTTGCACCATTTTGTGTAAGTGAATGGACCCATGTCGTGTTGCAAGTCGAAAGCGCACTTCACGTAAATGCAATAACCTGAAGGCGTGTGTTTTTGATATCTTTTGACGTAACTTTGAAGAGCATCGGGTTGGCAGGAACTCATTTTCATGGTGAAGCAATCGAAATTGGTGTACAGGACGAATGGTACTTTTAACCTTCTATTGTGATTTTCAAAGTTCACGATGGTGTTGGGTTTAGGCATTTCGACAGAGACACCTTGATTTTCGTTGCAATATTCCTGATGTTTCGCTAACGATTTTTTGCTGTGAAACACGTTCATGGAGTTGCAACATAAATATATCTCACCATTATGTTTACTTCTCTGGCTTGACAGTAATCGGCTCGGATGTTTAACCCAACAATAATGATGATTGTCACCATTCAAAATCAATAATAAAATAATCGTCTTTTCTCTTTCGAGATACAAAGTCTGTCTGAGAGGATAGATCTTTCGTTTTTCATCGTCGTATCCCAAGGCGTTCACCGCTACGGTGGGATTTTGAGCCTTGAAACATTCGATGTGTTTTAACTGCATTGGAAAAGTCACTCCGGTCCAATCAAGATTTTTAGAAGTCTCCTCGTAATGAGAAACTCTCTTGGGATGGATTTTGACAGGGTATAAAGTGGAGGTGACTGCCCATTTAAAACACTGATCATCTTTATTTCTCACGTTGACCACGGGGTGTTTTTAACTAAGAAATATGGTAATTCCACTTAGGAAGACACTTTCAACGAATCATTTTTAGTTATATGAATTTCGAGTTTCAACGTCTCACCGAATGTCTAATTACTACCTTCATGTTGATAATTCGTGAGAGACGTCAACATCTTGTCTTTCATCATTTCAAAAACGTCTGATAAATCTGAACCTCGAAATACGGGTTCGACATTAGATCTGAAATATGCATTTTTCACAATGCTCTCACCGGAATTCACGTCGATTTTATTCATCATGCAATGGAGTATCATCTTAATTTTTTGTCCCACGTTCATGTGTTCACGAAACAAATCTAATACTTATTTCTTCACCCGTTCCATGAACAATTTCGGATCGACTTTCTTGAATGAGGGAACCACGTCGAAAGTTTTAAAAATGCCTTTGATCACACTCTCCCATTCTACGGGATTCGATTAGAATGCTTCCGTGATGACTCATGCTACATATTCTTCTCCTTTCCCTTCGTCGATTGCTCACCAAATTTCATTTGATATATCCCGTTTGTCTAGATTCTGAACTGCATCACTCATTTTCGTTTTATTTTTTTTTTCTTTTGAAACTTGAAGTTCTTCAACGGCTTTTCGTTTAGTCATCTTCTTATTTTTCACAACCGAAACGTTTTTTTTTTTTTTTTTTCGATGTCGGCATTTCGATTTCTTTTACTTTCTTTTTGTTCTTCTCATTTTTCACAACCGAAGCATTTTTTGATGTCGTTGCTATCAACATTTCATTTGCCGTTTCATCGAGCAAACTACATATCTCCTCGTGCATGATCTTTCTAATTTCATCACGCTCCATGTTTTGTTTTCTATCGTCAGGCATTACTATCAGCGGCTTATTTTTTTCGCAATTCCAGTCTCTTTAAGTTTGTCCACTTTTGATCTTTCAATTTTTTCTTTCCATCGTTTCACAAACGATATTCCTGTATGACTTCAATTTTTTTTGATTTGGTTCTATGATTTCTGAAATGTGGAATGTTTAATTCTCTACACATCTCGTTTAACTGAGGTACAGTTTTCTCATTTAAATTTTACCATTTTTTTATTTGTTTGCTTCATTTGTAAGAATATTTTTTTTTTGAATTTTGTATTTAAATAATAATTTGTTAAAAAGTTTTAAAATAGCCTTTATATATATATGTAAAAAAAAAAATTTCACATTGAAGAAAATTCAAATTGAAAACCTTTTTTGTATATACATAAAGAGAAAAAAAACAAAACTTTTTTTTTAATAAATTATTATTAAACATAACATTCAAAAAACACAAAAAAAATTAATCGATTTTTTTTATGTTCCTTAACGTGAAAAAAATTGAATTAAGATGAGAAAAAAAGGATGTTAAATTTAAACTTGTATTTATATAAAGAGAGAAAAACTTTTACAAAAAAAAAATTTTTCACATTAAAGAAAATTAAAAATTAAAAATTTTTTTTTTATATATATATATATATAGAGAGTAAAAAAAACAAACTTTTTTAACAAATTATTATTTAAACACAAAATTCAAAAATATATATTATTTGCAATAATTCATAAAACAAAAAAAACAAATAATCGATCATGACAACAACACCTAAAAGATGCGAACTGAAATTGAAACGAGTCGAAATGTGTAAGAAATTCGGTTATAAAATCTATAGATTACAACGACATAATGCCATCGAATTGAACAAGGTCGAGACGAAGGGCTTAGAGCACAAACATGACAAATATAGCATGCCTTTGAAATTGGACGAAGCCACAATCGATTTGTTTTACGAGTACCAAAGCGATCTACAGAAAATCGTCATCGCCAAAGATAGAAAATTCGACATGGTCGATTTGTCGTTACCCTACAGAAGTTACATATATCCAAAAATCTCTCTCGGACTCGTGAACAAATTGGGTGGTGAGAGCACGTTCACCGATGTAAAAAAACTCGCAAAAGTAAAGATAAACATTCAACACATTTTCGAAAAAGGAGAAGACACGACCGTCAACGTGCTAATAACAGACATGGAAATATAAAACAATAGAGAGACTGATTTTTAGCGAAGAAGAAGGAAAAAAAAAATAATGAGATCTAGAGAGGTTGAACATCTCTAGATCTCATTACTTTTTTTTGTTTTTCTTCTTCTTCTTCTTCTTCTTCTTCTTCACTATCGCCCATATATATCATAATAACGTTTCCTTTTTTTCTCAAATTTCGGTGGCAATTCTTCTTTTCTTTTTTTGTGATGTATTACGTTTTTATAAGAACACATTTGTTTATCTGAATCATAATTATGAACGAATGTGGCACATCTCTTGGTAACACTCACATCATTACCATTCTCTTCGGAAGGTAGTGGTGACGGTGGAAAACGTCTAATTCTTTTAAATTTCAACCCTCTATCCCGCTCTTTTTTCAGTTCTTTCCTAAGATATCCATCATTAGCATCTAATTATTTTTCCACATCTTTTTCCCACACTATCCCACAATATTCATCATTAGCGTCTAATCGTTTTTCCACATCTTTTTTGCACTCTATCTCGCGATATTCATCATTATCGTCTAATTGTTTTTCCACCTTTTTATCCATTTTATATTATTTTTTATACTTTCTATGATTTATATTTTTATATTTTATATAATTATATAATTTTTTTTACATTATAATAACATACTCAAAATCGGTATATTCTTAAACGGCGAATCCTCACCAAACAACAAACCCTTACCGCGTTGCTCAACGTTCCGTCCACTCTTCAGATAGAGACCGTTTCCACTCAAAGAGTTGCCACCTCTAACAGGTTCTAGATACAATCCTTCACCGCTGTCGTCTACGTGGACGCGACACACGGCTCCTCCCTTCTTCAAAAACAGTCCGTTGCCACCCATTAATTTCTCAACTGCCGAACTCACGAGTCCCGAGAGAGCTCTCAAGCCAAGAGTCTTTCCGGGAAAAGGTAATGCTTTTGCGGCAAAGGGTAATGCTTTTGCGGCGATTCCTGCCAAGAGCGGTAGGAAACCGCTTTTCATTCTCAAATTGTATTTCAATTGAGCGGGACTCAATCTCACTGTCATTCCTCTTCCATCACGAATCGCTTTCTCCATCCTTTTGATTTGACTTCTGGTCCAGGCAATCAAATCCCGACCACCACTCTCCAGATCTTCGTGAGTGAATTTGAATCTCACCGCCTCGCCTCGAGTTGTTAAAGCTCTCTTAAGTTTCTTCCTCTGTTCTCTAGATATGTTCACGTTTTTAACCACGTATTGTGTCATAATTCTTTTTTCTTTTTAAATATATTTTGTTCAATTGGTTTTTTTTGTTTTAATGATAATTATATATTAAATAATTTTTGTAAATTAATATTGCGTTTATTTTATTTTCTTATTTATATATATACACAATATTTTTTTTTTTGCTTTTATATTTCTCTTATGTGAAATTGTATCGTCACCCTCTCTCCACGAAGATCTAATAGTTCACCATTTTGATCCGTCAACATGGTTTTGAGACTATACAACGTGTCTAAAATCACTAGAAGATAAACTAAATTTCGAGGTCGTTCCATGATCTTATAACCCGGCGACACATTTGGAAAGAAGGAATAGATCGTCGGGTGAGCCCTACCATTCACGTAGCTTCCAGCAATCACGTCCACGTTCACCAGAATGCTATTGACTGCGAGAATATCGACCGTATTTTCAGATGCTGCGTGGCCTCGATACATGTTTTGATCGAATCCCAGCATCTTGCCTATAGATTCGTCCGTGTTGAAATCCACTCGAAAATTATCTTCCAAATCCAACATCGTCTGTAGGGTATTAGGGTTGGAAGTGAGTCTGATCTTGTTGCTTCCCTTTCCATCCGTCTTCATTCCCGTCTGAATGTAATTTTTCAAATTGTCTATGTCGTAACTTCCTTTGGGAATTCGAATCCCCAACCAATCCACTCCGTCGGAATACTTGAACGAGTTATTCTTTTCGGTGACGTTGGGAAAGGAATAATAAGTCTCCAGATTCACCAACGCCATCTCGTATCTTTTCTCTCTATTCAATTCGATGGAAGGTTCGAATTTCGTCGCGAATCGAGTCGAATCGCCACTCACCACGATTTGAATGGATTGTTTTGCAGCCGTATTCTCGGCTATCCGTTCTAACAATTCTCCTTGTTCGAACATTATATTTTAATTTTTATTTTTATTTTTCAAAACTAAATTATTTGATGATTTATTATTTTCTAATTTTTGTTTTCGCTCTCTATCTTATTATCATCAGAAACATAAAACTTGTCGAATCCGCTCCGATATTTTCCGCGATTAAATTCGCTAGTCAAATCGATCACAGCGAAATTGTAAAGTCCTCCATCCCAAACCCTCTTGCAGAATCTCCTGAATTCCGCCACGCTCATGTCGTTTCCGACGTGATCACCGTAGATGTGATAGAGATTCTTGAGATCCTGGCGAAAGAGACACAGTAAATTAGTGTTCTCCCTTATCGTCTGTCTGGGCAATCGAAAATAATTCTGCGACAGGTAGAAACAGTCCACGTTGCTGTGACGACCCCTCATGTAATACGATTCGCATTGGTTCTGTCTCTCCAAAAGCAGATCGTCGAAAATCATGAGATTCTTACCTTCCGATCTCAATTCTCTAGGATCTGGAACGTCACTAGCATTCTCATAAAATCGACACTCGACGTTCGAAGACGCATTTCTCTTCATCAATTCTATCGCCGCACCATCCAAAATGGTCGAAAGAGAAGCTTCACTATTGTCGAATTCCTCCCTACTGTCAAAGATTCTAGCTATGACGTCCTTGGGCAATCTACGATCCATACACTGTATTCGGGTTGAAACAAACTTTTGCCAAACACGAATAATCTGTCGTAATCCAACCAGCCGGGTTGCGACAACAGATTCATCAACAGATTGGTCTTTCCACAATTCGAGTTTCCCACTATCAAGCCTCTTATGCTTTTGGAAAAGAACTCGTTATTCGACCTCTTGGTCGCGGCGTCGTTCCAAGACATATCTTTAATGTTCATCTTTGTTTATTTTTTTGTTATTTTTAGATTTTTTCAAACACAATTTTTATGTTTTTTCAAACACAGTTTTTATAAATATTATTATTTATTTATATTACACCGTCGCGAGTTCTCTTCAATCCAGATTCACTCGTCATTTTGGCTAAATCTTGTATGGGTACCACAGCATCCTTAAAATCTTTCCAACCTTTCGGCGATCGCTCTAACATAGTTCACTTCGCCGGCGGACTGATCAACTTGTCAATCAACGCGTCGGCTGCCGTCTTGCCAGCCACAGAAGCTATCCTACCACTAGCTTCGGAAGCGGCTTTCTTACCAGCATCCAAAGCCGTCTTCTTACCGACCTCAAATGCGGTCGATGCGAGTTTCTACCTGCATCGCTCGTGAACGCTCGCATTATAAAATCGACGATGCCAGAACCGCCTTGAACGCAGGGCTGGGGTAATTGTAATTGGTAATTGTAATTACCTGTAATTAATTACTTTTTTTAAAGTAATTGGCTGTAATTGGTAATTGAGAATTTTTTCAATTACTTGTAATTGTAATGTAATTAATTACATTGAAAATTCTCCTGTAATTGCAATTACTTTTCAATTACTTTCAATTACATTTGTCAAAAAATATTTTCAAAACTTACATTCAGTGTTCAAAAATCCAGTATGTTTCAATACTTATGTCTCTCTTATAACAGTATTAGTATCTATGGTGTTGAGATTTGTTTGATGAATTGTTTGCAAGAGTGTGTTTAGATAATGATAACATTGCTTGGAGTGCTTGTGCTGAGAGAATCATTTGAATGTCAAATGGCTTATGTTTTGATAATCATGTATACTTCTAACAGTAATTCTCTTTGGTCTTTTTCACACAAAAAATGTTAAGCTTGTCTTTTAAAATAAAATATGTCTGCACAGAGTTATAAAATACCCCTGCTTTCAACTTATTCTCATTGTCACTTAGTGTTTCATTATAAACATGTCTAGTTTATAAACATGTCTAGTTTAACTTTGCATTTTGACATACCAGATAATGCAACAGGAACTATAAAAGCAAGATGCAAACACTGCACATCAGTTATTTCTGGATCATAGAAATGTACATCAAACTTTCTAACTCATCTAAAAGTAAGATTTTTAAAAATTAACATTATTAATTGACACTTTACCCAACGTGAATAGCAGACAACATTTGCAAAATAAATTCTCGAATGACTAAAAATGTTCAACAATGTTTGTCTCAATCAAAAACATAGCTTTTCACCCCTCATCGGAATAAGCTTGTTCCAATGAGGGGTCATAAGCTATGTTTTTGAGACAAAAATTAAAAACAAAATTGAATTTGAATGGAGATTTTTGCAATAAACTGTATTTATGAGTTTCAGTTAAGGCATGAACACTTTAATTCAAAACTACATTAGTTTCTTTTGTCCCAATTTGTGTTTCAATTAGGAGATTAACACTTGAATCTAAAACTATGTTTAGTTTCTTTTGTCCAATTCGAGTTTCAATTAGGGGATTAACTGTACTGAAAGAAAACCAATTAACTTGACTTGCTGATCTTACTCATTCATTTCAAACCTGATAGATGTGCCCTAAGAGACGATACATTTCAAAAACTAATGATGGTAAAATGCAATAGTCACATACCCCCATAAGATGTGCTAATGTAAAAAAAGGTATATGTTAGTCTACACAAAATAAATTAATTGGTTCTCAGGCAATTCTTTTTTCAAATCAGGGAATTATGTGAGTTTGCAATATATTTGACTTGTTATAATTTATGAGAGCGTGCCTATAGGCACTCTCTCATAAATTGTAACAAATCAAATATATTGCAGCACAAAAAATAAATATACATCTGATGCATCAATGAAAAAACTTAAAAAGTTTAGAGTCTCCTGAGTTTGTACTAATATTGTAATACACTGAAAGACAGTAAAAAGGTTCAATTCCATTAGGGATTGCGTTATTTTTTTTGCCTAAGTTTGAATTGTTTTTCTCAAAAAAAATGTGTCATAAGATGTGCTAATGTACAAAAAAGATATGTACATATTTTATTTGTTTTTGTTAGAATTGAAAGTTGAAAGTAATAAAGTACATGTATGGATCTTTACTGAGTGTTTCTTGTTATTTCATATTGCAATAAAGTATACACTACATTGAGGGTGGATTACGGCCAAATCACCTGACAGTTGTATTTTCCACCAATATAAATTCATAATTTCTGAGAAAGGGCTTAAAAAACCACTTGCAAATGTTCTGTTGATAGACCTCCATGTTAACCCTGGGGTCCACCAAAAGATAATTTGTCAGTGATTTCTCCAATAAGTTGTGAAAAGTAATTGAAAGTAATTAAAACTAATTAATTACTTTTCAAAAAGTAATTGTAATTGTAATTAATTACTTTAAAAAAAACAAGTAATTGTAATTGTAATTGTAATTGGCTTTTCCCAATGTAATTGTAATTGTAATTAATTACTTTCAATGTAATTGACCCCAGCCCTGTTGAACGTAAGTTCTGACATACCCCTGTTCTTTATCACCAACATATTTTTATTTTATAATATATATATTTTTTTTTTTTCACTGGTAAATCGTTTGTTGTTTGAATACTTTTTATTATTTTCTACTGTAAAATTTACTGTTTTTATTTTATATATTTTTTGTTTGTTTGTTTGTTCTCTCTACTTATTATATATATATATCAATCCTTCAATTCGTTCATCAGCCTTTTATAATCGCGCTTATTCAAAACCTTCTGCCTCAACAATTCGTCACATGTGCTCACTATCTCATTATCTAATCCAGTATTACCAGCGCGTTGACTTGCCATCAACAATCTCAATCTCTGAGACAGAGCATCAGAATCGCTCGGAAGAAAAGTGGTTCTCACTCCTTTGCCAGTCACTGATTCGACGAACTTCTTATTCATATCCCATATGGGTTTCACCACCTTCGTCCACTTGTAACCTCTATTGGCTTTGGGTCTCGATTCTCTAGCATCGTTATTTCTCTTCATGGCGTGGGTCTAAACCAGAATGGCGCCATAATTGTCGAAATCCTGACCCATGTAATCTCCAGGCTTATCGAAAAGGAGCAATTTGCGCAGTCCATGAGTTAACTCGTACCGACGATTAAATTATCATCATCCTCTTGCACTTCGCTGTCGCCCACAAAAGTTCTTCCGTCAGAATCCTTATAAATTCCATACAACAGATCTCTCTTACCACAATACTCGGACAACGCAACGCTATCAGTGGTGATAGTCGAAGCCGTATCGTCGCTTTCGCTCACGTCGGTTTCGATCCTCATGGGAACGTAATCCGCCGATGATCTTTGAAAGGAAAACCCCATCGTAAAACTGCCGGGCAACGAACCCATTCTCAAAGAACTTTTTTTTAAAGGCCTCAATTCGTCAACGATTTCCTTTTTACTTTGTTCCTGAACCTCCGTCACGGGTTTAAATAATTTTGTGGTTTCGCGTTTTAATTCCATTTCTCCCAATCGCCTGCTTCTGTCAGAGGACTGGATGCTTTTCTTGAGTCGTTGATATTCGTCGAGAAGCTGATCTCTCCACTTGGAATCTGTGATGTGTAAAAACATTTTTTCGTTTTCTAAAATTATTAATATTTTCTTTAGAGTATGCTAACGTGAGTTATTTTATTATTCTGAAAATTAAATGTATAATTATTTTTATGTTTTAAGTAAATAAAAATCTTCTGTCTTTAATATATAATAACTAAAACCAGTTGAGGAAAAACATTTTACAAAATGAAACCTCGATAAATGCGTTTTTGCCCTTGAACGTGTAAAGATCACATCACCGATTATTCACTCCATGACGAACAGAAGGACTTTGAAAAAGTTTGAAAGTTTAGCGCATAAGAAACCGGTTTCTGATTTAACGCATTTGAGAATAATTATATTCGTTAAAAGGGTTCATTCATATCTCCGAAACATTATCACAAGTCGATTAAAAATCAATTTACCTCTTAAAACCTGACTGAGTGGAAAACGCGATTTTATTGTCCATTATTAAAACGAAATGCCTTTCATTCACACCGGAACAAAACATGAAAAGGATTTTTGCAAAGATTTTCATAGTGTCAATTTATAATAAAATTTTTTATCTCTTAAAACCCATATAAGTGAAACGCTTTATAGTGGAATTTTTATTTGAATGAAAAAAACTCTACAAAACTGTTTTATTACGATTTACCTTAAATCTCGCTATGACTAAACGTGAATGGACGATTTCCATCGGTTCTAATTTTCCAAACTCGAGTTTTTCAATGTCATCCATTGAACGAAAACCTTTCATTTATACAAGAACAAAAGATGAAAGGATTTTGCAAAGATTTCATAACGTTAGTTAAACACAAATTTTCTCGCTTAAAACCCATCTAAAGTGGAACTCAATTTTATTGTCGACTCTTTTGAATGAAAAAGCTATTTTATTTACACAAAGTACAAAATTGAAAACTCCTCAAAACCGATTCTATTACGATTTACCTTAAATCTCGCTAAGACAAAACGTTAAAGGACGATTTCCATCGGTTCTAATTTTCCAAACTCGAGTTTTTCAATGTCATCCATTGAACGAAAACCTTTTCATTTATACAAGAACAAAA
Source organism: Pictodentalium vernedei (assembly GCA_031216915.1). Classification (NCBI taxonomy): domain Eukaryota; kingdom Metazoa; phylum Mollusca; class Scaphopoda; order Dentaliida; family Dentaliidae; genus Pictodentalium; species Pictodentalium vernedei. The sequence goes on along the minus strand of CM062296.1, from coordinate 316,186,889 downwards.
AAATGAAAGGATTTTGCAAAGATTTCAGAATGTTAGTTAAACACAAATTTTCTCGCTTAAAACCCATCTAAATTGGAACTCAATTTTATAGTCGACTCTGTTGAATGAAAAAAACTATTTTATTTACACTAAGTACAAAATTGAAAACTCATCAAAACCGATTCTATTACGATTCACCTCACAAAACTCGCGAGGTGAATCGGCAAATCGGTTTCGTCGATAGAATCGCACCCTAGACCGTCCGGAACGCGATCGCGAACGTGGTGATGTCCCAGAACTCTCAAACCGCATTTTTCGATGTACCAGAGGCCGAAATCGGTTTTTAAAAAAAATCCTCGATGAGTAACTACGCTTTACACCCACTTCGCGCCGTTGGCGAACGTGGAGAAAACGTTTTGAGATCGATTTCCTGTCCTAGAACTCCCAATCGTTTTTTCGCCGATCGGATCGCAACCTCGACCGCTCGAAACGCGATCGGGAACGTCGGTGTTTCTGACCTCTCAAAACGTATTTTTGATGCTGTCCTAGAACTCTCAAAGCGATTTTTGTTTGCGTTCACCAACGATATATCGAAGGTCTGATCCGCGATGGGAACGTCAACAAAATTTTTTAAATTTACATTTCTTCAAATGTTCGTACATTTTTGCCTTCCGAGCGATGTGTCGAATTTGCACTCGTTCGCCAACGGCTGTTTGAACGATCAAAAGTGCGATCCGAGCGGTCAAAAAACAATTGAGTATTCTGGGACATCATGAAAAAATGACATTTTTTTACACTCTGTACACGATTTAACACTGAATCCCTATGGCGGTACACGTACATGTACGTGTACATGTACGGTTTTTGAAAAATTGTCTTTTAACTCTCATTTATCACCTACTTACGTGCAATACGCCGTAGTACACGGCGTCATCGTGCCCCCACGAAGGCAACCGGCAAAAAGTGCCTGGCCCAAGGACACAACGCTGGTAGTCCCGGGGGGGGGGAAGCTCCAAAAAAGTGTGTGTGTGTGTGTGTGGGGGGGGGGGGGTACAATTTTTTTCTGGTTAACTGCAGGGGTGTACACATGCGCACATTTTACCATAGTCCAAACTTGGACCCAAAGCCCGTAATGTATTTTTTGGGGGTTTGCTACGTCCAAAGGACGTACCAAACCCAAATATCACATTACGGACTTTGGGTCCAAGTTTGGACTAGTTTTACTATTACTATAAATGTAGTCTGTGCTTATGGATAGTTGCGAACTTGCGATGTGCAGTATCTCAATAAAAAATGGACAGTGACACCGATAGTATAATGTTGCTAATTTTGATAGAACTATATTACTATCTCCCACAGTCAATATGGCCGTAGGGGTTGTGTACGTTATGTCAGAATATGTCCTGTTAGGGTACCCATAATTGGTGAAAAAAGTGTGGGGGAGGGGGGCACGTTCCCCCTGTGCCCCCGGCTCGACATCTTTAACGTTGGCATTATATCAGTGTTAATTTCTGTACATTTATGAATGCTGAGAACCCACTGATGACGGACAGAATTGGAAAATCCCTACCCCTAGTCAGACCGCCGTGACTCTTAATAGAACACGTGAGGGTCCACTCAATTACCAGGCAGGGGGAAAGAGCTGCCTATGGTCGACTACTGCGTCGGACGGTGTGATTTTCATTTTCAGCGAAACATTTAGAGAGTCAAAGATGCTTCTCGACCAACTCAGGAAACATTCGTAGGTACAATCGAGCGTACTTTATGTACTTGATGTGCCCTCTTGCCGCAAACAGATTTAACATTCTACCCGACGATATGGTAGGAAGGTTCCAATCACTTAAGCGTTCTGCCCTGGTGAAGTTTTTCTTTCAGGTCTACATATTTCACATACTGAATCCAGATCTTCGCAGTTTCTGAGCTGATACCAGATATTATACACTGCGAGAGGAAATCTTCTAAATTATCAAGCTCATCAAATTCTGGAATATCTCATATGGGGACTGATTTGATTCTGACCCTAATCATACAGATTTCCCAACTCAACGACATCGATCTGTTGCAATTGACCCAGTTCAGAAACATTGGCACACACAGAAATCTCGATTTCAGGTCCGTCTCCGTTTCAGAACCAACACGTAAATTTAGGAAAGTCTCGCTCAAATGGCAAATTTCGTTGTTATCAAAATAGTGTCTTGTCAGGGATTGGATTAAATGAACATGTTTAGATAAGCAAAAAACAAGAATGGCGTGTCAACTTACTTTGTCATTCAACATTATATCATTTCATTTGATAGCTGGATCAGTTCAAAAGTATAAACATCTAGTATAATTAACCATTTGATCCCTTGTGGTATCTTCCATGTTAGTTCACTAACAGCAATTGGAATAGTCCATGTTCATTATCGGGACTATTCCCGATAATGAATATGGACTATTCCAATTGCTGTCAGTGAACTAATTATATTAATATTTTCAATGTGCAGCCAAGGGGCTGCAAATTGCAAATATACATTGATCTATCCCACACATTTGCTTCGTAGTTACCCTACTTAACGAAATTATGACCTATCATATAGCGGCCTCACGGGTTCAAATGAAAAACGTGACTGAAACTCGAAAAACATGTTACTACTGTTACTTGCAAGTATATGTCCTACTCTCGACACTGACAACTTGATACACATCGGGTAAATAGTGCCTCCCCTCTACCTAGGGTAGAATAATCTGTCTAAATGTATCTACATTTGGCTGGTAGTTACCTCAACTACATCATCTGAAAATGACATATTATTCTTGCTGAACACCGAAACCAATAATAAATCCTAAGATATCCTACTCAACACTAATCAGATGAAACACGTCAATAATAGACATGTTTTGCGAACTCAAGTTTGACAATTACATACAAGGATAGAGATTATTTTAAACAATATCTCTTTTCATACAGTTTTCAGATTTTTCATTGTACATTCTACAGTAAGCTGGTAGATTAACCGCAGACGTTTCCACTCATAATATAATTAACGGACCGCAATCATGGGGACATTTTTGCGCGTCTTCCGCTCGCGCAATTTGAATGCCACGTAAGCGATTTTATTTGCGCACCTTGTTTCAACCGTTTCGACATTGCCGGGAAATCGGACACTTCGACAGCTTCCCCCACAAAGGGTAAAACAGAAGTAGTAGCATTAAGTCCTTAATTTCGAATCTCTCCATCCCCCCCCCACCCTCCAATCTCCCCAAAAAAGTAAATTTACTATGTCTGATCAGTTAGGAGCGAGTCGGGCTATTAGTCACTCCTGTTTGGCCACTAATAAACGGCAATGCCATCAAAATGATGTTATTAATGGTTATATTACCTATAATGATATTATTTCAGTTTTATATGTCTTGTTCTCACGCGGATAATCGTTTGAATTTTTACAAACTCCTCTACCCCTGTATTAGCTGACTGAGCAAAACCGTTTGGTCAATTGGCCAATACTGGGAAAAGGGCTTTGTGAAAAACAAACACAAGTTCACCAACAGCTTATTGGCATTGATTGGTATGAATGTTTTCCACGGAGAACACACACAATGCACTTAGTTTTAGAAGATATTTGTGAAGCACAACGACAGAAATATTTAGGGAGAGCTATTTACTAGCCCAAACAGCTCACAGGAGGGCGCTTTATGCCACCTTGGATTTTTCAAAAATGTGAACCTGAAGTAGCAAATAAGAAGACTGTCTGACCAAATATTTCCGCCCAAAACGTGAATAGAACATTTGTTGCCATAGTTTAGTTTTCTGAATGAAAAATAAGTAGTCTTATACAATTTGAAAGTCATTTGCACTTGACCTTTCCAGTTGACGGGATGTAAGAAAGATAGGATAATCTTCAAAAAGAAAAGGAAGAAGAATCGACCAGTTAAGACTAGTTAACACCAAGCCATCGCTATGCTGTACCACCAAAAACGTTTATGTGTTAGTTCTTTATTTGGTGTCAAGAACTACGTGTCCCCAGGTATTAGAAGAACTAATGATTTTAGTTTAAACAATATTTATTTCAAATAATCATGTTATCGAACAAATTTAATTGTGAACAAAAATGCGTAAAACAGGTATCACTCTTGGTCGACTTATTACTTATTCGCGTCATCAAACAATCTACCTTATCATGATATGGCCCCACTGGGTCACTTTTAACTGACCCACTTTTAAATGGTCTAAACGCATTATATTATGATTCTTCTTTGTGTCCATTGATGACCAGACATTGACCTCCAGAGCACAATAACGTGTTCCTTGTTGACAGGATATTGAACTCCAAAACCCTATAACATTCTCTGTGTCCGCGTGTGTGAAATCGATTTCTTTAATAACTTGATATCGGAATTCATATGGCAATGCCACAGAAGTTTTCGCCTTACGATGAATCACGAGTATATTAAATAAGAAATGTACAGATACAACTAATGTCTACAATGTAATGTCATCATGCGAACTATAAGAAAAGTGTATGCTTTTAGACAATACCCCCAGTGCCTAGCGTATCTTTCAAAAACATACGACATTCCACCTCCCGTAATGCAACTATTGTTAGCGGGAATATGGGCCCATCTACGTTCTACTAAACCACAGTTTCCCAAGTACGGACTCATGGAAAATCGATTGAGAACATTCGAGTCCATTTCAGAAGAAAAGTATTGCATCCGAATTGGCATCATCAGGATCCTTTAACAGCGGCACCAGTGACAAGACCACGAGTTAAGTTAATGTTTTCCTTTAACGCGCACTACAAAATGAAAATTAACTATATTTCGATATCAAGTTATCAGAGAGAAGGAAAACACACGCGGACACAATCGCGGCTCGGCAGAACATAAGCTCCGAGCCTCGAACCTCAGACTATGTTACCGTCAATTTATCACAATAACGTATATGTTCCGATAAGACCCCACCCAAAGTCCAAATCCCACGCCGTGAAATGAACAATGCGACTTCAATCAACAAGGCAACTTTAACAAAGAAAAATGAGCCTGTCGTGTACCCCACGACGTCACTAGTCAAGAAAAAATCACTAACTTAGATAAAGGTCCAGGTTACTATATCTCATTTCAAATCATGAACAAGTTCATAATATGAACTGAGATGGAGTAACCTCGACTTGTTTTAGTGTGTTGAGTATACATCATAGAATGATCACTGGCGTCGACAAAATCGATTTTATAGGCAGAATACATTTTGAGTCTCCTCCCATTGTTATCACCTTTTCAAATATTTCACTTGTTGACGTCAGACGGCAACATTTGCCACTGGAGCCACGATGATAGAAAAAAACTAAGCGAGCTCTCGTCCAATCAGATGGCAAGGATTTCAGTCTCATTGGAACAGAAAACATCGGACACAAAGAAGGTTATTTATTCGGAATTGGTTTACAAATGTATATACAATGCATCTAGACGATTTACAATTGGGTCAGTTTAAGGTGACCCAGTAGGGATATATAATGATAAGTTAATTTGGTTTAATGACATGAATAACTAATAAGTCGATCAAGGGTGATCACTGTATTGTATTGTCTTTGAGGGCGGTGACCAGATATTAGTTACAGTTAAAACTAGAAGTCCTGTCATGAAAATGCGCTCAAATCGCACATCGATCTGCGCGTTAATCTACCCGTTATGACCACATTAAGGCTATCAAATTCTGTATCTATGGCCTGCGCACAAGCAATGTTTCAGCCAATGGACCTCCGGGCAACCCGTGGGTCCATTGGCAGAAACGTTAGCTGCGTTTGCTATGAGTAACCAAGAGAACCTGCCGTACTTTGGATACCACACGTTATGGCAATTGCGCGCAATTCATACGCGCAATTAAGCCTAGATAAGCGCACAGTTCGTGACAGGACCTCTAGTTTTAACTGCACACTGCAAAAAATATGGATTCTTTTTGAACCAAAACTGGTTCTAATCTTGTCCCTGAGATGAAACCAGTTCTGTTTAAACAGTATTTATTTCAAATCAACTAAATTTATAAAGATTAACATTAAATATTAACAGAATTAAACATAAATTGAGGTGGTTTCAGCCGTAAATTTAGAGCTTATACGAGGTTGTCTCAAATCATTATTAAGCAAAGGAGATATGAGCAGTTGGCATATCGAACCAGTATTGGTTCTGTATAGAACCAATATTCCAGGTATTTATATTCGCGTTGTTTCAAAATGTTTGACGACTGCGTTGAATAAGCTCCAAGTTTACTGCTGAATCTACTTCAGTTCATGAATTATTCTGTTAAAATTGAATGCTAATCTTGGTAAATTTATTTGATTTGAAATAAATACTGATTAAACTAAACTGGTTCCATCTCAGGGACAAGATAGAACCAGTTTTGGTTTTAAAAAGAACCTTCATTTTTTGCAGTGTAGGTCATGATTTAAGTATAGTCACGGCTTTTTATGCGATATATACATGGTGTGTCCTTGGGATTACCGATTTTACCGATATACGTGATGTAACTCATAGTATGTGTATAATTTACATTATTATTTATTGGGGTTTTAACGACACTTTCGACAGCCAGGGTCACCTCGTGTCGGACAGTTGTACAGGTAGGGAAAGCCAGAGTACCCGGAGAACACCACCGAGCAGCGGCGAGCAACTGCCAAACTCCCAACCTACTAAATCCACCCAAGCAGGGATAGCCCTGGCTTAAGGAAACTGCCCCATCGACGCACAGTACGTCTCAGTACACTGAGTGCCCCCACGTGGGCAATCGCGCCTTACCCAAGGACGCAACACAGTTACTCCTGGTGGGAATAGTACCGTGAACCTTTTGGTTTGAAGTCCAAAGCCGTTACCACTGAGCCACACGTTCCCATAAATATAGAAATAAATAAATAAATAATTCTTAGGTGTAAAAGGTATAACAAAGGGTTATTGATTTTACCTACTGGTATAAATGACGTAGGTGTGCCATGAATTGGCGAGGGCTATCTTTGACGTCATTAACCTTACCAAGAGGTACCACTTACGTAACAAATCGATTATGTCAATTTGCTGCTCAAGTGTCTACACTGCAGCATAGAGCAATCCACATTTTTGGATAGGAGCATTAAGGGAAATTGTCCAATGAATTCGTCATTGTCCTGGAAAAGGTTAGACTGTATGGTATTTCTGTTTGTTTGGGTGTCCACTACTCTGAAAACTCGTCGAAGGACTTCAGCAAATTTTCATTTTAAATATGAAGAAAAGAGAATGAGAAGATATATAGAATAAACGTATAGTGTTTTCAAGTAAAAAAATTATTCTACGAGTAGGAACACTGTACGTTTATTTTGTTTATCCCATAAATCTTTTACAAAGCAGTCGCGGCAAAATCGTGCTTTTATTCGCTTCAAAACTAGCTGGAAGTGAGGAGTACATTGGTCCATTTCGATCGACAAGAAAACATTGCAAAAAATAAACAAGGTGCAGTGATACATTTCTGTTTAAAAATAATTCCCCTCAAAACGTCAGCTAAAATTGCAAAAATCCTTTATTAAATGAACAATCTATATTCTTTTGTATGAACATTGTGCAATATTTTCGAACCTTTTAAAGAAAACAACAATTGAACTGTTAATTGTGCTACCTTACAATGCGTACAAGTAGCATTGAGTGGGTGAGAGCAACTGGCTCACTTTCAAAGCAGGTCACAATTGTCGGTTCATTTTTGTATATTGATGTTTAAAGTGTTAATGTTTACACTATTTCCGTGAAATAAACTATTCAATAATGTGCTTGGATTCGAGAGGTCAGTATGCTGCAAATGGAAGTCGTTAATGTTAACACTTGTGCCACCATTTCGTTCTAATGATGAAATAGTTGTTGAGGTTACCCGAGATTCGTGTGTGGAAGCCATGGGTTCAACAGCATGTGATACAGGTGTGTTCAAATTATTTTGACAATGTGTGAATTCAGGTGTATTGGCATTGTGCAGAGTGTACTTACATGTAATGTTGCGCGTTGCTGTGCTGGAGGAGAGGTAATGTTTCTCATAATTAAAGAACATCGTTTAAGTGAGGATCGTCGCTTCGTTTCTACAGATTTCTGACATGCATAAATCAGGTCAAGATATCACGACCTTTCAAATGGAACGTCAGGTGTCAACATAGTATTGTCCGTTTCCAACGCCCTACTAGGGTACACATTTTTCTTGTGTTAAACCAATGGGGAAAATGTATCACCCCACTAGGTGATTAAAGCAAAAATTTATCCAAGGCTTCTGTTGCTCGAATAAATTGATACTTATGGGATAAAACTTCGTATTAGCTGTGAAGTCACCAAGAGAAGATATCTCGGTCGAAACGAAACTAACCGAATAATATCCTCTATATTTATTAAACCAACACCAATAACTACAAATTGCTCTCAAGTCGTTTGCATTTTTCTAACAGTGTTATTTTTTCTCATTCTTTTTACCTAGTCCAATGTTTCCTCTTCCCCCACCCCGACGAATCTCCATATTCGTCTAGGAATCTCAGTTTGCGTTAAACTTTCGGCACAGCTCTCTTCTCTTTATCGACCCAATTCTTACTTATTACCAACATTAATTCTTCATTATACAAAAACTCAGTTTCAAACCACTCCATTATGCCTGGTAACACCAATTGCCCCGATTGCGTTCGACGAATAACGGTAAGTGATTTCAATGTAAACAAATTGGTTGCGTCAAGTAACAAATCAAAGCAGATAGCACTAGTCTGGTTGCTATCGGCCGAGGTAAGAGTCATATTAGCCGAGTTTGAAGTCAAATTGCCAATCTTTATAATCGGAAATTCTTGGAAAGAAAATCATATGTGATAAATAAAGTTATTTACTATTAATGCCAATCATTAGTGTTAGGAAATGTTTTTCAGGTGTATTCAATGTTTTTATCATACGAAAATTAGCATTAGGAGAATGTTTAATGGCCGGATCGACACTGGCATGCGTCGGATTTATTGGAGCAGCACTCTCCACGACTGCCACGCAAATCATTGTATGTCTCAGTATTGTTACAGGTGAGTGAGCATGGATTCAAATTGTTTGTATTGATTTTGTTTATCCTGTTATTTAAAAATTATTATGTAGCCACATCACGACTATGTTGCATTTATTGATTGATTGATTTATTGTGGTTTAACGACCATATCATGTCGGGTAGTTTTGCAGGTGGGGAAGGCCATCATTTCTTACATGAATAATAATTGACTTGTTTTGCCTCAAACACATTGCAGTTGTTACCTCACTGGGTCGTGCTCAACGAGCTCATTTCAATGGAAGGTCATAGGCTACGTTTTATAGACAAAAATTAAAAAAAAAAGAAAACTGAATGAAGGTTTGCCTGCTTTTATCTCGCTTCATCAAGTAAGGGGCTGGGAATCTACAAACACGAAAAGAAACATTCGAACCTGAGTTTCTGAATGTATCTAGAAAAATAGCATGTTCAGAACACACAACAAATAACTCACTGGAGATGAAAAGTGTTATATCGAGGCGGCTCCAACTTCCTATGTAACCTTACACTGAAACTACTTTTAGACAGCCCTCTCTGTCAACTTTTGACCCCGCTTTTTAGTGGTACATATGTTCTGGTGAATCCCATTCGACCATTCTAATAATATGCACAGTAAGTACATAATTGTTCGAGATAGGAAGGTGTCGGTGCTTGTATGTTTAAGTGTGTATAAACGTGTCCGTACGTGTATCTGTATATATGTCACGTGTGTGTTTGCATATATATATGTATGTAAATATGTATATCCCTGCAGGTGTCGTAACGCCGATGCGTGTCGGTTGCTCTGTTTTGCATTTTGTGTGGGTTTTGTTCAGTGTCCGTGACTAGCGTCGGGAGCCTATTGGCTATCATCCAAATCTGCCTATATACATACCTAACACACTTAAATGGCGATATCCTCTTCGGGGCCTTCAATGTGCGACTTCTTGTAAGCAGGTTAAATTATTCTCTCCAGCTACTTCAGTATGTACATGTAGTAGATGAACTGACTTTGCTTCATGTCTGTTTTGTACTTCTTTCCTCAATGTTCTACCAGTTAACACAACAAACGGAGTCTTAAGTTACGATTGTAGATCAATAGGGAGATTAACCCTAATTCAGCAACACAATGCGAATCATCGTGACTGAATTATTAGCCTTCACTGAGACTTGGCAGTTGAAATGACATATAGCTCTCGTAAGCCTATTTTATTTTTTTTCTTTTGGTCAACACAAAATTCATCGCACTTACACCTCACGTATATTGAGGAAATTTGGCACACTGATCTAAATCACGAAATACTTGAGGGGGGGGGGGGGGGGGGGCAATCATCTGTTGAAATGAAATTGGCCCATGATGAGAGCGCTGCGGATTTCAAATATATTGATTTTTAAAAAAAAATCTTTTAATATGAACTCCTATCAAGCCCCCCACCCCTATTTCAAGCTATCTCATGTCCATCAAAACCCAAGTCTAAAAATGTGTCGTTCTGGGAAATTCTTAACCCTCAGTGACATCATGGGTGTCATCGGTTTAAAAAAATCCACTTCGTCTGACTTTCATGGAATTTTAGATTGTTGTGGAGTACGAAAGATAGGAGACAGTTGTTTTCTTTATCAGAACATTGCCGTTTCTGGCGTTTTTACGTCACTTCAAATTTAAGCATTTTCTCTTTAATAACGCTGATTTTGTGACACGTACAGCTCCATAGCTTTGAAAGTTACGGCTTTGAAACTTCGAACATCAGTTTCTGGTTATATGAATTTGATCCATCCGTTCTTACTGTCTGTAAATTAAACCCTCAATGGGAAGGAGTCGGATGTAGAGGATCGTTTTACATATTCTATTTTTCTATTTACCAACTCTTTTATAAGCAAATCTTTCTGACATTTGGGAATTATAATCTCCAATAAAAACCATATTTAAAATGTGGTGCCGTCCTGGGAAATTCAGAACCTTTATAGACGAAATTGGAGGTGACATCTAGGGGGTCATAGGGTCAAAAATTGAAATGCGTCAGCTTTTTTTTTTTGAAATCTTAGTATGGTGTAGAGATTTAAAAAAGGAGATAGCTGTTTTTGTTTTTTTTTATCTTCAGGTGAGTGACCATTTTGAGCAATGATTTTGACGTTTTACGTCACTTCCAGTTATAGGCCATTTTGGACATTCATTATTAAAACCAATAATTTTGTGTTCCGTAGTTGTTAAAAATACAGCTTTGAAACTTTTGTATCTGAGTATCTGAAGTTGTTCCATCTTGCAATTGCGGTTCCAAAAAGTTGAGAATCCCACCAGTGAGTCATTTTGAAAGACGTGAATAATCAATCAGCCTATCAAGGGAGTTTGGATGGCGAGTGTAGTGGGCAATAGGGTTTTGTTTCAAGACATCTTGGTGGAAAGATCCGCCCGCCACCACCACCACCACAAAAATGTCCTGCGAGCATCACTGTGGACACACTTATTTCATTCAGACTTTAATGCGAACTCCACATAATTCATTTTCTGGGATGGGCCTGACTACTGGCAGGGAAACATGCCATTGCAGCTTTAGATTTGACATTTTCTACCGTCTGTTTCGTGTTTAGCTGCTGGTCGTCCGTTCATTTAGGTTGAATTCTATGACATTTACCGTGCTGCATGCTCTTCGTGTCGAGATGTCTGTCGGTGTCCAAGACGTATACTAAAAAGTTACACTGTTTACAGCTAATCACAAACAAAACGTCCCTAGTAACCCCCCTCCCTCCCCAGGCAAAATTGTAGACGGAACTGGTTTCCGCTCTCTAATTGAAGTTCCTCTCGGTCGATTGAAATCAAACGTGACATGTTCATTAGGTATGATGAGGGGAAGAAGTCGACAAAGTTTGTAGTCCTTGCGATAAAGGTCAAAGTCAGAGTATTAGGCTTTAACCTACAAATTATACTGGTTCGTACATCAAAGTAAAAATAACTGGAATGACGGTAGTTTTCTGAGGGCAGAAAACATTTTTGCTCAGCCAAAAATTACAAGAACGATTGGCATGGCGGAGGTTCGTAGCATTAAGTACTTAGATGTAACTATCTGATGTACAAGACCGATGTTTGATGAGGTTGCTATAGTTCCATAACAAGTCTCTGCGGTGATCGGAGCGTCGATCTGGGCTGCGGCTGGCTATTATATACACGATTGTACGTGACTAAATCTGCTCGGGACGTCTGCAGTTCTGTGGAAAGAAGCATCGCGCGATCAGGTGATTTGAACACATCCTTTCAAATAATATGAAGCACACTTTTCTAATGAAACTAAAAGAGTGTCTCTATCCGCCAAGTTCTATGTTCCGACAAGTATCTCCAGTCCTCAAATAATCGTCGGCTTGACGGATGTATTGAATTAAGTATAGTCGAAGGAACAGGGCGGAACAGCCAATTAAAAACTGGTCAGAACCAGCTGTCCGCAAAACATAGATTAGTTTACTAACAAACTGCCCTGATAAAATTCCAACGCCCATGAATTCTATAATAATATATTAGGTTTTGACAATTTAAAATACCGAAATGTCTTATAGGCATCATTACTTCCAAACGTCTGCTATTTTCTCTCGAATAAGTGACGTTAGGGAGGTTATGTCATAACCTGGTATCAACAATTTACAACACGGTGACAACTTTACGAGAATTGTATACTCTGTGGAATGTAACTCACTGTTTTATCTGTTATTATCTACAAACACTAAAATATAACGAATGTAACTGCTGTGCATTTTTGGTAAAACAGAAGTTTAATAACTTTTCCCAACTCACTATTCGCCTAATAAAGTTGTATCTTCCCTGAAATTTTATTACAATTTACTCGGGCTTCTTATAACCCTCGTAACGTTTTACCTAGTATAATATTACTGTTGTAGCCTAAGTTTCGTAACAGTACGGCGCATACTCTAAAACCTGCTGCACAAAGTGTTCCAGAGGATCTATGGGTAGATGCCATTTTTCAGTCTTCCATGGTATCAGGATGTATTTGACGGCGACGTCTGTCTTGTTCATTCAATTTGGGGAATTGAACTCGAGAGGTGGCCGGGAATTTATGGCGTGTACATGTGCCCTGCAGAGTAAAACAGCGAACATCAAAATTTGTCCAAAGAATATATTTGTTTATTTTACTTCTTCACTTTCACATAACGTAATGTCAGAATAATATTTAATATCTCACAGACATAACATCATAATACATGAAAATTGTTTGCCGTCATTTTTGGATGTAAATAGCGTGGTGCATAATAACACGGTTAACTTAACCGCCGTTTAATCGACCACCGGACGTCGATTGGGGGGGGGGGGGGCGTGATGAACCGATCGAGTAGCCACCGCCCAATCGACTGCCGAGAGTCGATTGGATGGTGACCACTTGACAAATCCATCTGCCCAATATGTTCTCAATAAGCTGATTACATTAATAAATTTTTATGAGTTACTGACGGCTAATTATATAAATAAAACGACTAAAATAACATCTACTTTCAATATTTACAAATATAAAAATATGAGTGAGATTCGATTGTTTTCACCGAAAAGTTTACAATAAAAATCGTAGCAAAAGCCTGCCGCTGTTTCCCAATCGATATGTTTCCACATATCGATTGATAAACAGAGGCGAGACCAAAACTTATAATACATGCGCACGGTACTCTCTAATATACACATTTCGAGGGTTTAAGGGCTCGCAGAGCTGCATTTAAATGGTCAACTAAAAATTATATATTCTTCATTATATGCGAACACAATTTTTGTTTGCTGGTTAATTTTTCATTTCTTTAACTAATATATTCTGCTCCGGTGTGTTTTACTCGAATAAATGTGATTGTATTTCGCATGGCCGGACGGGACACACACAACGGAGTCGCGGGGAATTTGATCCACGCTAGTCCAGAAAAATTATATTAACATAAATTTTCTTACGAAAATACAGCTTACCTGCAGAGTAAAACAGCGAACATCAAAATTTGTCCAAAGAATATATTTGTTTATTTTACTTCTTCACTTTCACATAACGTAATGTAATGTGCAAGTGAAGTTGACCAATATATACTCCTTGGACAGTTTGAGCCGCTTAGCTCTGCAGGCAGTGTTTAATTTTCCCTTTTTGTGTTCAGTAATCCGTTAATCCGTAAAACCTTTAAATTCCTATTATTTTAAAGTGTTATACATGTTTTGCCGGAACGAGTGAAGGCAATAAGGAGCTTTATTCCTTTCAATCAGAAACTTGCTAGTGTTGACAAGTATAAGGAGATTGTTTGCAAAGTCATGAGCTTATGTTATTTCCAGTAAACACAGTTTTGTTGATTGGTCACGGAATTAACCCTTGTGATAACACCCTCTGCCTTCTAAGACAATGCCTCCCGGCATTGAAATGGATATGGAATTGGTTAAACTTCAGTATTTACGTAAGTGTCCTTGCACATCTTGGTTGATAGTTCTCTAGTTGCCGTTGTTGGATATTTCTTGAAGATTTTGGTCTTCTGTTCCCACCCCTTTTGACGTAGATTTTCCCTGAGAGTACCATGCATGAGTTATTGATAGAGAAATACTGTAGTGCCTTTGATAAAGATACAAAACGCTTTTTGTTCCGCGGGTGTGGGGGGGGGGGGGGGGGGGGGGGTTAATGCCTCGATAACTTAACAATGTTAATTTCGGGTAAGTAGTGGGTACAGAGGTGCTGTGGGTTTATTTATGGGATTAGCTTGGTCAATATCTTTATTTGATGTGCTGTTTAGGTCCCTAGGTGTTATATAGTTACCATGTCTTACCCATAAAAAAATTAAGAATTCGTCGGCCAAAATTCGATTAAGTTTATACATGGTGAAAGGTGTTATAAAAAATCTGGACTTGGGAAAAATGCGTTTGTTGGAAAAGGTTGAAGAAATGAAAAAGTCATCCCAAGTTATGGAAACCATGGGCCAATACGTAAACTTAGTGGTGACGTCTAAAATAAAGTTTTCAGCATGGAAAGAGCAGTATTTTAAGCAGGAAGGGAGATTTATTACGGGTAGCATTACAGATGAGTTACCGTTTGTTATTTGTAAGATAAGACTGTTTTGTTGTCGGGGTTTTAGGAGGAAAAGGGCGCAGAGAAATAGAGAGAGTAAAATTATTATACTTGCGGGTGTGCTTATGTACATGTGTATAGTATGCAAATCTGTGTAAAGTGTTTGTGGCAATGTAGTGGTGTCTGTGTTGTGTGGAAAGTAGTGGAAGGGGGGGTAGCGTCATAGCTTTAGCTGTATGAAGAGTTGACGCTAATGCTACAGCTTTTGTTATTGTTTTCAGTTTGCACCACATAAAAATGAATCCAAGAATACAAAGACCACTGAGACCTGTTGAAATAATTAATAGAAGGAATTTTGAATCAAAAGTGTCATTTAAAAATAATTTACCGTCCAGGATGGGTTCAGCCAAAGAACTAAAAATAACTTGATTTTTCTTTGTGGCCTTTACCATTGTTTTTAGATTCAGGTGGGCCTTGTGATCGTTTGCAATGATGCTTGAGAGGTTGTGATGATATAAATTGAAAGATGGGATATCTATTGTGGGTGGGTTATTGAATATTGAATCGGCCCGAATTTTTGGTAAGACGCCTCCTGAGAAGAATTGTTGTAATAGTGCTAAGTTAACTGGGTATTGTATTGTAGTGATGTTTGCTTTATGTTGACAGTGATTCCACCTGTGAGGTACGTGTATGTGTGTAGCTGAAAATGAGCAGTGGCAGGGTAGTTCTACTACACAGAATGAGCACCCAAGTAAGTGTTGTGTTTGGGAAGTGCATGTTATGTTTATATGTGAAATGTTAGACATTAGGAACTTGGAGTGTGTTAATTGTTGTATTGTTGGGGTTATACTGTGCTGCCTGAAGCGAAAGTCACACGTGTTGTTAATTGAAGTGGTGTTAGCAAGGTACAGTGAGGATGAGCAAGATGGCGATTTCATTGACCTCAAGATTGGATGGAAAGAGCAGTAATAGTGATTATTGTTAGTGTGACAGTTGATTAGATCTAGTGTTTTAATTTCTATATAAAATTGATTGTCTTTACTAACTGCAAGATAAGTTGGGAGGTTCAAGATTTGAGTGGCATGTGATGACGACGAGTTAATGGGTACCGGATAGCTTAATATTTTATACATTTCAAACGGAAATTGAATTGTTGATATTGGGATATTCAAACTAATATATATATCCTTGTCATGGCGAAGTACCGTGTATTTCACTGCCGTATAGTACGGGAGAGTGTGGTGAAACAGCAGGCTGAAAGGTGAATTTTTCGCGTTCAGTACGCTAGATATATTTTTGAGTGTTGCTTCAATAACAGATGGTGGTAAGATTTGGGGAGAGAGCTTACCCTGCAACAAGGATACGATTCCGATGTACATCTCTTCGAATCTCAGTTGCAATGATAATGACTCGCTTGTTTGTTCTAATAACAGTGCTGATAAATGATCTCCCATACTTTTTATACGGACAACAGAGTCATACAATGTTTTATACACTTCTTTAATGGCAAGGAAATTATTTTTGATAGCTTTTAGTGAACTGGTAATTCTCCTGTCCGTTGATTTCATATATGAAGTAAGAGATTTGAGTTCGTGGCTAAACAAATGTGATATTTCAATATTTTGCTTCTGCACGGCTGCTACTCGTTGCGACAATTTTTGCATGTCTTCTTCCGTAGCGGTTCCAAACAATGTTTTACTGACACTGCCAACGAATGGTAACCAAGACCTTTTTCTTCGCCTAACGGGTTTTGGGAGTTGGTGGCTTGGTAATAGTTTATAAATATCGATAAGAGTGTTTTTAATTTTCTCTACAGTATTTTCATGAATGTTCATAAGTTTTTCTGCAGTTTTGGGAATATTTGAGCATTTTTCTCCACAATGAAACTGAGAGTTGGAAAATTCCGATACTGTAGGGAGTCTTAGCTGAAACGTGTGTGTCCAGTAGTGTGCTGTAGAAACTAAAAACTTATCTTGCTGTAAAACAACTCCGTAATTCAAACGTTGTAGTACTTTAGTTCCACTTGTTGTATTTAGTACACATGTGAGAGTAATTATCCCAAAGAGAAGCCTCATGTCCATTTTTTTCTACAAATAGAAGAAAGGAGAGCAAGAGTTAGAGTTTGTGTGGATATAGTCGCGGGAATACTTTGTGAGGACTGGCCATGCCCTCTAGCACTAAAAAACGCAAAATATTTGCAAAATTTGAATTCAGGCGAGTGTATCCAAGGCAATGGAGAAAGAGAAAGAGAGAGAGAGAGAAAGGATTTGAAGAAAAAAAACGGACGGTTGGATTACTTTTAGAATAATCTATCAAAGTACGGTAAACATAAGAAGAGCCGAAGTAAACTGTTTGTCTTGAAAAGCATTTCAGCAAATTGTTTTTATAATTTCACAGTCAATGTCGACACATTGTTCATCCTAATAAAATTTAATTTACTTATTTTTATTAATTGTATATTAAGGTTTGTTTATCAAGCTTTATTTATTTATTTATTTATTATCTATTAATTTATTATTTATTTATTTAATTAATTTATTATTTAGTAGTTATTTATTTATCATTATTATTTATTCAGTAGTTTATTTATTTTATTTATTTATTTATTTATTTATTTGTTATCACAACTTGTGGCAGCTTCCGCTATTTGAGCGGCCTGTTCAAGTTCGGCTATGTTTGAGGGGTTTTGTTGCGTGACGGCGATTGGGGGGGGGGGCGTGATGAACCGATCGAGTAGCCACCGCCCAATCGACTGCCGAGAGTCGATTGGATGGTGACCACTTGACAAATCCATCTGCCCAATATGTTCTCAATAAGCTGATTACATTAATAAATTTTTATGAGTTACTGACGGCTAATTATATAAATAAAACGACTAAAATAACATCTACTTTCAATATTTACAAATATAAAAATATGAGTGAGATTCGATTGTTTTCACCGAAAAGTTTACAATAAAAATCGTAGCAAAAGCCTGCCGCTGTTTCCCAATCGATATGTTTCCACATATCGATTGATAAACAGAGGCGAGACCAAAACTTATAATACATGCGCACGGTACGCTCTAATATACACATTTCGAGGGTTTAAGGGCTCGCAGAGCTGCATTTAAATGGTCAACTAAAAATTATATATTCTTCATTATATGCGAACACAATTTTTGTTTGCTGGTTAATTTTTCATTTCTTTAACTAATATATTCTGCTCCGGTGTGTTTTACTCGAATAAATGTGATTGTATTTCGCATGGCCGGACGGGACACACACAACGGAGTCGCGGGGAATTTGATCCACGCTAGTCCAGAAAAATTATATTAACATAAATTTTCTTACGAAAATACAGCTTACCTGCAGAGTAAAACAGCGAACATCAAAATTTGTCCAAAGAATATATTTGTTTATTTTACTTCTTCACTTTCACATAACGTAATGTAATGTGCAAGTGAAGTTGACCAATATATACTCCTTGGACAGTTTGAGCCGCTTAGCTCTGCAGGCAGTGTTTAATTTTCCCTTTTTGTGTTCAGTAATCCGTTAATCCGTAAAACCTTTAAATTCCTATTATTTTAAAGTGTTATACATGTTTTGCCGAAACGAGTGAAGGCAATAAGGAGCTTTATTCCTTTCAATCAGAAACTTGCTAGTGTTGACAAGTATAAGGAGATTGTTTGCAAAGTCATGAGCTTATGTTATTTCCAGTAAACACAGTTTTGTTGATTGGTCACGGAATTAACCCTTGTGATATGTACCCTAGGTTGGTGACCCTGCAATAAGCGACCTGTTGAGGTGATGGAAACACTTTGCTCATTCTGTTGAATTTTCTTTTCCGATCAGGTTAGGCACAACAACAAAATTCCATCTAGCAGTTTTCCAGCAAAGATATCAGGTTTTATGCTTCTAAACCATTTGAACCCATGAGGCCGCTTTTCCGTACCGGGAACATGATACGTCATAATTTCATTCAGTAGAATGTCTGCAAAATGAATGTGTTGGGCAGACCAATCAATGTTTTAGCCTTACGGCTACACGTTGTAAATACGATTTGGTCTACCCCGATATAATGAATATGGACTCTCCCAATTCCTGCCACTGAACCGACATGGGGGATACCACCAGGGCTCAATGTGTCAACTTTAAAACTTTTCTTCGTAATCGCTGGAGACGTGATGTACCAACGATGTAAATGACGTTTCACCAAAATGATAATGATTTCATAAAAAATGGGTTTCGCTCATGAAAACAAAACTCTGTCCATCCCGCAAACTTGATTTTCTGAGTATCTATCCAATCCGAAATGGCATGAAATTCAAAACCTCTCACCCGAGTGAACGAGGGACAGTAAATCTTTGGAGTAAAAATTTCAAAACCGTTGTTTTAGATGTGTAATTTATAATCCGAAGAAAATTTCCCCGGCTATTTGCTTTCAACTTTGTGCTTCGTTTTTCTGATTTTCAAAGTCCAACGCAAAATGATAATCACAAATTATCTACTTCTACTTTCATTCCATTAAAAATACAAATTTACAAAAATTTACAAAATACAAATACAAACAAATTTAAATTATAAAATACTACTTCTTTTAGTCCAGGCACTTTCAAATGAGAAACAAGATTCAAAGCTAATTGAACCAAATATATTATTGAATTGCACTTCTGAGATATCTACAAGTCAAATTGTCCGGAAGTCAAACAAAATATGCTTGGCCGGAGTATATAGGAGATAGTAGGAACCCCAAGCGGGCCGTAGGCCCGCAAAGGGTTCCACATACCCAGTCAGATAAATGTGTTCCAGAACAGAATTCTCTATAGCCGTCAATGTGATTTTTGAAGTGGACAGTAAATTTCAGTGAAAAAAACACGTAACTTCCGGTGTCGAATTGCCCATGCAATTGCAATTGGCCTGGCCCCCTCTGGAAATCAAATGTTTTTTGTTTCGCCTCAAAGCTTTGCGTGATACATTGGCCTACATATCTACACTTCAGGGGTAACCAGGCCTTCTCAACCGAGAACCGCGACAAATCAGCGGCCGGACAAAGTGTTACTATTATTACTCGAGTTCTGTCCTTCTGGAGGTTTGTCAACATGCTCAGCAGATGATCTCGTCATTTCAGATCGAACTCTCAGTCCTGATTTCGTTGCAGCTTGTCTGCCAGTGATAACCTCAATCGAAAAAAACGTACATATAACCGATAATATAACTGATAATTGTTGTTATATTGGTGCGATTGTATACAGATATGCATTGACACGTACCTCGTGAAATATCAAGATGAACGGAAACTCAGTTGTTGAATTATCCGAATGTTAAGGTGTTGTAAAAGTAAGGAAAAGTTTGCTTGAAAAAAGGGTATACGGACGTTTCGTCCGCAAGCCGAGTCGTCCGCTTGTCAAGGAAAATATTGTCTGCACATTTTCTACATTTCGAACAAGACACCCACCCCCTACTAACGTGTGACATTTCCCCAGATTAAGCCCAATATTCTCACATACAAAGCCTCCTGATGTTGTACTTGTATTTGTGTTAAGAGTGTGATGTACAACATCATCTTTAAGGTTTGAAACACAAATGATGTCATATATTGGCTGATATATTGATATGTTTTTAAAAAATTGCACAAGTTGGAAATGCACATTTATGGTGCACTCAACAGACTCACCCACCCCCACATCACGTCTTGCAATTTTTGGTCCCCCCCCCCCAGGACCCCTCTCCCCCTGGAATAATTGCAAAATTATAAGATTATGTTACGGAACTTAATATAACAAGTTTTGATGCATTTCTTAATATAATTATAACACGTTTTGATGCGTTTCTTAATATTATTAATTCCTATAATACATTTGCTAATAATTTCGTGATTATTCATTGTAAAGCGCCGGTGATGCTCTTCCAAGAATAATTGCAAAATTATAAGATTATGTTGCAGAATTTTAATAAACTATAAATTTTGATGCGTTTCTTAATATAATTAATTCTTATAATACATTTGCTAATAATTTTGCTATTATTCATTGTAAAGCGACGGTGCGCCTCTTGGGTACCTTTGTTATCACCTAGGGACGAGAATGAGTGTTTTGGGGTGCGATCCAAAATTCAAGATGGCTGCCAGAGGCCATTTTGTACCAAAATTAGATACAATCAGTTTTTTGTACACAACTTCTATACGGCTCAGGCTAGAGGCTAGAGCCCGTATTTATGAACCAATCTTTACGAAACGTCTTGGGTACCTTTGTTATCACCGTGGGATGAGAGCGAGTGTTTTGGGGTGCAGTTCAAAATTCAAGATGGCCACTAGCAGCCATTTTGTACCAAAATTAGTGCAATCAGTTTTTTGTACAGAACTTCTGTATGAAAGTTCTGATTTGAATAAATTGTTGTATGAATGTTTAGTAACATGGCATACATCACAAAAAATACTGTATAATACAGGTTTTTTTCTCTTGCAGAAATTATGCAAATTAGATGACCTTTGATTTATTCAGTGCTTCTTATACACTGTAAGTGCACATGTCAATACGCTAAGGCTGGAGGCTGTATTTATGAACCGATCTTCATGAAACTTCTTGGGTACCTTTGTTATCACCTTGGGATGAGAACAAGTGTTTTTGGGTGCGGCCCGAAATTAAAGATGGCTGCCGGCTTTCACACTGTTGCTTACTGAGGTGAAGTCACTTTACCATTACCAAGCTACCTACTAAATACCTAAGGGAAGATTTTTCAGTGCACTCTTATTACTTCAGTGCCCATAATTCTCAAATATGACATTAAAACCAATCACATACTTATACTGCTTAAATCTATTCACATAATCAGAATACACCATCAGGGGTGCATTAGCTCAGTAGGTAGAGGTGCAGACTGCAAGCCGAGAGATCCTCGGTTCGAATCCACCTGCGGCAACAGCTTTGTGTCCTTGGGCAAGACACCTCACCCCCCACTACCCATGTGGGGGCAAGGTATGCTGTGTACTAAGGCATACTGCATGTTCTTGGTGCACCTGTCTTCGAACAAGGCTAACCCAGCTTGTGTAGTATGTTGGGAAGCTCACAGTTGCTTGCCATTGCTCAGTGGTTCTCCTGGGGTACTCTAGTTTCCTCCATCCATAAAACTGCCATGGTCACAATAAGCTGTTGTGCAGATAAATGTGACCTTAATCACCAATCAATAAATAATAAAAAGAACACACCACCTCATACCCGTTTAGACTCTCCAGTTTTCATTCACCTTGGTATCCCTCGGTTTGCCTTGGTGTTTAGTATGCCCGCCAGAAAAGGAGTGATTTCTTTTTCTAAAAGAGCAAAACAAGAAACAGTAATTTTTAACAGGTAGTAACGAAATAATTTTCATGAAGCGCACAATTTTAGCTGAAAAAACGCAGGGGGATATTTACAAATCTTATTTTATTACTGGCACCAGATACTGGTCATGAAAATTGCTGTTTGTCATCAATACTTGATCAAGTTTCTGACAAAGCACATTATACTATTCCAGTATGTTAGCGACTGGACATAATCGCACAATTTGATGTTGGTTTACCACTATATACTGGCTTAGCCAGGAAATCTAAGTTACATGTAGGGGCAAGAGTAATATCTAGTGGGAGTGGGGCCTGGTAATAAAGAATATGATGCACAGAATCACCTGAGCTACATAGCAGTGAGATAGGGGCGAGGACAAGAGGGTGTGTGACCCTCTCATGATCTCATCAGTGGAGGGGTCGGGTGCACCTCCCCCCGACCCCCCCCCCCCCAAAAAAAAATTTGAAATTCAAGACAGTAAAACACAATTACCTTGACTCTGTGTCCATTTGTGTCCATAATAAGTTGCGAACAAGCATAAATATCTAGATATTAAAATGTCTTCTGGGATGTTCATTATATGGGTTAACAGGAGAGAGGGGTGGGGGCATGAATGCAATTGGGGACCGAATATCCTCAGAAAAAGTATGGGGGCTGAATCTTCCTGTGACTGAATATTCATGAACCCCTTTTTTTCAAACTAAATTGCCCATTACTTATAAAGCACCATAACTAAGGCAAAAACAATACTATGAAATTTACAAGTCTGAAATTCTATAAATTCCAAATAAATTTACACAAATTATATAGCAAAATGAAGGATGTGGTGTATAGAACCCCAAAAGTATGTGTGCACCTCACGCACTGACACACAGTCGACATCAGACATCAGCGGTTCCTGAAAGTGTGCTATCGGTACCATATTTGTACCATAACTGATAATAATAAAATAATATTTCATTAGAACAACAAACACAGGAATTCAAAATGCAGCCTCAAGGCAGCATGGTGGTGAATGCCAACACTTCCCCATTGTCCTTGAAAGGAGGAGTCCTTTACAAATAGGTTTTTGTTTTGTGATACTCTGGATACTCTCCATTTTTAGCTCAACTTTGACAAAGTCAAATTTAAGGTTATGTCATGGCCCATTGTCCGTCTGTTCGGGAACAGCAATTCAATACGGCTCGGGCTAGAGGCTGTATTTATGAACCGATCTTTACGAAACTTCTTGAGTACCTTTGTTATCACGTGGGATGAGAACGAGTGTTTTTGGGTGCGGTCCAAAATTCAAGATGGCCTCCAGCAGCCATTTTGTACAGAAATGAGTGCAATCAGCGTTTTTGTACAGAACTTCTGTATGAAAGGTCTGATTTGAATAAATTTTTGTATGAATGTTTAGTAACATGGAGTACATCACATATAATACAGGTTTTTTTTCTCGTTGTGAAATTATGCAAATTAGATGAACTTTAATTTATTCACTGCTACTTACATGTATACCCAGTAAGTGCACATGTCAATACGGCTCGGGCTAGGCTGTACAGTATTTATGAACTGATCTTCATGAAACTTCTTGGGTACCTTTGTTATCACCTTGGGATGAGAATGAGTGTTTTTGGGTGCAGTCCAAAATTCAAGATGGCTACCAGTGGCCATTTTGTACTGAAATTAGGTACAATCAGTTTTTTGTACAGAACTTCTATACAACTTGGGCTAGAGGCCGTATTTATGAACCGATCTTTACGAAATTTCTTGGGTACCTTTGTTATCACCATGATGTTAGAATGAGTGTTTTTGGGGGGAGTCCAAAATTCTAGATGGCCGCAGGCAGCTATTTTGTACTGAAATTACTGCAATCAGTTTTTTGTACGGAACTTCTGTATGAAAGTTCTGATTTGAATAAATTTTTGTATGGTTGTTTAGTAACATGGAATACATCACATAAAATACAGGTTTTTTTCTTGTACAGAAATTATTCAAATTAGATGAACTTTGATTTATTCAGTGCTACTTATACACAGTAAGTACACATGTCAATACGGATTGGGCTAGGGGCTGTATTTATGAACGGATCTTCACCAAGCTTCTTGCATACCTTTGTTATCACCTAGGGACGAGAACGAGTGTTTTGGGGTGCGATCCAAAATTCAAGATGGCTGCCAGTGGCCATTTTGTACCAAAATTAGGTCCAATCAGTTTTTTGTACACAACTTCTATACGGCTCAGGCTAGTGGCCGTATTTATGAACCGATCTTTACGAAACGTCTTGGGTACTTTTGTTATCACCGTGGGATGAGAGCGAGTGTTTTTGGGTGCAGTTCGAAATTCAAGATGGCCACTAGCAGCCAATTTGTACTAAAATTAGTGCGATAAGTTTTTTGTACAGAACTTCTGTATGAAAGTTCTGATTTGAATAAATTTTTGTATGAATGTTTAGTAACATGGAATACAGTTAAAACTAAAAGTCCTGTCCTGAAATGCGCACAAATAGCACGTCGATATGCGTGTTAATCTACGCGATATGACCATAGTAAGGCAATCAAATTCTGTAAATATGGCCTGTGCACAAGCACTGTTTCAGCCAATGGACCTCCGGGTAACCCGGAGGTCCATTGGCAGAAACATTGCCCGTGTTTGCTATAAGTAACCAGGAGAACCTGCCGTGCTTTGGATGCCATTCGATATGACAATTGCGCGCAATTCATACGCGCAATTAAGCCTAGATAAGCACACAGTTCGTGACAGGACTTCTAGTTTTAACTGTACATCACAAAAATACTGTATAATACAGGTTTTTTTCTCTTGCAAAAATTATGCAAATTAGATGACCTTTAATTTATCAGTGCTACTTATACACTGTAAGTGCACATGTCAATACGCTAAGTCTGGAGGCTGTATTTATGAACCGATCTTCATGAAACTTCTTGGGTACCTTTGTTATCACCTTGGGATGAGAACGAGTTTTTTTTTGGGTGTGGCGGCCCGATATTAAAGATGGCTGCCAGCTTTCACACTGTTGCTTACTGAGGTGAAGTCACTTTACCATTACCAAGCTACCTACTAAATACCAAAGGGAAGATTTTTCAGCGCACTCTTATTACTTCAGCACCCATAATTCTCAAATATGGCATTAAAACCAATCACATACTAGTACTGCTTAAATCTATTTACATCATCAGAATACACCATCAGGGGTGCATTAGCTCAGTAGGTAGAGGTGCAGACTCCAAGCCGAGAGATCCTCGGTTCGAATCCCACATGCAGCAACATCTTTGTGTTCTTGGGCAAGACACTTCATCCCCACTACCCATGTGGGGGCAAGGTATGCTGTGTACTAAGGCATACTGCATGTTCTTGGTGCACCCGTCTTCAAACAAGGCTAACCGTGCTTGTGTAGTATGTTGGGGAGCTCACAGTTGCTTGCCATTGCTCAGTGGTTCTCCTGGGTACTCTAGTTTCCTCCATCCATAAAACTGCCATGGTCACAAGCTGTTGTGCAGATAAATGTGACCTTAAACACCAATAAATAAATAATAAAAAGAACACACCACCTCATACCCGTTTATTCTCTCCTGTTTTCCTTCACCTTGGTATCCCTCGGTTGACTCGGTGTTTAGTATGCCCGCCAGAAAAGGAGTGATTTCTTTTTCTAAAAGAGCAAAACAAGAAACGGTAATTTTTAACAGGTAGTTACGAAATAATTTTCATGAAGCGCACAATTTTATGTTAGTTAATAGTTGAAAAAAATGCAGGGTGACATTTGCAAATCTTATTTTATTACTGGCACCAGGTACTGGTAATGAAAATTGTTGTTTGTCATCAATACTTGATCAAGTTTCTGACAAAGCTCATTATACTATTCCAATATGTTAGCTACTGTACATAAGCACACAATTTGATGTTAGTTTACCATTATACTGGTGCTAAGCCAGGATATCTAAGTTACATGTAGGGGCAAGAGTAATACATGTATCTAGTGGGAGTCATAAAGAATATGATGCACAGAATCACCTGAGCCACATATCAGTGAGATAGGGGTGAGGACAAGAGGGTGTGTGACCCTCTCATCAGTGGAGGGGTCTGGTGCACCCCTCCCCCCCCCCCCAAAAAAAAAAAAAAAAAAAAACAACAAAATTTGAAATTCAAGACAGTAAAACACAATTACCTTGACTCTGTGCTGCTGTGTACTGGTCACTTTCTGTGGGTGGGCAAAATTTCTGCGGATGCAATGATATTAGTTTTCAAACATTGTTTACAGCAATAATCGTCAAAAATTTAATTAATGAACCACAGGATACAATTCGGTGCTTCATTAATTAAAAATTTATTGATGATGATTTTCTATTACCTGGAAAAAACATGCATGGACATCATGCACTGCCCATGCAAGGATTATGACCAGCAACTGTACTGTATGTCTGTGTCACTGCTATGAGCAGGGACTAATCTAAATGGGTGGGTGTGTTTACAAATATTCATATTTTTTAACACCTGATAACAAAGTAATATAAGTTTATAAACAACCACACAATTGACTTTTAATTACAATACTCCTAATTCCTATTAAACATATATGAATGTTTATTAATTTTGTGGAATTTTTACACTATGTATGAAGCTTATTTGGGCCTGTATGTTTGTTAAAATTGCCCTTCCACTACGGAGGACTTTTTGAAATCAGTCTACACTGGATTGTGTGGTATTCCTTTGTGTAAGAGAGTGTATTCATTGTAATAATATTCATGCATAAGTTCATGTTCTTGGTTTGTTTTAGGCCTCATAATCTACAGAATAGCTTGGATGGAGGTGTATTCCATCACTTGAGTGCAAGAAGGCTTTGCAATGCTGCATGTATAGCATAAACCTTGTTGCACTCCAGGGACAAATTTATCAATTTTAATAACATGGATAAAATATCGGACATGAACTGTTTAATTTTTTTTTTTTTAGCCCACTTCGACAAAGTTAAGCAGGGCTTATCTAATCACTCTCCATCCATTGTCCATCCGTCCATCTGTCATCCATCCACACCATGTTTTGGTCAATTCAAGTTAAAGTTTGTGTGAGTAATAGTACCAAATGGGTATTACATTTTTGTTTAACTCAACATGCCCAGCCCCATAGGGAGGGGGTGGGATAAAATGCTCCCAAAATATTTTTAAAATCTTATGAACCAGTGGGTACAGTGACTTTATATTCGTTATGGAACTATCTTTTGAGGTGTAGAATCACTCTTGTTCAAACGTACTTTGTGAAGCAATATTTGGCTTTGTAATGGCAGTGGTTAGATTTTTGGTACCACCTAAAATTTCTATTTTCCGAACCGATGGTCCGATTTGAATGAAATTCAGTATCGTGGTAATATTGGGTCATAAGTACTTACCTCATGCAAAAAACCCCTGCATCCCCATGGAACCCCAGGAGCAAAAAATAGAAATGTTTTCAAACTCCCATGTTTCCCAAACCACTTGGAACAGAGAACTGTTATGTGGTATGAAGCATCCTTAGAACCAGTAGAATTGAATGGTAAAAAAAATGCCCTCTGTTGTTGTTAGAGAGTTCTGCAGAGGGCATCAGAATAATGTTGGTGGAGCATTTTTGCAAACATTTTAGAAAATCTTTTCTCAAGAACCAATGTTCAGAATCTTTTGATATTTGGTATACAGCATCCATAGAGGGGTCAGATACAAGTTTGTTAAAATGAAGCCCATTCGTTCATATTTGGACTCAATGCAGGAGCCCAAATTTTATGGGGAATTTTCTTTAAAAATCTTCTTCAGAACCACGAGTCAGAATTTTTTAATGTTTGGTACCCTCATTGTTATGATGGTCAGATTCAAGATTGTTCAAACCAAGTCCCTATGTTAATATTTGGGCTTTCTTTGGTAGCCCAAATTTAACTTAGGGCTGTATGGGGAAGTTTTTTTTAAAAAAATCTTCTTCTTCAGATCCACCAGTCAGAATGCTTTCGTATTTGGTATACAACATCTCTAAGGGGGAGGGGTGGGGGTGGGGGTGAGATTCAAGTTTGTTCAAATCGGGTCTGTAGGTTAAAGTTTGGGCTCACTATGGTAGCCCAAATTTTAACTTTGTGCAATATGAGGAAATTTCTTTAAAATTTTGTTCTTCAGATCCACCAGTCAGAATGCTTTCATATTTGGTATACAGCATCTCTGAGGAGATCAGATTCAACTTTGTTCAAATCGAGTGCCTGGGTTGATATTTGAGCTCCCTATGGGAGCCGGAATTGGCCAAGTAGCTGAAGAATTAGACATTTTTTATTCGGTACCCCCAAGAGGTGAAGAGTAATCTACATAGGTTGTATCAAGGTGCTTGAGAGGGGAGCTTCACATTTTACATCGTAATCAACTAAAGGAAAGGCATGATGCTTGGACTGTTTTTGTCACTCCTGAGGGGCTCAAAGATTTGCAGTGTATCCTATGGAGATGGATTGCTTAATGTAGATTCATTCTTGGACTCTTATATCGTGTTCTGTTCTCTGTTTATATCGTGTTCTGTTCAAAGTGAGCACTTCAGGCTCTGTAGGGCCTCTTGTTTATTTATTTATTGGGTTTTAAGAACACTTTCGAAAGCCAGCAGCTGCAAGTTTCTTCTCAAGCATCTCGCACAACTGCAGCACTCATGGTCCACTGAGTTTTTAGCTCACCTGACTTTCAGTTAGGGTGAGGTGTAGTGATCACTTGCCGTCTGTCGTCCGTCGTCCGTGAACATGGTAATTGCGTCTTCTCCTCCAAAACTGCTGAACTGATTAATCATTTAAGTGAAATGTGAGATGCTTGTTTGTTATGACATTGCATTTTGATTTTGCTTAAATCAAGTTGCCCTGCCCCCAGTAGGGCCATGCCACAAAATTTTGCCTAAATCTTAAAAAAATCTTCTCGTGAACCAGGAGTAGCAGAGATTCGATATGTGGTGTGCTGCTTCCTTTTGAGGTGTAGACTCAGTTTTGTTCAAGAGAAGTTTGTGGGTCTTTATTTGCCTTTATTATTGGAGGGCATGTATTTTTGCCCCGCCCAAAATTTCTGTTTTTCGAACCAAGAGGCTGATTTGAACCAAATTTAATTTTTGGTTTTATTTGATCATAAGTAATTAATTTATGCCCCAAAATATTTTCCCACCCCCCCATGGGAACCGCAGGAGCTAAAAATAGAACAAAATTCAAAACGCACATATCTCCAAAACTACATGGCACTGAGAATTCTTATTTGGTGTGAAGCTTCCTTGGGACCAACAGAATGGAATGGTCTAAGCAAATTTCTGTCAGGTCAATCATGGGGTACTTTTTCGAGACTTTGAAAAAATGCTTAGTCAGCGTTCTGTAACACTGTGGGTAATGGGAAAAACATTTAAGACTACATTTCTCCCAAACCATTGCTCCAAAAGCTTTCAAATTTCACATATACCATCTTTGCAAGATTTTTTTTACACGTTTATTGAAATCAAATCCCTGGGTCCATATTTGGCCTCTATGGGAGTCCAAATGTTGAAATTAGTGCAGTATGAGGAATATTCTTTAAAAATCTTTTTCTTCAGACCCACCAATCAGAATCTTTTGATATTTGCTATGCACCATCATTAGGCGGGTGAGATTTAAGTTTCTTCAAGCCAAGCCTATATTTTGGCTCACCAGGGTTTTGCAAATTGCGAGAACGGTGATTTCATTCCTCTGATTTTCTTGCAAATGCTTGTTAAGAAGATCCATATTTACCATTCCCCCAAAATTATAAGCATTTTTTCATCAGATAGAATTTAATCAAATTAAATTAATTTTAGAGCTGAAACGATTAAAGGGTTTTCGTGATTGATTAATCGCATGGGTTAACCTTGCTTAACCGATTAATCACTTGCCCCAATAGGTAGCTGAATAATTGCTGTACCGTTGACCATTTATATAATTAAAACTTTACTCAGCATAATGGACAAAACCGGGCAGCGCCATATACAAACATGTCCATTCAAATTTTATTATATTTTCAATTTTTGTCTCAAAAGATAGCTTATGACCCCTCATTGGAACAAGCTCATTGAGCTTGTTCCAATAAGGGGGGGGGGGGGGGGGGCATAAGCTATGTTTTTGAGACAAACATTGAAAATCTTTAGAATTTCTTGTGCAAGTATCGTCTGCTACCTGCATTTGGTGAAGGGTTGAGAATGACCGTTTTCAGCTACTGATACAGTATAATGATCATGCAAGTGAACAAGTATTTTGGCACGTAACTGGCATGCATTTCTCTGTCTCATGCAATTGATGTGAGCCAGTGTGACAATGTTTGTCTGTTTTGGCGCAAGTTTGTTCCATAGTTAACCCATACAGGGTATTTTTTGTTTTTAAAAATTTGATTAACAGTTTCCATCTTGGTTTCAAAAAGTGATGATAAATAGTGAATATAAGCTTACTCAATATGAAAGAAAAATTGTTAGCAATTGGACATTTTTGTATAGCATTTTGCGATGTGAATCCAGCCATCAAATACCCTGCCATATAGTACCGTACTTCAAAAGTAACGGTTAACCGATCAATTACTTTTTTTATCAATCAAGATATTGATCATTGGTTAGTCGATTAATCGGTGTGAGCCAGTGTGAGATTCAAGTTTGTTTACGCCAAGTCCCTGGGTTCATATTTGGGCTCACTGTGGGAGATTCAAGTTTGTTTATGCCAAGTCCCTGGGTTCATATTTGGGTTCACTGTGGGAGCCTGAATTACAACTTAGTTCAAAATGAGGAATATTCTTCAAAAGTATTCTTCACATTCAGCAGTCAGAATGTTTTGATATATACAGTATCCTTAGGGAGGTGAGATATAAGTTTGTTACAGCCAAGTCCCTGGGTTCATATTTGGTCTTCCTGTAGGAGCCCGAATTGTACCAAAATTTCTATTTTCCAAATTGAGAGGCTGATTTGAAGCAAATTTGATATGATGGGCTTATTGGGTCGTAAGTACCTAATTTATGCCAAAACATTTTCCTGTGGCCCTGTGGGAACTGCAGGATCTAAATATAGAAAAAATTTAAAACGCCCATATCTTCAAAACTACATGGCACTGAGAATTTTTATTTTGTGTGACGCTTCCTTACGAACAGCCGAAAAAGAATGGTCAAAAAGAAATTGCCATCAGTTTTATCATAGGGAAGTTTTCCAGGACTTATGCGGAGTCATCATTTTAGTAATGGGAAAAACATTAAAGAATCTTCTTCTCCCATACCACTGCTCCAAAGGCTTTCATATTTTGCATATAACATCTTTGGAAGATTTATTCACATGTTTGTTGAAATCAAATCCTTGGGTCCATATTTGGGCTCTCTATGATTAGATTAGTGCAATATGAGGAATATTCTTTAAAATCCAGTAGTCAGAATCTTTAGATATTAGTATATAGAAGCATCCTTAGGGATGTGAGATTCAAATTTGTTCAAGCCAAGTCCTTGGGTTCATATTTGGGCTCTCTGTGGGAGCCTGAATTATAACTTAGTTCAATATGGGGAATATTCTTTAAAAATCCTTTTTTTTTGAGATCCACCGGTCAGAATCTTTGGATATTTTGTATAAGCTTTTCTTATGAGGGGCAGATGCAACTAAATGTTCAAATAAATTCCCTGGGTTGATATTTAGGCTACCATGTCAGGTGAATGCCATCAGGCCCTCTGGGGCTCTTGTTTGTTTTCTGTTTGACAACATTGCCCTGGCTCTTCTATCTATATTTTTCATTTTAAGTTAGTCACTACATTTATTTAGGCTTCCCAAATTTGTTACTGCATGTCTGTCTGTCTGTCCTTCGGATGAAATGTTTCTTTGCTTTTCATTTGCCTGGGTCAACATTTTAAATAATTTGCAGCTATCTTTCACCCTCCAACCTCCCCCCCCCCCCACACACACAAATACACACACACACACACACACACACACACATACAAATATCTGGGCTGGCAAGTATTGAGTATTTTATCAAAAAAGTGGTACTCAAGTACTACGAGTACTGAGTACTTTGGACCCAGCCTATCACAAGTATATTAAACATCAAAGAGTATATTATATACTTGAAACAAATACAGTACAGTGGCAGTGTACTGCTCACTTTCCATGGATGGGCAATATTTCCACGGATACAAATTCATACAATAATATTTGATGCCAAACACTAACTATAGGTATAATCATCAAAAATTTAAATAATGAAGCACCAGGTACAAACCGATGCTTCATCAATTAAAATTTTGTAGATGATGATTTTTATTGACTGGTAAATGCATGAGTGGACATCACTGCCCACGCGTGTATTACAACCCGTCCACGGTGACTGTACTGTAACTTGTCCTCTTTGTGAACATATTTTCTACAATTTCACTCCTTTTGACAGAATACATGCCTGTGGGGATTAAAACCAAAATAGTGAAAGTGCACTTGTGGATATTTGCAGCACAAGCACAGCACTAATGAATCAATATTTGATGATTTTAGGAATTTTAACAGTGTCATGAGACACCACAGTAGCAGGTACTGGTCATTCTGTTGGAAAAAAATCACTGTTTTATGACTCGATGCGCCTTAACTGAGAAAACGTAGGCTTTTTCTTACAAAGATTGCAGAATATCAAACACAATGTGAAATGTGTTCAGAAGCGAGAATGTGATTAAAAAATAATGGGAAATTCATGTCACCATCAATTTATTTATAAATTAATAAAGTTTTTTAGCTCACCTGAGCAAAGCTCAGTGGGAGCTTTACTGATCACATTCTGTCCGCCGTCCGTCCGGCGTTAACTTTACATTATTCAAATGTTGGGTAAATGTTTACTACCTAATGCCAATTCAGATTTGTTCAAATGAAGTTGCCCCCTTCTCCTGGGTGGTGCCATGCCCCCAAGGGGCACCAAAATCTTCTCATCAACCAGCAGTAGCAGAGACTTGATATATGGTATGCAGCTTCCTTTTAAGGTGTAGACTTGGATTTATTTAAGCGAAGTTTGATGGGCTATATTTGGCGTCGTTATGGGAGGGGCAAAATTTTTGGCCCCGCCCAAAATTTCTATTTTCCGAACCGAGAGGCTGATTTGAATCAAATTTTATGTGAGGGCTTATTGGGTCATAAGTACCTAATTTATGCCAAATTTTCTTTTTCTGTAGCCCCAAGGAAACCACAGGAGCTAAAAATCGAAAAAAGTAAAACGCCATATCTCCAAAACTCCACAGCACTGAGAATTTTTATTTGGTGTGAAGCTTCCTTATGACCAACAGAAAGGATTGGTCCAAAAAATTGCCATCGGTTTTATCATAGGGTACAGTTTCGGGACTTCGAAAACACTTTTTAACACTGTAGGCAATGGAAAAAACATTAAAAAAATCTTCTTCTCTAGATCCAGCAGGCAGAATCTTTCGATATATGGTATGCAACATTGTAGGGTGGATCTGATTCGAGTTTGTTCAAATCCGCCCCCCCCCCCTCCCCCTGGGTTTATATTTGGGCTCAGTATAGGAGCCCGAATTCAAACTTAGTGCATTTCAGGCAAATTTC
This sequence comes from Pictodentalium vernedei, assembly GCA_031216915.1. Classification (NCBI taxonomy): domain Eukaryota; kingdom Metazoa; phylum Mollusca; class Scaphopoda; order Dentaliida; family Dentaliidae; genus Pictodentalium; species Pictodentalium vernedei. Next base: position 316,153,060 of record CM062296.1, on the reverse strand, counting down.
TTAAAAAATCTTCTTCACCAGATTCAGCTGGCAGAATCTTCTGATATTTGGTATGCAACATTGTGGGGTGGATCTGATTCAAGTTTGTTCAAATCGGCCCCCTGGATTCATATTTGGGCTCACTATAGAAGCATTTCAGGCAAATTTCTTTAAAAATCTTCTTCTCCAGATCCGGCGAGCAGAATCTTTTGATATTTGGTATGTGACATTGTGGGGTGGATCTGATTCAACTTTGTTCAAATCAGCCCCCTGGATTCATATTTGGGCTCACTATAGAAGCCCGAATTCGAACTTAGTGCATTTCAGGCAAATTTCTTAAAAAATCTTCTTCTCCAGATCCAGCAGGCAGAATCTTTTGATATTTGATATGCAACATTGTGGGTTGGATCTGATTCAAGTTTGTTCAAATCAACCCCCTGGGTTCATATTTGGGCTCAGTATAGGAGCCCAAATTTGAACTTAGTGCATTTCAGGCAAATTTCTTTGAAAATCTTCTTCTCAAGATCCAGCAGCAGAATCTTTTGATATTGGGTATGCAGCATGCTTAGGGGGTGAGATTCAAGTTGTTCAAGCCAAGTCCCTGGGTTCATATTTGGGCTCACTGTGGTAACCTGAATTATAACTTAGTTCAAAATGAGGAATTTTCTTTAAAAATCTTCTTCAGATCCAGCAGTCGGAATGTTTCGATATTTGGTATGCAGCATCCTTAGGGGGGGGGGGGGGGGGTGAGATTCAAGTTTGTTCAAGCTATGTCCCTAGGTCCATATTTGGGCTCACTGTGGGAGCCCGAATGATAACTTACATGTAGTTCAAAATGAGGAATTTTCTTTAAAAATCTTCTTCTTCAGATCCAGCAGTCAGAATGTTTTAATATTTTTTATGCAGCATCCTTAGGAGGCTAGATTCAAGTTTGTTCAAGCCATGTCCCTAGGTCCATGTTTGGGCTCACTGTGGGAGCTCGAATTGTAACTTAGTTCAAAATGAGGAATTTTCTTTAAAAATCGTCTTCTTCAGATCCAGCAGTTGAAATGTTTTGATATTTGGTGTGCGGCATCCTTGGGGGTGGGGGGGGGGGGGTGGGGGTGAGATTCAAGTTTGTTAAAGCCAAGTCCCTGGGTTCATATATGGGCTCCCTGTGGGAGCCCAAATTATAACTCTGTTCAATATGAGGAATATTCTTTAAAAATAATTTTTTTAGATCCACTTGTCAGAATCTTTGGATATTTGGTATAAGCTTTTCTTAGGAGGAGTAGATGCAACTTGTTGAAATCAATTCTCTGGGTTGATATTTAGGTTACCATGTACAGGTGGGCGCCCTCAGGCCCCCTGGGGTCTCTTGTTTTAGGAAAAAATGCATACTGAGAGCTTGGGGCGGGGGGGGGGGGGGTACATCCAGGGCTATAATTTACCTCATCACTAGGTAAAAGAATATTTGACATCATATATTGAGATAAAATGGCACTTTCTATTGATATTGGTGGATTATATAGCCTCAGCCAGGGCTTATAAGAATCTGAGAATCGATTCCCGTAGAGATCCATGCAACAAAACCAGTGAGAAACCATGTAGCTTCTCGTAACATTGCTGCTAGGATTCACATGAAAAGAACTGAGTCAGTTTAACCCTTTACTTAACACAAAGGCAGCAAATTAAGCAATACAACACTAACATGACCTGAAATATTGTGACACTGGCAATAAAATTTGTACAAATATGGCTGTCATTGGAACCGGCTCTCATCAGCCGGTTCTAGTAACATCCATAATTATTACGCTTGATGAATATTGTTTATTTTTAGCTCACCTGACTGTAAGTCAGGGGGGCGCTTAAATGATGACTTTCTGTCTGTCCACCATCAGTCCATCCTGTCCGGCGTGAACTTTACATTACTAACCTCTCCTCATAAACAACTGAGCCGAATTGAACCAAATTTGATATTCATGTTCCTTATCATATATGAATTCCAGTTTGTTCAAATAACGTTGCCACACCCACAGGGGGCCCCATGCATTTCTCTGATAGCATGCATAAATTGTTTTCCAAAATTGAAAAAAAAATTTCTCCAGAACCATGTATAAGAATCTTTTGATACTTGGTATACAGCATCTCTAGGGGTGGGAGGGATAGGTTCAGGTTTGTTCAAATCAAGTCCCTGAGTTGATATTTGGGCTCCCTATGGGCACCCAAATATCAACAGTGTAACATGAGGAAATTTCTTTGAAAACCTCCTTCAGATCCACCAGTCAGAATGCTTTCATATTTGGAATGCAACATTTGTAGTGGGGTGGGGGGCAGGGGGGGGGGGGAGGGTAGATTGAAGTTTGTTTGAATCGGGTCTCTGGGTTAATATTTGGTCTATCTATTGAAGCCCAAAGTTTAACTCAGTGCAGTATGAGGAAATTTCTTTAAAACTCGTTTTTTTTATTTTCAGATCCACCAGTCAGAATCCTTTCGTATTTGTCTTACAGCATCTCTAAGGGGGTCAGATTCATGTTTGTTCAAGCCAAATCTATGGGTTAATATATGGGCTCATTATGGGAGTGCAAATTAACTCAAAGCAACATGAGAAAATTTCTTTAAAAATCTTTTTCTTCAGACCCACTAGTTTAATGCTTTAATATTTGGTGTACAACATCTCTGGGGAGGTCAGATGTAAATTTGTTCCAGTTTGGTTCCTGCCAGTCAGAACCCTTTCATATTTGGTATCGCAGGAAGGGGGGGGGGGGGGGGGGGGCAGATTTGAGTTTGTTCATTTCAGGTCTGTGGCTTAATATTTGGGCAGGGGTGGGTTAGGTTCGAGGTTGTTCATAAATGTTCAAATCCATTCCTTAGAGCTTTTCCATAAAATTTGCCTTTCAATGTGCAGTGACACAACAACCCTTGGAAGTTTGGCAGTACTTGTCTACAGCTGTCAGAATTGGAAGCAATCAGGAAGACCTATGCTAATAATCATCTAACATGGACAATAGAATTATGAATAATTTCATAACATTATTCCTATGTAGTGTCCATGAACCTTGACTAACTGAATCTGACCCAAAATACTTCTCTGAACCACCTCGTCAGGTGAGCCATTAAGAGCCCGGGGGGGGGGGGAGGGTCGGGGGGGGGGGGGGGTAAAAATCAGTAGTTGGTGTTGTAAAAATTAAAAAAGCTGTATTGGGTAAAGGGTTAACATGTATTATCAGTATGCAACAGGGGTTCAATCATACTGACCTAATAGGATCCTGGCCCATAGCAGGTCTGAATTCTCGGAACGATTTCCGCAAGAATCCAAATGGATTCTCCCAAATGTAGAGGAACTATAAGTCCTGCACAACCCCAATTTTGAAACAAAATGTGGTGGGGCTCTATTTATCTTGCTGTATGATTAATTAAAACAGATTTTGTGAAAAGGTTTTGTGTGCTGATGCAAATTTTAGTTTTATTTTGGGATTTGGGTAGTTTCAAAGAAAGCTGTGAATTGTTATCCCTCCCAACTTATTGGGTAACAGAGTAGAAATTCTGTCGGAGGCAATAACAGTTTTTAAGCCTATTTGACACAGATTGGACAGTTCTCTTCAAAAGAACAAATTTCCCATGCTTTGGACTAGACAGAAGCCAAAAGTTGAATTCTATTGCAGAAATGACTCTTTCATCACATGAAAGAGGTAACTGTATCTTTGGTAGGGTTGGGTTTGCTCATAGGTATAACTGTTGTAAATATTTTAATTAGATTTACATGCCTCGAAAAGTTGCGCTCGGAAATTATCTAATTCCCAAAACTAAGCAGTCTTGGGGAAATATATTGTTTCAATAAACATTTGAAGAAGTCCACTGACATTTTGCATTACTTTTGAATGTTCCAGATGAATAAAGAGGATGATTTGAGGACTTTTAGAACCTAAAAATTTGTTTGACTATTGGTGTGTTTTGTTTGGGAATTCCCTGAGAAATATGAACATGTGACCAGCACTTCCCTTTCTGTTAGTTTTTCTTTTATTTGTTGCATGACCCCTGTTTAAAAATCATAAAAAGGTTGTCTGAAGGGCTATAGTTGACAAAAAATATTTGAATGCTAAATTTAAAATGATGCGGCCATATTTTTTTTTCGCCTGAACGTTATAATGATCGCCTATGGGAAAATATTTAGTACTGCGAAACGTATTCTTGTTTGGCTGAAATTAAACAATTGCAGGAATTCGACTGAATAAACCAAAACGTTTTTGGAGTAATGGTTGCGGAATGAAATATTTCAATACGTTGGATACTTTGGGGTTCCTTCTTACGCCTTGCGTATTGTCATATTATGCTATGGGTAATGAGCCTTTTGATTTTTATGACCTGTCCGATATGTATTTGGCTTCAATACAAAGCGAGCAACCTGTTTAGCGTGTATTACTGTGGGAAGAGGCTATATATATATAAAGCAATTTGATGTGTTCATCTCGACAACGCTCTCTGGAAACAGTTCCAGTCGCAATCAGAATACAGGAGGATGAGAATTGATAAAGGAACTCCAGAGAGCGAGTAATCCCTCTAGAGTCTCGACGGTGCCGGAACAATTTAGTTTATTTCAATTATATAAAGACTAAGACTGGTATTGGAACCCGTTACCGCAAAATGAGTGTTACAAATGATGCCTTTCAAACTACATGTAGTGTTTGATCACACTTTCAGCATACGGACACGGCCACCTTTATATATGTAGCCTCATGGCTCCATCGTATTTACTGACGTCTGAAAAAGCTAGGAATGCGTTAACGGCGGCTGTAATTGTATTTACCGGCCTTGGTAGTACAATTGGTAGTCCTGCGATGTCCTTATTTGCAGAATCCTATGGGATCAACATGGCAATGGTGATATACGCTGGCTTCTGTCTGCTGTCGTTCACTGTTAACGTGTGTATATGGCTACGTTTGCGCAGGTATAATATTTCAAATTTAATTAGTCGTATTATTCCATTACCAAATAAACAGAACTCACCGTTATTTTAAATAATTTTATGAATGAGGAACACAATTACATATTTCACGAGTTTTACAGATTTTAATTTTTTGAGGGAAAGTGGATATGCAGTTTTAAATAGCAATAATCGTCGTCCACTGTTACTAAAGAATCATTTGTGAGAACATCTATCATCGTGACATTGTTCATAGTATGATCATTATCGTCGGTAAATCAAATAAAAACACTCAGAAAAATGGATGCATTATATCCTCACAAATCCTCACAAATCATTAAAACTTTGATTTTATTCGAAAAATTTGTATTTTGTATGTTTCGTATCTTCATAGTCCATCAGTTTAAGGTACATGCAGAAGTGTAAACTCGTGATTTCTGACGTTGATTGTTGAACAAGTAGTAACAATAAAACAAAATGACCTTAACCTCAAAAATGGTTCGCCTGTTTACTAAGTCTGACCACAACTGACCATGTCCGAATGTTTTCAGTTCAACTGATACAAGAAAAAGTATGTATGTTATAATAACACTATTCGTTGTTGCGTACAAAAGTCCAATTTTAATTGATATAGGAATTTCATAAAATTAAACATCCATAAAAGCAGTTCATCTGACTGTTACCATCGAGACAACGATACACCCGAATAAAGGCACTAAAGACCAAACAAAGAGTTTAGAAAACAACAATTAACCTGGTAAATGCTATAAACAATATACATTGTGTATATATTTTATATATAGACAAGTGGATTATATTTTGAAAACCAGTGACATTTGGTAAGATTCGGTCTGTTTCGGTGTAATGGGGGACATTCCTCCACCATCAAGATAAAAAAGATAAACAACGTTGACACAGAAATTGCGTGTCGGATAAAAGCAAATTTGTCGCCTGAGTGCTATAATGTTCTATGTCCCCTGTGGGACAAAGAACATTCTAGCACTCAGGCGACGAATTGACGGCTTTATAAAATGCATTCATACATGTCTGTTGTTGCTAACTCAACCAATAACCCAATCAAATATCCTTGCTCTGTTCTCAGTTATTTGAAGTAACTTCGGCTATAAACAATGCTGATATAATTTGCCTCCTTATGGTAGCAGATGTTAAGTAATTTCGGAAACTCCCTTCATTAAGTTTAGAAATTGACCTGCATTTTTGCAGGTTTTATTGTGCAGTACAACCTTCAATTTGATTTTTGTACGCCAGTGTTATTCAACGGTTAGTCAAAATTCAGAATCAAAATATTTGGTCAAGAATATAGCCTTAATAGAAGACAATGCTCATTTGGAACGTTTTCCTCGAGAGAGTTCAATTTCTCGACGCCTAGCAAACACCGACAGTTTTCACGACAACGTAAAATAAATATGTAGAGCATAAGGTAGTTATTATTGACAAAAAACAAGTGCCGAACTTGAAAGGTGATAACGTGTTACCCGTTTCCGTGCTAGAATTTCGGTACAATAAAGTTACGGCTTAACAGCTTTAACGTAAACAATCGTCACCGACGGAAGAAGAGACACGCGTTGATTGACTTAGCTCCATCTTGGGAGAGGGAGAATGAGGGATATCTCAATGAAATATAACCGCATGACCCTATACTATCCCCAAAGTACTAAACGGCCACTTTCCGTGGAAACCCACTTACAGAGTTCCTCATATAGTCTGTCTCTGATTATAGAATACTTTTATCGTCGTATTTGCCTATGTGCTTTCTGCTTTTAAGACCCATTGTGCATTTTCCAGTAAGCATTTTCTAGCATGTGTAAAGTTGTTATACGTGTTGAGCTGCCAGTGTTCACAACATCGGCAAATCTCGGACGTTCGAACACCATATCCCATTCACGGACTTGTTTAGGAGCCCCATTTACGGAATCCCCCTTACGCTCTTCGGAGTCCCACTTACGGAATCCATTTTATGAAAGCCTACTTAGGGAATCCTTTTATGGGATACGCCTGTGTCACAGAGTCCCCCTTTTCCGAGATATTCTGCGCGGAGTCACTCGTTCGAGTAATTACTCGATAGCTTATTTGGTCGACGAGATTCAAGTCGTTCGAGCAATGCTTGTTCCAACCTTATTTGCTCGATACGATTCGAGTCGTTCGAGCAATGCATCTCCTAATCGCTACTCGATTAGCGTTCAAACTAAGGAACCATACAGGTTTTCGTTAACACAAGGGAGATAATTCTGTATAGGTACCTACATACCATGGAGAATGAAGCGTTCTGATTGGCGGAGGGTAAAAAGTGGGTCTAGGTGGGACTAGAGATAGCTAATACTAAGCAGAACACTTGTTTAATCAGAATAGAGTCAGTAATAGGTAGAACGGATCCAGGGATAGGCAGAGGAAAACCAGGATTCTGGATGAATCTCAGCCAGATAAATAATTCAAGAGCGTATTTGGGTAGTTATATATACTCCAGTTTAATCAAACACATCCACAGAGCACACCCCGCACAGTTGGAAGCAATTCAGGTTCATATTAACCACGTGGCATCAAAGTAGGAATGTACTAACGAGGATTCTCGGAAATCCGAGCTAAATAAACAGTTGTCACACAGTTTCCGGAAATTAGTCATACACTTATACAAAGAAACGACACCCACAGTCCTATAGCGTCCCGTGCCACTTACGTTAGCCAATGAGTCCGATGTAGTCAACAGCTAACGGTTCTAGCATAAATGTAAATCAGAATAAACGAACAACTATACACTGGTTCCGCGTTGTGGAAGCGTCAAAGTAAACTATCGACCGAAAATCCGATGAAGGATTGTGAACCAGCATCCTATGCGGATGCTGTCATATCCATACGGAACAATAATGTCTAATCGTGGGTCAGTCACAAGCAGTGGTTTCGTACCTGTATTAAAAATACAGCATAAAAACTGTCACTGGACAAGAACTGAAGCAACTCTGAGAGCAGTGAAAACTACCCCAACCATTTCTGTTTTTGTGTCTAGGTTCTCACCGGACACTGCCCCAAATGACATTGAACAATAGGTAGTTGCAACAGTGAAACTTTCGTGAATTCCTGTGAGAAAATTTTTACAAAATTCGTTTCATACTCATCGTTTGGCATTTATATTGGAGATCGTAATGTATTATATAGGTTGTTGGGCCCTGGACTATGACCAAAAGGTGCTCTGGTAAGAAAATACTCTCTCCAAGGAAATATGTTATGCCAAGTTATATGCCTAACTTTACACCTGGGAGGTGGACGTAAAATGAATTCTTACTGTGGGTAATGACAGGATCGCATCATGTAACTGTACGTCTGTCAAACATTCGCATATTCAAGGGAATCAGCTGTGTGAGAATAACGACATTGTTTTATTTCAAAAGCACTAGCTGTTCGACTTTGATATACTATATATCGGTTCCATTCATAATAAGTTTACTGCAATGAACATAGGTAGTCAGGTCCACGTATGGCGTCCATAAGGTGGTGTGGCTATCCAGTGGAGTGGTTCAATAAACTCCTCTAATGAGCGTCTAGTGTACTTGTTTTTCAGCCAAGGCCGGCATTCACTTTTAATTTTCTGCAAATATTTGCCAGTGGATAATGACCGAAACTCAGAGAAATTTGTAAATTATCTCTGTAAAATATACTCAATTCTAGATGCATCTCTCGCGAGCAATGTCAGCATTGTTGGTGTCTAGAATGCTGACATCGTTCTGGAAAATGACCATATGACTGAGCAAAACAGATTTTTGATGGGTATAACCTGACAGTATCTGAAGTGCATTTCTGTCAGTGATGCTTACGGTACCACATACTGGTTAGTTCACTGTGTTAGCAGTAGTGCAGTCCACAATTGGTGGCTGCAGGGATGAAGCTCATCTTTCTGTCATCGACCATCTTAGCACTAGCATTGTCGATTTTCGGAAGAATGCTGTTGCAGATACAATTGGGAACTTGCCCCAGAAATTACTCTCCCGTTGAAGGATGGCCATTGGTTGTGAAGGAGAGACACGGGACTGCACATAACTGCTATAAGCTATGGCGAAATAAGCGTAGTCCTCGCGGTATACTGATTTTTGCTTTGATGCGCAAATCACATGCATAATCGCCAATACGCTTTTCTACTGCGCAAAAAGCAAAAGAAGGCTCTTGAGTCTGACTCACCAGCACGAAAACTTAAGCATAAAAGTTTTTATCTAAATTCGGAAAGCTGTCTCGACTAGAAGAAATTCTGAAGCTGCTCATGCGGTGATGGTGTCTTAGACTAAAACCAAATAACTCAGATGTAGGGTGAACATTTTAAGGGAATTTTGAAGTCCATACTTACTACATCCAAGGTGGACACTATCTCTAGCGGGTTACAGTCTACAACAGTCGAACAACATCTATATATCAATGCGAGCAAAAATTTAGGAATTCATTACATGGCAAGACTCTGAAAAATGTGGTGGTCCCAAACTCCTCGGGCTCAGCAAATCATAACCACTGTGATCAATCTTCAATTTCCCACCTGGGGACACTGTTGAATGCAATCACTATACATGGGTATATACCAGTGGAGATGTCAGATGTATTTTAATCCGTTTAATTAACTGGTAGAGTGCTGGAAGCCCTATTTTGGGCTTTACTAAAAGTGACAGGCAATAACTGTCTGTAGCTACATTCTGCCTGAGGAAGCCTTTATTGTCCCTGATATGAATCAGATTTTTTATACAATACCTTGCTCTCTGACATTTAATTGGATAGTGCCTATAAGGCACTATCCAATTAAATGTAATAGAGCAGGATATGATGAGCTTTGATTTGTTGTCAGAAAAACTCTACCAGTTAAGAACAGGGTCGGTAATATATCAGATAAGGACAATTACATAACTGTTGCTCTGGCAACAGGTTTATCTAAACTCCTTGAAAAAGTTATTCTAAGCCGATGTTCATGTAACTTAGGTATAACAGATCGCCAGTTTTGTTCCAGTAGAAAGCATTTCACTCATAGTTATGTTCGCTCAAAGAGATCTTAATTGTTTATGTTGATCATGACACCCCTGTCTCTGTTTGTCTTCTCCGCGCCAGAACAGCTTTTGACAGAGAAAATCACACCACATTACTTTGTAAATTATTGCATCGAGGTATACCAGCTGCTGTTGTACATCTGCTGTGTTGTTGGCTCACAGCATAACATTTCGTTATGCGCTGGGGCCATTCTATTTCCAATACATTCACTGTTGGTAACGGAGTGGGGCAAGGTGGGATTTTATCTCCCTCCCTCTTCAACGACTACACGGATGATCTTAGGATGCGTCTGACTCAAGCCAACGTCGGATGTAGTTTTGGCATGGGCAATATAAATCATCTCTGCTATGCCAATTATTTATTCTTCATGGCCCCTGCGATTAAAATGATTCAAAGGTTGGCGAGAATCTGCAAGGTATAAGCCAATGAATTGGATCTCATTTACGATGACCAAAATTCGGTCTGTATGTCCTTCAGTCCTCGATGTTTTGCGGCAATTAATTTTCCTAATGCCTATCTGAACAATTGTAAACTAGTGTTCATGGAAAGCTTTAAATACCTGGGCCATATTTTACATAAGTCGTTGAAATTTGACTTAACCCTTTGAACTCTAGTGATATCTTCCATGCCATTTCAATGGCAGCAATTAGAAGAGTCCATGTTCATTATTTGGGGTAGACCAATCAATATTTTCAACGTGCAGCCTCGGGGCTGCACGTTGAAAATATTGATTGGTCTACTCCACACAGTTACTGAACAGCCACTCTATATAATGACATTATGGCGTATCATGTTCCTGGCCGGAAAAGCGGCCGCTTGGGTTCAAAGTGTTCAAATTTTGAATTAGTGTTCAGGAAAAGCTTTAAATACCTGGGTCATATTTTACATAAGTCATTGAAAAACTCGACTTAGACATTGAAAGACAATACAGAGCAATTTGTGTTAGGTCCAACCAGGTAATATGAAAATTATCTACATCTACTTCTGGAGTTACAATATTCTTGTTTGAGAAATATACTTTTCCTTTACATTGCTGCTACTAGTAGACCCAATTTAGCCAGAAATCGATACGGGTTCTGACTGTGCTGTTAGATTAATGCATAAAAGCTTCTCCTCGGGGAATGCTGGACGGAATGTCGTAGTCCTCTTATGTTGATGCTTTCTGGACGGTATGTCGGAAGTCAATTATCACCAACATTGCGTCCATTGGATGGAATGTCGACGTTTATTTATATTTAACACAGATGATTGGACTTAATGTCGATGACTTGAGGTAGAAGTGACAACAAGCAAGTAGTTTTATTTTATACTGAATTTCATTGGAGTTAAACATGAACATAACAAAGAAAATAGGGAGCTCGGTACTCAGTGGTTACGGCATTGGATTTCAAACCGAAATGTCTACGGTTCGATCCCTGCCAGGGGTAACTGCATTGTGTCTTTTGGCAAGTCACTTAATGCTCATTACCCATGTGGGAGCAGGTGGCGCTGTGTGCTAGGGCGTACTGCATGTCGATGGTTCGCTTGTCTTCAACCAATGCTAACCCGGTTTGTGCGGAGTTAAAACATTGGGGAGTTTGACAGTTGCGCGCCGCTGCTAGGTGGTTCTCTCTGGGTACACCGGCTTCCTACACACGAACAAATGTACTGCATGAAGTGACTCTAGCTGTCTAAAGTGTCATTAAACACCAATAGAAAATATAGAAAATATTATTAGAGCATTAGAATTTTACAAAAATATTTTTTTTTTACTACGTTCCATGTCCAGCGAAAGGCGAACGAGTTTATTTAAACTCCAGGGGAATCGTCTTTTTGTTTCTTTTGAAATAATTTAAAGACTGGATTTAAAAAAAAATGAAGACCGGGGGGGGGGGGGGGTGGGGGGGGGGGGGTCAGTGAAGTTGGAGGAAGGGAAGGCTTGGTCCTAACTATGATCCTCCGGTCCTTTCCCCGTCCTCCTCAAGCACTCAAGGAATTGCATCAATTGTCGAAAAGACATGATCATACCACCGAGCGTTAATTAATCAGCGATAACACAGTAAAATTACGTTAGTCAGATGGAAATAACGGTACAAAGGTGGGCACAATGTTGGAGGCCTGTGATTGGATGGTCTGTCGATGACGACATTACGCACTTTCGACATTCCGTCCTGTTACTTTGCTCAGGTATGATAAAATTTGTTGTGCCAGTAACATGTTTGTAATTGACTGAGTTCCAACATTGCTGACTTTAAGACGGTGATTCATTTTAAGTTTCAGAGAATGTATAGAATAATTGCAGAATACAATTATTCATTCTTTGGTTAATGCAGACCTTGCATATACATCGATCTTGTCAAAGCCTGGAATGGTGACTTATATTCTTAACAGTACTAGAGAAATTTTTAGGGGTTGAAGAAATCCATTCTATATCTGCTGACCGTTATTAAGGCAAGCTCACGAGATTTGCCAGTCCTAGCCGGCGCTCTAGAGAGCTTCTCAGTGTAGCGGCTAACGCTCACAGTTAACACAGAAAGACAGTGTTTGAAGGCAAGAACCTCGGTTATAATTATCCCCCAATCAGATATTATGCTCCGATTTAAAATTGGTTATCGTTGTTACTTGATGTTTTCCTGTCATGTGTGCTGCTTGCTTGTTTACCATATTTTTGATTTCTTCTCTTGTTTATTTTTCTTTGGACCTCAGTGTCTGAAATAAAGATTTATTATTAAAACAATTTCCTCGGAAACATTTAACATAAATCAAAAGAAACGAAGTAAGATGTGATCTGGCGCGCAATAAAATATCCGTAGCCTCGATAAAGATCTTCGGACAAAATTTCAACGCCTGAGAGAGTGGTGGGCGTTTGGATATGCGCGCTGGCCTCTCATGCCAGACGACAGGAACGATCCTCCGTCGGCGGAAGTTATCGAGATGTCCCCTGTCCGAGTACCGCCCTATCGGATTGAGACGTGAAGTGGCTGCCCATCCCCGTCCCGTGTGGGAGAGATACACTCCACACAGAGACATGATCCCTTCGTATTATTCGAGAAGAACGAGGCAACAAAGTTACCGCCGCGGAAGTCACAAAATTATTCGCGCCTTTGGGCTAGAATTAACAGGATAACTTTCTCGTCAAGCCTTGCGAATAAGTAAGCTTAAAACACCAACCGCTATAGCAGATTAACATCACAGTTAATATATTCACACTGAGTAACATTCGATAGAAATAGTTACTAAAAATCTCAAGTTGGTCCAGTGGAACCATTTTACTCTCAATCAATGTCCGAAACAAAATTTTTGTGGGCTATTTCAGACCTTGTCCGAAAACATCAGCAAATCTGTTGCACTCGATTTACATACCATGTGTCGTTTGCTGGCAGCACCAAGCAGAACACCCATGTAGCACCAATGAATGTAATGCGGTCTGTTAAAGCAAACCGAAACCTCATCGTATATCTCAGCAGGTAAGGCAATAACACTTCAAATTATATACACTGGAAGTATTTTGTGGGATGCGATCAAATCATTACAGTGGAAACTGTTGAACCAGTTGGTGGATAAATAAACATATTGTTTTTATGGAGTTTTACAAGTTCCCTCCTGGAACACGCCTATACAATTCCAGCTCTTCAAACTGTGCACTCTTGAAAATGGAAGCCCGAAAAATTCAAACTAAAAGAACGGGTCAATTCTGATCGTCCAGTGTCTGATCGGAAACCCGAAAGCTTCGAAGCCGCTTTATTTTCTGGATAGAATTAAACCGAACCCAGAATTAGTTCCACCTGACCCACTTTGCGCCCGATTGGAAATTCGAAACATTTAGGCTCATGGACAGCTTGCTACACCTACTACTACTACTCTTTTTGTGAAATCCGAAAATCACAAAAAATGATGAGCACGATCGGATTCCCTTCCATCCTACTTTCAACAGTTTTTCGGAAAAACTGATGAAAATAATGTCCACCTCGTCCCTTCGGTGGCACACGGCGCCATGTGCAACAATACCTTCTGCATGGAGATACTGATGGGTGTATGTTTGTTGTAAGTAGCCTTCTTGTACAGAATGTGATCTCGTGTCTATCTTTTTACATTTACAGGAGCAGGACAGAAGTCGAGGCCGAAGGTTTATCGAAATGGAACTTTTTTTTGTTGGCTGCACTATTCAAAAATAAGACTTATGTCGCTTTCTTCTTCCTTGATACAATTAGAATCACATACTTTATGGTTTTCTTAAATTTCCAAGTGGACCATGCGTACACGCTAGGATTCCGTCTGGAGACTGCTGCATTGTTTTCATCTTTATTTGGATTCGGTAGCCTATTGGGCCGTATTTCTAATGGGATTGTATTCTCCTTAAAGAGATGGCGAGGAATCAATCAATATAGCATAACCGTTATTGCATTTGGAACATGCATCATGCTTACGTCAATAACAAATTCCTACAGTGGGCTTGTACCAACTAGTCTCAGTGTTGGCATTGCTTCCGGGATCCTTTCTCTAGCCTCCAGTACCTGCTACCATACGAACTTGTAGACAATGAGGAATATGCAACGGCTGTCAGCGCACAAGTTACTATATTTGGAGTTTCCAATGTAATTATGGTTCCTGTTGGTGGTAAGTTTGAAACTCCCAACTTTACACATGCAAAGTGTTCTATAACAAAATCCAAGCGATATCCAAACGTTTCACGATAATATTATTTTGCAATCATTGGACACACTTTTTTTGGTATTTGGTGATCTGAAAATACCCTTTCGTCCACCATGTTAATGGTGTATGTCCAAGGTTTAAGAAGTTAGTGTCTAACCCACTGGGCCTCATATAGCCACAAAACGCCATTTTATATTGCTCTGAAACAAATATTTTTCTCTACTTGTAGGTTGCATTTATCTTGACTATGTTTTCATCAGTTTTGGCTGCCTGCTCAGGCATCCAATAAAAATGTAGATACATTGCTAAGTCATCTGCCGCTGTGTACATGTATACACGGTAGTCATTAACGTCAATTTAATTTGAGGACTTGAGGGGTAAATCAAACTCTAAAAACTTTGATTTTATAGGTTTGTAGACATTGCTAGCGGTATAGATTTTAAAGGCAGTGGGTTGCGTAGAACAGGAATATAAAGGTGCGCCATTGAGACTTATAGAACGACCGTATGTGGATGTTTAACCCTTTACCCAACGAATCGGCCGCATCCGTCCGCGTAATATGCAAATTCAGCAGTTGAAAAAATTGTATTTTTCAAAAAAATTCAACAAAACCATATCATAATAATAATAATAACACTTTGGCGAGCCGCTGATTTGTCGCGGTTCTCGGACAAGAAGGCCATGGTTACCCCTGAACTCCCAACTGCCTCCCTATTCCCACGCTTCTCCTCTCCTCCCACCACTCGGAGACGAACTGCTTGATGACATCCCTTGCCCATTCTTCCCAATCTCTCCAATTAGCATATTAACCCTCTCCTTTGAGTCATGTGACCCCTCGTTGGAACGAGCTTTTCGAGCTCGTTCCAACGAGGGGTCACATAATATGGTTTTGTTGAAATTTTTTGAAAAATTTAAAAAATGATATTTAAAATAATAAATTTTGATATCGTCTACGTTGGGTAAAAAGTTAAACATGTGTTTTTCATAGTTACGGGGCACTAGGTGGTACACAATTAGGGGTATCGCATTTAAAGATCGTTTACGTTCATTGCGTTTCAGCGTTCTGATTTTGTTAAATGAAAAAGCGTTAAAACACGAAGTACACATGAAAGGAAAAAACTTCCAAAGTCTGGTTCAGTCGAAGAATAGCCAGCAAAATATCTGTTCTCCAAGTTTGATCGTTGTATCTTCGATACATACGGAATTGTAGGTGGCACAACATTAGCGCCATGTGATATACGTGTAAATACTTTTGGTTCATCCTGAAGTTTCTGTGAAATTAAACCATCTACATTTTCGGTAATATTATCTAGTTTCAGATTATAGTTAGGATACAACTCGTCTGGACACCAGAATTTTGTCTGACTCAGCCCGATTTATTAGTCTAAGAAATTGAATGGGGAGTTGAGAATGTTGGTGCCTAGGCGTAGAGAAGGGTTCGCGATCTGTAAAAAAACCCTTTACAGTCTGATGGACGCCGTGGGCCACACAGTTCATCAAGTATTGAGAACCGTTACGGTGTTCAGTTGAGAAATATGATGCGCGTAACAAGAACATAATCTCTCAGGTACTCAATTTATTGTACAAAGCCGTATGAAACTGACGACCTTTTCCAATCCGATTGCCTGTAGATTTATTTTGTAAAGCAGGATATAGAGGATATGGAATGAGTGTTTTTCTCATATAATATTTATGAATCGAGTCTAAGAATTTTCCGTTTTGGCGAGCCTCTGGCGAGCCCAAATGGAAAATTCGGACGAGTTTCATAAATATTATATGAGAAAAACACTCATTTCATATTCTATTTATCATATGACACACACACGCACAAATTAGCCGTTTAGTATGACTTTTTAACCCATCACCTAACTTGAGTTGCAAACGAGCTCGATCCAATGAGGGGTCATAACCTATGTTTTGGAAGCAAAAAGTGAAAATATAAAAAAATATGAATGGCGTTTTTCTTGTAGGTAAAAGATTAATACAATATAACCCACCCTAAATAGGACAGATAACGTAAATTCTCCCTACTGAAATTATGCAAATGTGACCCAGTTGTAATTTGTTTAGCCAATCAAATTGTCTAGTTTTGAAATTGACCAATGAAAGTGACGGACGGCTTTATTTATCACTGATCAATATGAAAACAAAATATCAAATGTTTTAAAGTGAACAAAACGGACGAGTCATATGATAAAACAATATAACAACTGTTCAGACAATGATGTCGGAAAGCGTCCAAGTTGAATACCTAGCAGAAAGCGGTGAAAATTTACAATTTCTGTTACTTATTCATTTATTATTTATTTATTGGGTTTTAACGACACATGCGACAGCCAGGGTCACCTCGGTTCGGAGCAATTTGTATTAAGAAACACGAATGAAAATATAGCAGTGCCACATCACATGTTTTGTCAGGTGACACCTTAACCAATCGGTGTGTGAAAGATCACGCAGATAATTTCCTAAAAAAGACGCGATGGAAAGGACGTCAAGCTAATGAATTTGAAATATATACGCCGTTTGTGTTACAGGTTGGATACGTGATACAGCTGGCAGCTACGCCTCATTGTTCTTTTCGGCCTTACCGGTGTGCGGAATATCCGGTGGTTTAATACTTGCAATCCAGTTGAAGAATGATTACTGTTGAAACAAAATCATCAGAGGTCAGTATTTATTTACTACTACGATTATTGATTCTCCTAATCGTTTAATCGGCTGAGATAATCGATTATAATCAACTAATTAGCCCAGGTCACCCATTTCGAATATTAAGAAAACGAATATACCCCAACAAATTCGAACATCACGAATGGTCCGCGTTGGATTTCGGAAAGTCTGCTTCTCAAATTGACTCCTTTTGGGTCGTTCACACAGCATTTCTGACTGTTTATCTGCTACTTACGTGGACGTAGGAACCCAAAGGCACATAGGGCACGTGCTTCCCAGCTTTCTCTAGAAATAGTTGAGATAGATAGAGAACAGCGAGAGCGAGAGAGACCAACCCGTTACGAAATCTTATCGGGGATTAGCTAGCAGGACGTGGGTATGGAAACTCTTTTCACTTATATTATGTCTCTACTGCGACCCTTTTTATTGGGGTTTAACGACACTTTCGTCAGCCAGGATCACCTCTTGTCGGACAGTTTTACGGATAGAGGAAAGCTTGATTAACCGGAAAGAACCACCGAGCCGCGACGAGCAACTGTCGGTTTATTTACTTATTGGTACAGGGCTATATCGTGGCGATAAAAAGTGACGTAGTGTAAAACGATTATTTCTTGAAGTAAAATATGGGAGAAAAACATGAAATATACATGATCGTGACATTGAAATAAACAGCAAGGACAGTAGTGAATAATGTTACCAAAAGCTGTACGAAAACCGTGTAAGTCAACCTGGTGACAGGAAAACCTTTCAAAAAATGAGATATAGAGAACATTAAAAACTAAAACTTATTTAAAAGATTGATTTCTTTGAGAAAGGAGAGAATCTGTCGAGAAGTGATTGTGTAAAATAGTTCTCTCAGAGACGGTACACTATAAAACTGCTGTCTGATGCCATTAAAATCAGTACAATCTAATAGAATGTGTTTGATTGTCAACGGATGGGGAACACATTCTGGCCGCACTTTACCCTCTAACAAAAAAAAAAAGAAATGAGTATGTCTTGAATGACCCATGTGACATAGTTTCAGAATGACGTAATCTTTTCTACAAAAGTTACTAGACGGATACTCATCAGTAAGAGCACATTGGAAGCGATGGAGCTTGGTATTTGTCTCTCCATCCCATTCCGCTTGCCACACAGATTTGACGTACTTATTGATATATGGTTTATATGGTATACATATATATGATATATTGTCTAAAATCACTGAAAAAAATTTCATAATCAGGAAGAGGCTTGTTTAAGGCCTGTTTTGCTTCACTGTCTGCTCTTGTGTTACCAGAGATACCAACATGTTCAGATAACCAGAAACACACGATATCATATTGGCCAGGCATGAGAGTATTCAATTTCTCACGAAGTTCCAAAATAAGAGGATTCTTCAACTTGGGATTGAGTAAAGCCAATAAGGAGGAAAGAGAGTCTTCCTTTCTTGTACACTCTCGATATGTTCAAGCGCCAGGTGTGAAGCGTTGACTTCGGCCGTGAAACATAGCTTTTATTTTTTTATTCTTACTGAGGTGACGTGATCACCAGTAACAGCAGCTGGTGATAGTTTGTAACCATCTTTAGATCAGTCCGAAAAGATCTGCTGTTTTTATCCACCTTACTTAGAGTTTATTTGGGCATATTTTTGTGTGAACTACAGAGAGTTTGGTTTGGATTTATTTTCGAGGAAGCAAGGTCCAAAATGAGAGAGGGTTTCCTGAGATGCCAATGAGGAATATACAGTACGTGGAGAGTGGATTGTAACTAAATCACTCGCGGAGTGGAGTTATCACCCAAAGTATCACTTTCAAATTATGTACATATGGACAAAAAAACACAAGCAATGTTTCAGCCAATGGACATCCGGGTTTAACCGGGAGGTCCACTGGCTGGAACTTTGCTTGTGATGGTTATGCTTTGCAAAAAGTTTGCAATTGATGATCGGGTGGAAACTCACTCTGCGAGTGTTTTAGTGATAATACACTCCCCACGTACTGTATGGGTGACGGTTCTCTTTTATCGAATCAGATTCAAGTGTGGCGGACTCCACATGGGGGTAAGTCTAATTCCCAATGGAGGAACATGTTTCCGGTATCTTAAAAAAATCAATATTTTGAGTGTCTAAGAGACACTATAAGCAGGATTTGATGGATTAGCCAACAGTGGAGAGACATACTGGAGTAAGAGTTTAATTTTGCGCTTCTCAAGATGAGGCTCCTCTGTCTCTACGAGCGTCGAATCTGTTGGTGATTCTCTAAAAGCTCCCAGACTAGTTCTAATGCTACTATTATGAATTGCATCAAGTGGTTTGTGGTACGACATTCTCGCAGAACCGTAAACCACACAACCACGTTATCTAATTTTGATCTTACTAGTGATCTATAAGATGGAGTAGTGTTTTTCGATCAGCACCCTAATCAGTGCTACCCACTATCTCCAGGAGGTCACGAGTGTTTGCACATCTCACTCTAAGTTGTTTAATATGAGAAGTGAAATTCATTTTTTTGTCAAAGAATAATCCCACGAATTTCACTTCCTTAACAACTTTAATGGTACAGCCACCTATTTTCAATCCCGGGTCAAAGTGGTGCTTCCAGAGCTTGCAGAAGTTAACACAATTCGTTTTCGTCTTCGAAAACTTAAAACCATTTTCTGTAGCCCATTTCTGAATCCTGTTTAAACACAGCTGAATTTTGCAATCAATGGAATTCATGTGTTTACTGTTATAGCAAACTGAAAAGTCATCGACATGCAATGAATAATCTACCATATTCTTAATTGTTTCAATGATGCCATTGCTTTTGAAAGAAAATAGAGAAACAGATATCCTGTGGTACACCCAATTCTTGCTCGTGTGGATCAGATAATGTAATGACCCAACACGAACTTGAAATTGACAATCCTTTAAAAACATTTCTTTAAAAAGAGCCATACTCTCTCTCAAACCCGTGTTAAGATCTTTCAAAATCCCATACTTCCACATTGTATCATATACCTTCTCCAGATCAACGAAGATGTCGACCACATATTCATATCTGGCAATGACATTTCTGATGAAACTTTCAAGTCTAACCAAATGATTCACAGACCGTTTGTGGCTTCTAGAACCGCACTGAACGTTCGCTTGTCGATTGTTCGATTCCAGAACCCAGACAAGAAGACCATTGATCATCATTTCCATGGTTTTGCGCAGACAACTTGTTAACCCTTTACCTAACCTGAAAAGCAGACGACACTTGCAAAAATAATTCTTGAATAACTAATTTTTTTCATTTTTTGTCTCAAAAACACAGGTTAAGACCCCTGGTTGGAACGAGCTCGACGAACTCGTTCCAACGAGGGGTCATAACCTATGTTTTTGAGAAAAAAATGAAAAAAATAATGAAAATTAATTGGCGATTTTTGAGAATAGCGCTGGCCGGTTTTAACCGTTACGTTAGGTAAAGGGTTAATACCACCCTGAACGTTCGCTTGTCGATTGTTCGATTCCAGAACCCAGACAAGACGATCATTGATCATCATTTCCATGGTTTTGCACAGACAATCTGTTAATACAATAGGTGTATAATGCCTAGGATAATAATGGGCTTTGTCGATCTTTGAAGTGGGAATTATTGTTGCTTTTCGCCAAGTAGGTGTAAACTGGCCAGTAACCCATATTTCATTGAAGACGGGTAGTAAAAGTACTAGTGAAGTTTGAGGTAGATATTTTAAAGGTTGGTAGTGCATTCAATCGGGTTCAGGGGCAGTATCCTCTGCTTTCAGCAAAGAGTTATCGAACCATCTCAAAAAGAAAGGTGCACTGTAATCCTCTAAAATGCCAGAGGTTTCTTTACCTGTTGTTTTTTTTTTATGAATTATGGATTATACAGTTGTCAGACGAAGAATGTTTAGAAAATGTTGAAGCCAATTTGTTCGACATTTCATTTTTGATGAAATTAGTGTGTTTTTTTCTTGAAGGTGATGATTTAGTTTCTTTACCGTTACTGTTTTTAATCATTTGCCAAATTTTATTGATGGGTGTGTGTGGGGTAAATTTAGAAACACAAATTCCCCAAGAAGTTTTCTTTTGTTTTGTTTTATAAGTCGTTTGGTATTTGCCCGATTGATACGTAGTTTGTCTAAATTAACTGTTGTTAGTGACTGTTTAAATTCTCGTTCAGTTTTCTTGCGTTTGGTAAAGCGTTTAGGGTTAGCCGAGGTATTTTTGTCTTTGGAATGGCAGTGCCTGCAATGTCAAGCAACTCTTTAGTAAACTGTTCTACTTGACCAGCACTGTCTACAAATGTCTACCCTGTGAGTTGTTCAGAACAAAGAGACTGGAAAGTGTTCCAGTTGCTATAGTTCCATTGGGGCACTCTTTCTCCATCTGCCTGAACCACTGTTTCCAACACAGCCGGAAAGTGGTCACTCCCACACAATTCATATTCAACCTTCCAAGAAAAATCAAGGAAGACTGAAGGGCATGCAATTGTAAGAGTAATTAATGTGTGAAAAACAGGGGTGAATATTGGTGTCTGAAATATCAGTGTTCAAGCACAAATCATATTTTGAAATAAGCTCTTCTCCTCTTTCCATTTGATGTCTTCTTTGCTGCGGGAGTCACCCCGACGAGGGCTCTGTGCATTAAAATCTCCCAACAAAATGTATGGAGTTGGAAGCTGGTGAACATACTGATCAAGGTCATTCAGTTGAAGGGTCTTATTTTGATGAAATGTAAATAGAACATAATGTAAGAGGCTTGTCTAGTAGGCGAACCGCTACAACCTGTAAATTTGTTTGTAATAAAACATGACTGTGAATAATGTCGTTTCTGACTAGGACAGACATTTCACGAACACCATTATGAAATACAATGCTTAAAAGCTGAATGATCTTGTGTGTAAGATTTCTTTAGGGGTTTTTCTTGCAAGTAAAAAGCAGCAGGTTTATTTTTTGGGCTTAAAGGGCCCAGTTCATTAGAATTCGCTCTGCAACCTCGACAATTCTATTGTATTATATTGTGTTTGGTTGTATTATCCATATTTGGTTGGAGATTTAGATGGTGAACGAAGCAGCGAAATAGCCCCGGCAGATTCTTGGGTGATTTGTTTCTCTAAGACCTATGCTGAGATGAGTTCTGATGTAGTTGTCCGAACATTTCGTCGAAGCACTCATCGACTGTCATATCCTAAAGGCTTCAAACCTGTTGCAGGTTTGGGTGTTCGGTCTGACAATTGCGTTTGTTTCTCATTCTTAGTCTGACTCTGACTCATACTTTGTTACTATGAGTAGTTTTTCTGTGCCGGTTTCCTTTTTTTTATTACACGCCTGTTCTGTGAAATCCCTATCAACAGCAACACTAAACCATGCGGAAAATAAAAATCTGTTCCGCGCATGTGTGGAACGGAAATCGTTGACGGACTATTTTATAAAGAAGTGAAATTTCACTGGCATTTTCTACAAATCGAGTACCGCAATTGCAATTTCAATCCCTAGCGATAGCTAAAAGTCGTCTCCTGAGTTCCAATGTGTTCTATGTGCCAGTAGGCACGTAGAACACATTGGAACTCGGAGGACGAAAGAGTAACACAGGTTCCCCTCGCAAGTTTGGTTGGCGACAAAATGTGTTCTTTTTGGTGATAATTATCAAATGAATTGTTGATTGTCCTTCTAATAATTGTTTTATTGACGCGAAGGCGTGTAAGAAACACAGAACGACAGGTGTGTGTGAATGGGTTAATCGATATGGCACTTGTGCCATCGCGGAAGGATAAAACGCGAGGCCTGTGGCCTCATGTTCTATCTTCCGCGCTGGCACTCTTGCCATATCGATTAACCCATTCACACACGCGTGTGTCGTTCTGTGTATGTATTGTCTTGTTCTTGGCTTCTCTGTTTTGATTTATTGTTTCTTTGTTTTGATTCGTGAACCTCTCGGTGTGAAATCCGATAATCTGACTAGTGAGCCACCACGCTTCCAAATACTACGACCTTTTCAGTTGAGGCAAATGCATATTTTTGGCTCACTATTTTTCAGATTTCCCCATAGTGCCGAAATATTGTTTCGACCTGATGAAAAAATCTTTTAAATATGTAAAAACATGCACATGTCTCATTGTGGATGGGTGTTCAATTTCTCAGCATTTAATGGTGGTAGGTGGGGGGGGGGGGGGGGGGGGGTAAATATTCGACTAAGGAGAATACTAATCGTTTATCTCGCAAACGATCGACAGTCGACTAATTGAATATACGTGACAGCTCTAGGAGAAGAGATAATTTCATTATTTTCATTATGGAGGTTTAACCAATTTATATTTTCAACAAGAAGTCTCTGGCTGCAAGCTGGAAAAATGTTTCGTGTAAAACACATTCATTGAGCAGCCAATCCCAAGCTTCAATAGTTGTCGGCCTGGAGGATGTTCTGCCAGATATATACATAACAGCTTAGTCAGTTCTGGTTAAAATTAGTCAGAGCTCACTAAATAATCATCCCACTGGTCCAGTTCTGCTAAACAAGTTTTGACACGACAGACAATGGAACAGTTTGTCAGTTAAGTACCAAGAGAAAATTCTTCCTCATCAGTATAACGATAACTATTCATCCTTCTTGACAACTTAATTACTGAAACACTTGAAACCCATACCTTCTTCCAAACTGTTTTGAATTTATTTACGTGTAACTGATCTTTTAGAGTCCTCTTCCTCGCCTCTCATAAACGGATTTACGCTATCTTGACAGTATCGTACCCGTTGGAATGCGCAGCCACAAGGATCTCACGTGTTCTCCTAGAGTATTGACGTATTGTGTATTTTAGTAGAATAGGACCCTAATATCTTTCCATGATATATACGGTTCTAATATGTCTGTAAAGTATATTACAGCACTCCTATATAGAGGATATGGAATGAGTGTTTTTCTCATATAATATTTATGAAACAAGTCTAAGAATTTTCCGTTTTGGCGAGCGCCTGGCGAGCCCAAACGCAAAATTCGGACGAGTTTCATAAATTTTATATGAGAAAAACACTCATTTCATATTCTATTTATCATATGCCACACACACGCACAAATTAGCCACTTAGTATGACTTTTTAACCCATCACCTAACTTGAGTTGCAGACGGCACTTGGAAAAAACATCCTCGTATAACTAAAATTTTTCATTTTTTACTTCAAAAACATAGGTTATGGGTTATGAGCTCGTCGAGCTCGTTCCAATGTGGAGTGATAACCTATGTTTTGGACGCAAAAAGTGAAAATATAAAAAAAAATGAATGGCGTTTTTCTTGTAGGTAAAAGATCAATACAATATTACCCACCCTAAACAGGACAGATAACGTAAATTCTCCCTACTGAAATTATGCAAATGTGACCCAGTTGTATTTTGTTTAGCCAATCAAATTGTCCAGTTTTGAAATTGACCAATGAAAGCTCCCAACTCTAATTATGCACATTATGAAAATGTGGCCCTGTTGTATTTTGTTCAGCCATTCACATTGTCTAGTTTTGAAATTGACCAATGAAATTGACGGAAGGCTTTATTTATCACTGATTAATATGAAAACAAAATATCAAATGTTTTAAAGTGAACAAAACGGACGAGTCATGTGATAAAGTATTTTATTACAATTTACTAGGGGTTCTAATGACCTTTTTAACACTTTCCCCAGCATAATTCTCCTACTGTAGGTTAAATTTTGCAACATTACCACCGGAGGTGTGGGGTACCCCCGACGTTATTCACACAATGTCTCCGATATCTGATATCTTATTTTAAAAAAAATTCACCTTTGTGTTTGGGGACAGGAGTGGAAAACGTCCTAAAAGTTGATGTCGGTGAAGTGAAATTCAATTTTGAAGTTTTCTGACCCCTCGATGGGTATGAATGGCATGGAGTTAACAATTTTTGGTAAAATATTTGGTAATGCACCAAAACAATATCCTTTTTGTATCCTGTGATGTAACCTTATGGCTATGTTTTAGGGAGTGGGGGTGTCACCGGGGGTGTGGGGGATACCTCCGACATTGTTTACGTAATATATCTGGTATCTAACGTTTCACCTTTGTATTTGGGACCATGAGTCTTAATATATTCTAAGAGTTCAACTCAGAGAAGTGAAATTTAATTTTGACGTTTTCCGACCCTCGTTGGGTATTGACGTGATAGCGTGAACAAATTGTGGACAAAGTGGAAAAAATATGGGCATGCACTCCGAAAATTATTCTTTTTGCCACCTGCCATTCAAATTTATTGCTATGTTTTGTACTTTGATGTATAGGCGTGTCACCGTGGTGTTTGAGTACCTCAAAACCTCAAAATGATGTGAAAAATCGAAAATGACGGTAAATAAAAAAAATCTCAAAACACATTTTATATATATTTTTATTTTTTTTTAACTCTGCAACGCACTAAAATTTCAGAAAAAACGGATACAATTTAGTTTCTTGTGACGTTGGTGCGAAAAGGGTGATCCCCAAAAGTGGTCATAAGCGTTGAGAATTTCATAGTTCGGTATCACATTTTTAGATATGTTTTTTGCTGGAGATGGAATATCCAAAGTTTGAAACGGTGGTGGGCGGGGGTGGGGGTGGGTGCTTAATACAGGCGTGGGTATTAAAAGTTTAAATTGAGTGTTGTTTTGGATAAAGGCCTGATATTAAAAAATGCAGCCTTACATGGTGCCCTAGGCACAAAGGATGAAACATGTACGAAAGTTCGTGAAGATAGCTTAACCGGATGTACCCTAAAGTGAGGCTGAATAAAAAACAAACAAAAAAAAAAACAAATAAAAAACTGACGATCGCTTCAAGTAAATCCAAATTCGTTGGATGTCTGAATTATGGTAAATACTAGTGGAAAACTTGTATAGGGTTGGTCTCAGATGAAATGAGGGCAGCAAGCACTTCACACACTTGAAACAATATTGGTAGAGTTTTTATAAATAAAATATTTCAAAATCATGAACGAACCACGAAATGTGAGAGCAATTAGTATCGTAGAGTAAATGTTCTAGCTGTTATTTTCCAAAGGGCGAGATTCTAAAATGCTGTAGGGTGAAAAGTGGAAAGATAATTTCGACCGGACCGCAACCCAGTCGACATCCAGTCGAAATTCTGTCCGCTTTTGTGATCACAGTACTTTATAAGAGAAAACTCGCGGGCCCACCCATTCCAGCACGGATAGCACCGCTCGCGTCACGGAAAAGGAGCACATTGCATAGCAAGGGAGATAATCATCGTTGGAAGTTCCCACGTCATAAAGTATTCAGACAGCGGTGTGCAAATGGTGGTAGACAAGTAAGTAAAAACTAACAGAAACAAAACATGAGGTTTTTCAAATTCTGAAAACAACATAAACACCACCGCAAATGTTGAAAATCACTGCACAATTTTATGAGGATATATTCAAAGCCTCATACCAAAATGTTACTTTTATACCTTGTGCCAGAAGATTTGGAAGGTTGTGGATTGGCTGATAAAATTGCTGCATTTTCCAAACTTTAAAAAAAATGTAGAGTTAAACATATATCTGTGGTATTTATAATATCTGTCAGTAGTTCATGGGTTACGAACAAATAATGAAACCTTCACAAACCATTTCAAGCAGAAGAACAAGAGTTCAAAACAAGCAATAGTAGGTGATAAATGCCGATTCAGACTCAGATGTACATGTACGTGTACATGTACACGTACATCGATGTACGCCTCCATAGGGTTTAGTGTTAAAATCGTGTACAGGTACACGATTTTAACGTTTTTTAGGGTGATTTAGAATCGGCTTTGCCGATTCAAAATCACTGGATTCTATACACAAATCGCTCAAGAGTGAAAAAAAACGCATGAAATTTTAAGGAAAAAGAGGTGCATCGTCTGATTTAGAATCGGCAAATGGGTTTCCCCCATATGATTCAGTGTTAAAGTGCGAGCAAAAAACGTGTTGCCGTTTCTAAATCATCATCTTGCTGATTCTAAATCATCCGTGTCTGTACACGATTTTAACACTGAATCCCTATGGAGGCGTACACGGAAATCCATTTGCGGATTTTACGTCAGAAATCGAATCGTGTACGGTACACGGAAAAGAGGTGATTTTGAACCGGCAAACCCACTGCCACGTTTCCTGAAGAAATAAAAAAAGTGATTGATATATAGGAGAGAAAAAATATATGTAAATAAATAGTTATTAAAAAATAAATATATCAAATCGAATAGATAATAAAAAATAAATACGTAAATCATGAGCGCTTCTCAGACTATTAGAGTAAGGTTTCTTTTAAAAATGCTGATGAAAGCCTACGCATTCTGCGTGAACGAACAACTAGGTCGCCTCTTGTTAGAACGATGCGTCGGATGTCGGGATCACCTAGACTTCGATCACGAGAATCATTCGTGTCTGTGGATGGAAAGGGAAGATGTGGTCGTCAAGTATTTCGAACCGGCGTTCGAACGCGTTCAAATCGACGAAGTGATCGCGTTTTGGAAGAGATTACTGTTCTGTAAGGATCAAAGCAAGCCCACAGTTTCGGAAGAACTGAAATTGGCGCGTAAAAGTCTGACTTTAGAAGATAAGGGATGCGTCATGAAATTATTGTTCAATGAAGCATACGACTAAGTTTCTCGTTGATATAAAATAAGGGAGAATAGAAAATAAAATAAATACACACATAAATTTTTTTATCTAATATTAGAAAGAAAAAAAAAACAAAGATGAGAACCAGAAATAAATTGTATCCGCCGTTAGATGACGACGAGGATGAGAAGCCGATCAGCGTTTTGCCAACGGCACCGTCGCTAGAAGAAAAAGAAAGAGGAGAGAGGTATCGCATCGATCAAATTAGTAGAATCCAAGAGTATCTAACTCGAGAGAGAGATTCTTGTCATTCTCTCAAGAAGAAGTATTCGCGTTTCGTGAAATTCGTCAACGCGATCGACACGACACTCATCACGACTTCCAGGGATTTACACGCGGCCGGCATCGGATTGTTGTCGACCGCGGTCGGCATTCCGATCGTGTTGACCGTAGAAGGAGTGGCTCTCGCCGCCGGATTGTTTAGCACGCTCGGAAATTTTTTGAGTAGGAAATTATATCTGAAGGCGAGGAAACGACAAGATTCGCGTCTTGGCCGACTCCAAGATCGACACGATATCCGAAATGATCTCTATGGCGTTGAAAGACGGTAGGATATCGGACGGAGAATACTTCGCGATATTGAGCGAGAAAACGAAATACGATGCCATGAAAGAAGCCGTGAGAATCAAGACTCGTCAGATCATCAAAGAAGAGATGAAGGATTCTCTCGTGGAAAAGGGGAGGAAAGAGGCCAGGGAGGAATTCAGTAAGATGATAGTACTCAAGAGCAGCGATTGAAAAAAAAAATATATATATAATAAGAACAGAATTAATTAATTATTAAATTTATATATAAAATAAAAACGAAATTAATTTAAATAACTCTTAAAAATGTATTGCGTAAAGTGTAAGAGAGTTACCGAGACGAGTAATTCTCGAGAAGTACGAACTAAAAACGATAGACAGATGCTTCGCGGAATTTGCGACGTGTGTGGTTCTATCAAGACTCGATTCGTCAAGAAAAAGAACGCGATCAAAGGTAAAGGCATCGTGAATAAAATGATCAATAATCTACCTTTCGAAATGCATCTGCCTGGTCACAGTTTCACGGGACCCGGAACGAAATTGAACAAGAGACTCAACGCCGATCTGACTCCCAAATCTTGGAGCAAACCTGTGAATAGGGTGGACGCGGCCGCGTATGATCACGATCTGTGCTACGCCGGACATCCCGACACCAAGACTCGCAACGACGTCTGCGATAAAAACATGTTGGGGAAATTGAGAGGCATATCGAATCCGACCAGGAGAGAGAAGATAGAACGTTCGCTGGTCGGCAATCTGATCGGTGCGAAACGTCGATTCGGATGGGGCGTACAAAAAAAAAGTGCATCTGAAAAGAAGAAGAAGAAACGATTATTGACGAGCGAATTGGCCGAGGAGTTACACAAACCCATCGTGCGTAAATTTCGAAAGAGAAGGGTGTTCGTGAAGGGTTTGGATGATATTTGGTCTGCCGACTTGGTCGACATGAGATCGTTTTCGAGGTGGAACGAGGGCGTCAAATATCTATTGACGGTCATCGACGTGTTTTCCAAATACGGTTGGATCAGAGCTTTGAGGAATAAATCGGGACCTTGCGTCGCCGAGGCTCTGAAGAGCGTGTTCGACTCGTCTTCTTGAAAACCGAGTAAATTGTGGGTGGATAAGGGAAAGGAATTCTACAAGCACGTTCATCGATTGGTCAACCTCTACTCGATCGAAAACGAAGAGAAAGCCAGCGTGGTGGAACGTTGGTATCAAACGATGAAGGAAAAGATGCACAGATACTTCACGACGAATTCGAACAAGAAATACATATACGCTCTGAACGGTCTGGTCCAAGATTACAACAACACGCGACACAGATCGATCAAGATGACTCCCGTGGAAGCTAGCGATCCTCAAAATGAAAAACGGGTCTACGCGAATCTATATCCTGAAAGATCTAAGATTAGGAAGAAGTCTAGAACGCCGAAATTTGCGGTCGGTGATCGAGTGAGAATCTACGCTTATAAGAAGCACTTCGAAAAGGGTTATACTCCTCGATGGACCTCGGAAATCTTCGTGATAATCAAAATATTTCACACCGATCCGGTGACTTACGAAATCGAAGCTTTGGATGGAGAAGAGATCAAATATTTCGCAAGATTCGTTAGCAATAATTCTAGACACTTTAGTCGAAACAGAATCTTTGATATTGACTGATTATATGAGACGTGAAATCGAAAGTAAAATCTTGATAGAAGATAAGACCAGAAAACTTTTAGACACGTTGACGTATAGAGGACCGACTGCTTTTCGAGAATTTATAAAAGCTCTTTGAAATGCTAAAATAGATGTCGACGCGTGTTTCGAGATAGGTGATCCAATTTCACGAGATGAAACATTATGAGAAATAACGTATTAAAACAACCCCCCCCCCCCAAAAAAAAAAATAAATAAAGTAATGTGATCTAGAGAGATTGAACACCTTTCTAAATCTCATTACTTTTTTTTTTGTTTTTAATAAATCACACATTATTTTTTTTAATTCATTATTTTCCACGCGTTCACTGTTTGTTCCAAGGAACTAATTCGATCAGTAGACTCACCACGGAAGTGGCGGCTTTGGGATTATCGGTTTTCATAACGAAATTAATCCTGTCTCCGGCGTTCACTTTGAGAGGCGTGCCGAACGTGCTAACATTCGCGTGTTGATTCTCAGTCTTTTCGACGCTGTATCTCTTATCGCTCTTTACTCCATTCACCATGAGATTGACGACCGCTCTGTTATTCAAATCCGAGAAAGCCAGACTCATTCGAAGGATTTCACCTCCCAGCGGCATGGGATATCACACCTGACCATGTTTCGATCCGCTACCTCTATTTCTGAAAGACCACTCAGCTTTTCCCTCATCTAAGGTGCCGGCCTCCTCGGCCCACACGGTGATCAATTGTCTAGCATATTTGACTTTCTCCACCACCGAAATCAGGGTGCAGGCATCCGTTAGGTTCACGGGATCCGGTAGATTCGTGAGTGCGTGTCCATCCATGTCTAGTTTACCTTCCTTGATGTCACCCTTTCTCCAGACCGAGTTGTCGTCCACGTACTTTCTTCTGACCGCGCTGGAATCGAATTCGGGATCGTGACTGAGTCCGAATAAATTCTTACCGTTCATGTCGATACCACCCTCCATGGTTCCGCCAGATTGTTTGTTCAGGTAGAGATCGTCCACTTGCGATTCTAAGTATTCTTGTGATCGTATCACGGCAGAATCCACGTAGCCCTTGTTGACCGCGGTTGAGTCCGCATCCGTGTTGTCGACCTTCGACAGATTCAATATCTTGTTGAATCCCGCATTCAGATCCGATTTCATTTCTCGTCTGTCAGACTTTCTCTGTTCCAGATCTATGTAGTGTTTGGTCGCCACGTCCTTGGGATTCGTGGGAGTGGCCACGTTCGTTATCTTGTTAGAATTGGCGTTCAATTCCAAGTGCATCATTTTCTGAACGTATCTATTTCTCAGGTGTTCACTGAATCTCGCGTGAGAATCGTCCGCATATTTCTTGATCACAGCATCGGTGGGATCTATGGGATTTGCGACGTTCACCAAACGTTTGGATTTCAGATCGAGATCATAGGTCATGGTTTTATCCACGTAATTATCTAGCATGATTCGTTTGAAATTGGCGTTCCCCCTGTCAACGTATTTTTTAGTCGCAGCATCTGCGAGATCTATCGGTTCAGGAAGATTGTAGAACTTCTTATCGTTCATGTTCAAAGGTTCTTCTCGAGGTTCGAATCTCTGAACGTAACTTTAGTCCAAGTTGGCAACATTGTAACCATCGTCGACTTCGAATGTCTTCCTCTTCTTTCTTAGGTTGACTTTTTCGTCATCACTTCTACCAAATTTATCGACTGGCATGTTGTTGTGAGATTTTTTGTTTTTTTAGAAAAAATATATTCAAAACCCAGTTTATTAAAAATGAACTATTTTATTTTTATTTTTTATTTTTATTCGATTACATTTTTTTAAAATAATTTATTATCTTTATATATACTAAAAAAAAAAAATCTCTTTCTAATGTAAATCATTGAGAATGTCTTGAAACCGATCTCCTTCAGACCATCTCTTGAGAACATAGAGACACAGGTGACCACAAAACACTTGATCTGGTGATTGCACTTGTTCCATGATGTAACGAACCATTGATTTGATGAAATAGTTCTTTATTTCTTTTGGCGGTGAGATTCCGTAGCTGTCAAAATAATAATTTTTCTTCTTCCCGTTCTTGATCCACGCCACCCAGTGAGTGCCTTCACCCGATGAATCGTCTAGATTTAAAATTCCGCATTCTGATTGTCGAGGTCTTCTCTTCGGCAAAGCATCGCTGGAAAACACACCTAGAAAATCTTTGATTTTCAAATCTTTTGCTGCATTCAACAGATCGATGTTGGATAGGGGTTCGTTAGGTAAGACGACATCTTCTACGGATATCTTTATTTTCTTATTCATAAATGCATATATATATTTTTTTTTTTTTATTTATTTTATTATAATTCACTAAAATGACGTTATTTTTTTAAAATTTTTTTCTTTTTCTTTTTAAACTGACTCTCTCGATGTCTCTATCGATTTCTATAATTTTGAATCCATCTAATTCCTCTTGATTTTCTGGAATCCTATCATCCACAATCATATCTGGAATCCAATCATCCACATTCATATCGTCTCTAATTAGATCTGAAATCCAATGTCCGCGTGCCAAAGTGCTTATTTTATCGTCTAACACGAATGTCTTATCATCATCGGCCATCAGCGAAATCTTGTTGACTATTTTGGTATACAAGTCATGATTTTCGCTTCGAATCGATTTCATAGTCTTATACACCAGACCACTTCCTAACAGACAATCTTTATACTCTTGGAAAGAGATGTTTTTCTTCACCATGCTTTAACCCCTTTGCACTTCTTGATCTCTTCATCTTCTAGACGATAAGCATACAGTTTGGGTCTCAAGCCTACGAATTCGACGATTTGTTTACCGCCGCTCTCGTCCTTAAATTTACCCAACACCTTCTTGTTGTCATTCGATTGAATGTTGGACAGGTGATTGACGGGATAATTGCTTGTGTTGAACCACAACTCGTGATTTTAAATTTATCCTTGCTCATGTTATCGACTAATTTTTCCAGAGTGGTCGACATGAATTTAAAACTGTCGATGAAACATATGCCTCTACGAATGGATTTCGTTTTTTCTTCCAACGTATTTCCGTCGATTACTCTTTTCTTCTCCATGAGCTTCCATTTCGTGAAGGAAATGTATCTTTCTTCGCTGTTCGCGATGCAATTTAATTCTTCGTGTGAGGTGCCGAGATTTTTCACGAACAGATGACTGTCATAACCCGAGAGATTGTGAAACATCACCGGATAGAAAGCGGCATCTCGATATTTTAAATTACACTTGCTGTGAGCCGGACAGCGATACAGACCCGTGTAATGATCATGGTCTCTAACCTTCTTATTTTCCTCCGACTTCTCATCGAACGATTATCTGCATATGTGACATTTGGTGGCTCTGTTATTTTCGTCCTGCGGCTCTCGCGTGATGATCATTTTTGCCGGAGTTTTGAATTTGTCATATAACATTTGAATTTTCGATTCTAACTCTTCCACGAACCTTTCTTTGGGCCACGTCATCATCTTCATACTGTTTCGTGTAGGTGAAGGGACCCATGTCGTGTTGCGAGTCGAAAGTGCATTTCACATAAATGCAATAGCCCGAAGGTATGTGTTTTTGATATCTTTCAACGTAACTTTGAAGAGCATTGGGTTGACAGGAACTCATTTTCGTGGTGAAACATTCGAAATCGGCGTACACGACGAATGGTACTTTTAACCTTCTATTGTGATTTTCAAACTTCACGATGATGTTAGGTTTAGGCATTTCGACGGTGACACCTTGATTTTCGTTGCAATATTCCTGATGTTTCGCTAACGATTTTTCGTTGTGAAACGCATTCATGCAGTTGCAACATAAACATACCTTATGTTTATGTTTATTATTTTGTCTTGACAGTAATCGGCTCGGATGTTTAACCCAACAATAATGATGATTGTCATCATTCAAAATCAATAATAAAATAATCATCTTTTCTCTTTCGAGATACAAAGTCTGTCTGAGAGGATAGATCATTTGTTTTTAGTCGTCGTATCCCAAGACGTTCACCACTATGGTGGGATTTTGAACCTCGAAACGTTCGATGTGTTTTAACTCTGTTGGAAAAGTAACTCTGGTCCAATCGAGATTTTTAGAAGTCTCCTCGTAACGAGAAACTCTTTCGGTGTTTATTTTGACAGGGTATAAAGTGGAGGTGACAGCCCATTTAAAACACTGATCATCTTTATTTCTCACATTGACCACGGCGTGTTTTTTAGTTAAGAAATACGGTAATTTCACGTAGGAAGACCCTTTCAACAAATCGTTTTTAGTTATGTGAATTTCGAGTTTCAAATCTCATCGAACGTCCAATTACTACCTTCATGTTGATAATTTGTGAGAGACATCAACATCTTGTCTTTCATCTTTTCGAAAATGTCCGATAAATCTGAACCTCAAAATACAGGTTCAACGTTAGACCTGAAATATGCATTTTTCACGATACTCTCGCTGGACTTCACGTCGATTTTATTCATCACGCAATGGAGTATCATCTGAATTTTTAGCCCCACGTTCATGTATTTGCGAAACAAATCCAATACTTTTTTCTTCACCCGTTCCATGAACAATTTTGGATCGATTTTCTTCAATGAGGGAACCACATCGAAAGTTTTAAAAATGCCTTTGATCGCACTCTCCCGTTCTACAGAATTCGATTGAAATAGTTCTGTGGTGAGTCATGCTAGATATTCTTTTCCTTTCCCTTCGTTTATTGCTCGTCGAATTTCGCTCGATATATCTCGTTTGCCTAGAATCTGAAGTGCATCACTCGTTTTCATTTTAGTTTTTCTTTTCTTTTCTTTGGAAACTTGAAGTTCTTCAATGGCTTTTCGTTTAGTCGTCTTCTTATTTTTCACAATCGTAACGTTTTTGGTTTTTTTCGACGTCGGCATTTCAATTCCTTTTACTATCTTTTTCTTCTTCTTCTTCTCATTTTTCACAACCGATGCATTTTTTGACGTCGTTGCTATCGGCATTTCGTTTGCCTTTCCATCGTTTCGCAAATATTTCTGTATGACTTCAATTTTTTTTGATTTAGTTCTATGATTTCTGAAATGTGAAATTTTTAATAGTTTACAAATCTCGTTTAACTGAGGTACGGTTTTCTCATTTAAATTTTCCATTTTTTTATATGTTTGCTTCATTTGTAAGAATATTTTTTTTTTCGAATTTTGTATAAAAATAATTTGTTTAAAAAGTTTTGTTTTTTACTCTTTATATACATAAAAAAGATTTTTTTGATGAAATTAATCAATTTTTTATGTTCCTTAACGTGAAAATAAATTGAATTAATACGAGAAAAAAAAGGATGTTAAAAATTTAACTTTTTATTTATATATATATATAAAGAGAAAAAACAAAACTTTTTAAACAAATTATTTAAATACAAAATTTAAAATATACATTATTTGCAAGAATTTGTAAAACAAAAAAAAAACAAATAATCGATCATGACGACAACATCCACGATGGAATCTTGACATAAACGTCGACGTTGTTTAATAAATCGTTATTCTCCAAAAAACCAAGAAGAAAAAAATTGTAATTTATATTTACGCGTTTCGAAAGAAAATGATACGATTTGCGATAGAAAATCGAATCGTAATACTATTAGCGAACACAAATTAATCGACAATGTTGTTCGAACAATTAAAACAGAAGAAGAAGGTTCAAGACAAATAGAACTCTTACGACTTTTACGCGAAGTCTTGCACGAGGTTCAAAACAAATTTCTGTGAAGCAGACGCGTGTTCATGTCACGCGATTCCTTCTCAATAGATGATGATAACTGCAAGATGCGAAGGCCAATTTTTAAACGTTCGAAGTCTTGCACGTTCTAAAACTCGTCTGCTTCTTTCATGAATTGAATCATCAAATCTTCTAAAGTCAAGAATTGAGATAACGTCTTGTTTGCGTGATTCAATGTATTGTACAATTGTTCATACGTGTATCCGGATTGTAAAATACCCCTTAATAAACTCTCGTTTTTATTTCTTTCCCATTCTTCGTCTTCAATTTTAATCAATCCCAATGACTGGATCTTCTTCAAATAATCGCAACGACCTTTGGTATTATTTATGTGTTCTACCAAAGGTCTGTCGTTAGGTTCCCAATTCATTAAATGTATGTTGCAACAAAAACATTTAACTCTGTCACCTTTACCCACATAAATGAAACCCGCAGCAGCTAAATCGTCGGGTTTTTGAGCAAGATGAGAAGGCCAATTTTTAAACGTTTGAAGTCTTGCACGTTCTAAACTATAATTCAGATGTTCAGACTTGATCATTGTTTTTACCACAAAATTGGGTTTGTAAGAATATTTTTTCGAATTTTTGTATTTAATGATAATTTGTTAAAAAATTTTAAAATTGAGATGTTAAATTTAACTTTTTATTTATATATATAAAGAGAAAAAAAACTTTTACAAAAAAAAATTTTCACATTAAAGAAATTAAAATTAAAAAACTTTTTTTATATATATATAAAGAGCAAAAAAAAACAAAAACAAAACTTTTTAAACAAATTATTAAAATACAAAATTTAAAATATACATTATTGCAAGAATTCATAAAACAAAAAAAACCCCAAATAATCGATCATGACAACAACACCTAAAAAATGCGAATAGAAATTGAAACGAGTCGAAACGTATAAGAAATTCGGTCATAAAATCTATAGATTACAACAACACGATCCCATCGAATTGAACGAGGTCGAGATGAAGGACTTAGAGCATAAATACGACAGATATAAGATGACTTTGAAATTGGATGAAGCCATGCTCGATTTGTTTTATGAGTACCAAAGCGATCTGCAGAAAATCTTCATCCCTAAAGATAAAGAATTTGACAAGGATGATTTGACGTTGTTCTATGGAAGTTACATATATCCAAAAATCTCACGTGAACTCGTGGACAAATCGAGTGGTGAGAGCACGTTCACCGATGTAAAAAAACTCAAAAGAGTAAAGATAAACATTCAACACATTTTACTAAAAAGGAGAAAACACGAGTGTCAACATGCAAATAACAGACTTGGAAATATAAACAATAGAGAGATTGAAATGTTAAAATTTAACTTTTTATTTATATATATAAAGAGAAAAAAACTTTTACTAAAAAAATTTACATTAAAAAAATTAAAAATTAAAAAAAACAACTTTTTTTTTTATATATATATAAAAAGCAAAAAAAAAATAAACAAACTTTTTTAACAAATTATTATTTCAATACAAAATTTAAAATATACATTATTTGCAAGAATTCATAAAACAAAAAAACACCAAATAATCGATCATGACAACAACAACACCTAAAAGATGCGAATTGAAATTGAAACGAGTCGAAACATGTAAGAAATTAGGTTTTAAAATCTATAGATTACAACGACACAATCCCATCGAATTGAACGAGGTCGAGACGAAGGGCTTAGAGCATAAATACGACAAATATCACATGCCTTTGAAATTGGACGAAGCCATGCTCGATTTGTTTTATGAGTACGAAAGCAATCTGCAGAACATCGTCATCACCGAAGATAGAGAATTCGACAAGGACGATTTGTCGTTGCCCTATGGAAGTTACATATTTCCAAACAACTCATTCGAACTCGTGAAGAAATTGGGTGGTGAGAGCGAGTTGACTGAAGTAACAAAACTCAAAAGAGTAAAGATAAACATTCAACACATTTGCGAAATAGGAGAAAACACAAGTGTCAACATGCTAATAACGGACTTGGAAATATAAACAATAGAGAGATTGATTTTTTAGCGAAGAAGAAGGAAAAAAAACGTAATGAGATCATCTTGAAAACACGAGTGTCAACATGCTAATAACGGGCTTGGAAATATAAACAATAGAGAGACTGATTTTTTTTTAGCGAAGAAAAAGGGAAAAAAAAGTAATGAGATAATCTTTAGATCTCATTACTTTTTTTTTTTGTTTTCCTTCTTCACTATTACCCATATGATATAATAACGTTTCCTTTTTTCTTAAATTTCAGCGTCGATTCTTCTTTTCTTTTTTTTTGTGATATGCTACGTTTTTTATAACAACACATTTGTTTATCCGAATCATAATTATGAACGAATGGTGTGCATCTCTTGGTAACACTCGCATCATTACCATTCTCTTCAGAAGGTAGTGGTGACGGTGGAAAGCATCTCATTCGTTTCATTTCCAACCAAAAAAACCCGCTGTTTATCTAACTCTTTCATCAGTTCTTTCCTTAGATATCCATCATTAGCGTCTAACCATTTTTCCACATCTTTTTCGCACTCTGTCTCGCGATATTCATCATTATCGTCTAATTGTTTCTCCACCTTTTTATCCATTTTATATATATTATTTTATACTTTCTATGATTTATATTTTATATAATTATATAATGTTTTTCTTATATTATAATAACATATTCAAAATCGGTATATTCTTAAACGGCAAATTCTCACCAAGCAACAAAGCCTTGCCGAGTCACTCAACGTTCTGTCCACTCTTCAGATAGAGACCGTTTCCACTCAAAGAGTTACCACCTCTAATGGGTTCTAGATACAATCCTTTACCTCTTCAAAAACAGTCCGCTGCCACCCATTAATTTCTCAACTGCCGAACTCGCGAGTCCCGTGAGAGCTCCCACACCGAGAGTCTTTCCGAGAGAGGGTAGTGCCTTTGCGGTGAAGGGTAATGCTTTTGCGGCGATTCCTGCCAATAGCGGTATGAAACCACCTTTCATTCTCAAATTGTATCTCAATTGAGCGGGACTCAATCTCACCGTCAACCCTCTTCCATCACGAATCGCTTTCTCCATCCTTTTGATTTGACTTTTGGTCCAGGCGATCGAATCCTGACCGCCTCTCGTCAGATCTTCGTGAGTGAATTTGAATTTCACCGCCTCGCCTCGAGTTCTTAACGCTCTCTCAAGTTTCTTCCTCTGTCCTGCGGATATGTTCACGTTTTTTTTCACGTATTCTGTCATAATTCTTTTTTAAAATATATTTACTTCAATTGTTTTCTTGTTTAATAATAATTATTTATATTAAAATAATTTTGTAAAATTAATATTGCGTTTATTTTATTTTTGTTATCTATATATATACACAATATTTTTTTTTTTTGCTTTTATATTTCTCTTATGTGAAATCGTATCGTCACCCTCTCTCCGCGAAGATATAACAGTTCACCATTTTGATCCGTCAACGTGGTTTTGAGACTATACAACGTGTCTAAAATCACTGGTAGATAAACTAAATTTCGAGGTCGCTCCAGGATCTTATAACATGGTGACATGTTTGGAAAGAAGGAATAGATCGTCGGTTGAGCGCTACCATTCACGTAGCTTCCAGCAATCACGTCCACGTTCACCAGAATGCTATTGACTGTGAGAATGTCGACCGTATTTTCAGATGCCGCGTGGCCTTGATACATCTTTCGATCGAATCGCAACATCTTGCCTATAGAATCGACCGTGTTGAAATCCATTCGAAAATTATCTTCCAAATCCAACATCGTCTGTAAGGTATTAGGATTGGGAGCGAGTCTGATCTTGTTGCTTCCCTTTCCATCTGTCTTCATTTGCGTCTGAATGTAATTGTTCAAATCGTCTATGTCGTAACTTCCTTTGGGAATTCGAATCTCCAACCAATCCACTCCGTCGGAATACTTGAACGAGTTATTCTTTTCGGTGACGTTGGGAAAGGAATAATAAGTCTCCAGATTCACCAACGCCATCTCGTATCTTTTCTCTCTATTCAATTCGATAGAAGGTTCGAATTTCGTAGCGAATCGAGTCGAATCGCCACTCATCACGATTTGAATGGATTGTTTTGCAGCCGTATTCTCGGCTATCCGTTCTAACAATTCTCCTTGTTCCAACATTATATTTTAATTTTATTTTTTTCAAAACTAATTATTTGAAGATTTATTATTTTCTAATTTTTTTTTATTTTCACGCTCTATCTTATTATCATCAGAAACATAAAACTTGTCGAATCCGCACCGATATTTTCCACGATTAAATTCGCTTGTCAAATCGATCACGACGAAATTGTAAAGTCCTCCATCCCAAACCCTCTCGCAGAATCTCCTGAATTCCACCACGCTCATGTCGTTTGCGACGTGGTGGCCGTAGATGTGATTGAGATTCTTGAGATCTTGGCGAAAGAGACATAGAAAATTAGCGTTCTCCCTTATCGTCTGTCTGGGCAATCGAAAATAATTCTGCGACAGGTAGAAACAGTCCACGTTGCTGTGTCGACCCCTAACGTAATATGATTCGCATCGGTTCTGTCTCTCCAAAAGCAGATCGTCGAAAATCATGAGATTCTTATCTTCCGATTTCAATTCTCTAGGATCCGGAACGTCGCTAGCGTTCTCATAAAATCGACACTCGACGTTCGAAGATGCATTTCTCTTCATCAGCTCCATCGCCGCACCATCCAAAATGGTCGAAAGTGGAGTTTCACTCTTGTCGAATTCCTCCCTACTGTCAAAGATTCTGGCTATGACGTCCTTGGGCAATCTACGATCCATGCACTCTCGAAGCAATCTGTATTCGGGTTGAAACAAGCTCTTGCCAAACACGAACAATCTGTCGTAATCCAACCAGTCGGGTCGGGATAACAGATTCATCAACAGATTGGTCTTTCCACAATTCGATTTTCCCACCTTCAAGCCTCTTATGCTTTTGGGAAAGAACTCGTTATTCGACCTCTTGGTTCGCGGCGTCGTTCCAAGACATATCTTTAATGTTCATCTTTGTTTTATTTTTTTTGTTTGTTATTTAGATTCTTTCAAACACAATTTTTTTATGTTTTTCAAACTCAGTTGTTTTAATATTATTATTTATTTATATTACACCGTCGCGAGTTCTCTTCAATCCGGATCCACTTGTCATTTTGGCTAAATCTTGTATGGGTACCACAGCATCCTTAAAATCTTTCCAACTTTTCGGCGTTCGCTCTAACGCAGCTCGCTTCGCCGGCGGACTGATCAACTTGTCGATCAACGCGTCGGCTGCCCTCTTGCCAGACACAGAAGCTATCCTACCACTAGCTTCGGAAGCGGCTTTCTTACCAGCATCCAAAGCCGTCTTCTTACCGACCTCAAACGCGGTCGATGCGAGTTTTCTACCCGCATCGCTCGTGAACGCTCGCATTATAGAATCGACGATGCCAGAACCGCCTTGAACATAAGTTCTGACGTATCCCCTGTTCTATATCACCAACATATTTTATGTTTATAATATATTTTGTTTTTTTCACTGGTAAATCGTTTTGTTGTTTAAATACTTTTATTATTCTAGTGTAAAAATTTACTGTTTATTTTGTATATTTTGTTTGTTTGTTTGTTTCTCTCTACTTATTATATATACATCAATCCTTCAATTCGTTCATCAGCCTTTTATAATGGTTTTTTCAAAACCTTCTGTCTTAACAATTTGTCAGATATAGTAACTATCTGATTATCTAATCCTGTGTTACCAGCCCGTCTGCTCGCCATCAACAAACTCAATCTCTGTGACAGAGCGTCAGAATCGCTCGGAAGAAAAGTGGTTTTCACCCCTTTGCCAGTCACCGATTCGACGAACTTCTTATTCATATATAGGTTTCAGCACTTTCGCCCACTTGTAACCTCTGTTGGCTTTAGGTCTCGTCTCTCTGGCATCGTTATTTCTCTTCATGGCGTGGGTCTGAACCAGAATGTCGCCGTAATTGTCGAAATCCTGTTCCGTGTAATCACTAGGCTTGTCGTAAAGGAGCAATCTGCACAGTCCATCAGTTAATTCGTGTCTATTCGAGCCCACGGTTAATTCATCATCACCTATTTCTACTTCTGTGTCGCCGTAAAAGTATTACCGTCCGAATCCTTATAAAATCCATACAACAGATCTCTCTTACCGCCATCCTCGGATGACGCGACGCTATCAATGGTGATAGTCGAAGCTGTATCGTCGCTCTCGCTCAAGTCTGTTTGAATTCCCGTGGGTACGTAATCCGGTGTAGATTGAACGGAATGCCGATTTCCAAAACTACCGGGCAACAAACCCATTCTCAAAGAACTCTCTTTTATGGGTCTCAATTCTTCGACTATCTCCTTCCTGCTTCGCTCTTGACCCTCCGTCTCGGGTTTAAATATTTTTGTGGCTTCGCGTTTGAGTTCAATCTCACCAAGACGTCTGCTTCTGTCAGCCGACTGAATGCCTTTCTTAGCACGTACATACTCGTCTAAAATTTGATCTTGGCGCCTAGAATCCATCTGTAAAAACATTTTCGTTTTTAATTGTTAATGTTCCTTTAAGTATGCTAATGCGAGTTATTTTATTATTTTCAAAATTAAATGTATAATTATATTTTTATGTTTTAAGTTAATAAAAATCTTTCTGTCTTTAATATAATAACTAAAAAATTCACATCTCAACTCAGTATTGATTGAATTGGGAAAAACTTGAAAGTTTAAAAACGTTTTAAGCACATGACAAACCGGTTTCTGATTTAACGCATTTGAGAGTAATTTACGTTTGTTAAAAGGAATTCCATTCATATATCAAAAAAACATTCACTCAGTGTCGAATTAAGAGAGAACCTTGAAGACAGTTAAAAACATTCTAGCACATAAAAGAAACTGGTTTTTCTAATTTAATGTTAAAGGGATTCTTTCATTCATTCATTCAAATCTCTGATCATTATCATGAATATATTAAAAATTTACCACTCAAACCTAATTGAGTGGAAAATGCGTTTTATTATACATTATTAGAACGATCCATTAAAACGAAAAACCTTCATTCACGCCACAACAAAAACATGAGCAACATTTTTCATTCAAACATTCCATTAAGTGTTTATTAAGATTACTTCACAAAAATTAATAGTGACAAACGCGAACAAACGATTTTTTACCTCTGATTTTTTTCTCTAATTGTCTCTAAACTCAATTTCTTTTCGTTACATCGAAACAAAACACGAATGTCTATTTTTACAGATCATATTTTATAGTCGACTCTTTTGAACGAATGCTTTTCATTCATGCAATTCTTTTTTAAAACTGACGCCCATATTTATAGTCTACTCTTTTGAACGAAAACCTCATTCAATCACAACAAAAACATGTGTTAGTTTTACTATCATCGTGGCAGTGGGTTTTGCCGGTTCAAAATCACCTCTTTTCCGTGTACCGTACACGATTCGATTTCTGACGTAAAATCCGCAAATGGATTTCCGTGTATTCCTCCATAGGGATTCAGTGTTAAAATCGTGTATAGACACGGATGATTTAGAATCAGCAAGATGATGATTTAGAAACGGCAACACGTTTTTTGCTCGCAATTTAACACTGAATCCTATGGGGGAAACCCATTTGCCGATTCTAAATCAGACGATACACCTCTTTTTCCTTAAAATTTCATGCGTTTTTTTCACTCTTGAGCGATTTGTATATAGAATCCAGTGATTTTGAATCGGCAAAGCCGATTCTAAATCACCCTAAAAAACGTTAAAATCGTGTACCTGTACACGATTTTAACACTAAACCCTATGGAGGTGTACATCGATGTACGTGTACATGTACACGTACATGTACATCTGAGTCTGAATCGGCATTTATCACCT
Organism: Pictodentalium vernedei; assembly: GCA_031216915.1. Lineage (NCBI taxonomy): Eukaryota > Metazoa > Mollusca > Scaphopoda > Dentaliida > Dentaliidae > Pictodentalium > Pictodentalium vernedei. The sequence goes on along the minus strand of CM062296.1, from coordinate 316,109,453 downwards.
ACTAGCAATCGTGAAGTCTGAAACAATATAGAAAAAACATAGCACAGTAAATGGAAGAGCTGTATCATATTTTCAGCTGGACTGTTTTGAAATATTAAAAGAGGTACGAATGAACGGAAAATTCCGTGACATGAGGAGTAAAAGATAGGAATCAATAACCACTAGCACGAGACGAAAGTGCATACGTGCGAACAAGGCAATCATCTGACCCCAGCAGCTGTCCAACTAAATATTTGAGTAAGTGGTGTTTTATACAAGTTTTTGCGTATCTGTTTTGAAAACAAAAGCTGAAAATAAAATATATAATTTCGGGTTTTTATTTTTTTTCACTTTCATAATCAAATGTGTCATTAATTTACAAAGCCCAAAGCAATACGGCATTAATTATATCATGGCGCTGGACAATGTATTTCAGTCAAATCACCTCTCAATGACAGAAAAAAATATGTTTCAGAAGCAGAAATAAACTTTGATAAATAGAATTCAGATTTGGACACATTTGTCACTGTTGTTAATCATTTTTACTACACGATGAATTCACTGCTGTCTTCTCATAACTGATGGCAATGTGTGGCAAGGCAACACACAGACAATGATCAAAGGATGTCGTCACGCTGAAGTTCCACCCTTTGACCGATGCGTCCATGTGCATCATGCCAGGCTAGAAAACTGGATAACAACCGACACTCCTTTGTTCTTCCGACATTCAGCTTTCCATTTGACATTAGTATGACCGCTAGAGAGGAAATATATGGTTAATGATTATTTCTATGAGAAGCGTCAGATTTGTTTTTACCAATCTACTGCTGCGTTGAGCGCCCGCCCACTTTAGTGCGTTGGATTTTACTCACAAATGGCTAAACGATTTCGGATTATTTTGTGTTTAAAACATAATCCCACTTTGGACCTAAATCGACAATCTTGTTTCAATGAGGTATCATAAGTTATGTTTTGGAGGCACAAAATGTCAACATAATATTTGAACTATAACATTTGCAAATAGTCTGGCCAAATAGGTTGGGTTGAGGGAGGGTGTGGGTTCAGAATCTATTCGAAAGCTCTTTGAAATGGTGCAAGCTGTAGACCCTTCAAAACATTTTACTCTAAACACGCGTGAATCAAATCAGGGCCAGCAAACAATCATTTCATAGTCTGACATCTCGGACTGAGAAAATCCAAAATGGCGAGACTCCTGGCGATAATGCTTGTGTGCCTTCTTGTGATGGCGGCTTGCATTGACGTTCCCGTTCAAGGTTTGTAATGTACTAGGTTGAAATATTTTAATCCATTTCAGACTTATATATCTGTTTCGTCAGGGGTTTTTAGGAATGACTAAATTATAAGTAACTAAATTAATGGAAAAGAGAAACGAACCTTGTGTATTTCAAGATTCCAACAATCAAGAGTATGCTAGAGTGCACGCACCTTCCTGTGTATTAGAAAACATAGACACGATTAAAAAACAGCAAAGTTTGATATCGTGTGCGTTGGGGTAGAAGGGTAATTTAGAACAACTTCACTTTCTCCCATCGACGATGCATTTTCCAGTTATTTTGATTATCTTAAACGATACTGAGAATTTTGATTTCCTTTCGTACCCTGTGTGGTAATTTTATTTTCCCAAGATCATCCTTTTCAAATAAGTGAGGTTTGGCATTGAAATTTTGTATGTGTATTGTTGTGGTTTAGTTCTGTATTTAGTAACAGTCTGTGAACTTTTCAGCGAGAAATGTCCTCGGCTTTCTCCCTTTCAACTGTTCAAAAGGTGATTTGCTGGTAGTTAAATGCGGTGTTGTCTTACATAAAGAGAATTTGTCCGGAATAACAATGTTCTGTGACTTCCCTTCAATAGAACACTGTAGTTGCCCGTTTAACTAAACGAGTCATGCGCTCATCTCAACCACTGATCGAGCATAATACTAAAGTTTATGTAATATTGTTGTTCATCTTCATGTTATGAGAGGTTCTTTGTACACCATTGCGAGTTACTAATACAGAAGATGGCCCTTAATGACTAAATATTTAAGATAAAAATACAGAAGTTAGTCCGTAATGACTAAATATTCAAGATAAAAATTATTTGACAGTGTCAGTGGATCGTAAACTAGTAAACACCATTTCTGTCTATTTCGAACGTGAGTCAAGAAGAACTAAAACACATTTTTAGCGACAAAGTAGATCAGTGTAGGGTCTCATTATATGAAAATCAAGTTTATCCCAAGGTTTGTCTTGATGTTGTATAGGTGTCGTTGCTGCCAAAATGAGTTCGGTGAAATTTGTCTTTTTTGTCACAAATGTAACATACTTTGATCAGCGGTGTGGCTAGAGGGTATTGGTTATGGGGTGTAACCCCTTTGAGTTTCCAACTTCCCTTCCCCGTCCATTGCTGAACATCCAACTTTCAATAAAACCATCTACAACCCTCCTACTCCAGTACATCCAGTTTTTGAATTTTCCCGCGATGGCGAATCATAGTAGGTCCAATGCATGTTGGGCATACGTGCTCCCCCTCCCCCACACACACTTTGACTGAAATTGTGCAGCCTGCGTGCTCTGGCAGTAGATTTGAGATTGGTTGTACAGGCAAATGCCCAGTTCTCAAGAATCTTTGTTGCAACGCTCTGTCCACGTACTGTACTCTTCATCCAATGTATCGGGGAGGGGGGGGGGGGGGGCGGTGGCTCAGCAGTTAGAGTATTGGGCTTTTAACTGAAATGTGGACGATCCAATCCTGACCTCCGGTAACTACGTTGTGTTCCTGGGCGAAACGTTAAATCCCGAATGCTCACGTGGGAGCACGGAGGCACTGTGTACTAAATCCCACTGCACAGGGGTGGCTGTTAATAATTACTGTCGGACCATTATCAGTCGCGATTCGAAATTGATATGCAGCTACGTAAATAATGTATATTTGTTTCAGGCTGTCTAAATCCAGGTAAGCTATTAATCAAACCTTGCCAAGAGGCGATCGACATTTTATCTGTCCAGCAGCATGTGTTCGTCAGTACAAGAAGTTACAATACCGAGATCTCACGTAAGTATAGCGAAACGGCTATATTAACATTGCCGAAAACGCGAAGTAAAGCAGTGTGATGCTGTCTCAGATTAGACATTTTCCATACAGCTCAATGAAAGAAATAAATAATCATTAACCCTTTACTTATACATGAAAAGCAGACGACACTTCCAAACAAAATTTATGAATAAGAAATGTTTTTCATTTTTTGTCTCAAAAACATAGGTTATGACCCCTCATTGGAACGAGCTCGATGAGCTCGTTCCAAAGAGGGGTCATAACCTATGTTTTTGAGACAAAAAAATGAAAATATAATGAAAATTAATTGGCGAATTTAGTGAATAGCGCTGGCTGGTTTTGGCCGTTACGTTGGGTATAGGATTAAGCCCTTCAAAGAAGGATCGCTTGATCGTCTTTTGGGAATTTATATCTGATATTAAGAACGCTTGGAAGAGTGGGTAGGAAAGTGTCCGCTTGAGCGCCCTCTTAAGTGACCACAAAAATGAGATATTGGAAGTACTGCGAGAGGCTGTTATGGCGATGGGTGTCGGGCTGAGTTGTTTGAATGAGTGAGCCAAAAGTAGTTTTACCTGGCGAGAGGATTTTAGTGCATTGATGGAATTTATTGGGCTAAGTGGACCCAAAAGCTTTATTACTTGACGGCAAACCGTTTCGTGCAGTAGAATAATTTATTAGGCTAAGTGAAGCCAACGGTGGTCTTTGAGAGCCATAGATGTAATCTGACGGGTCCTTAAAAGGCAAACATGAAGTAAGTTGAAAGGAGCTATCGAGAGATCGTAGATACAACTCAAGCTAAGAGATTGGGGAAAGTCAGGCAAACTCTATGCATGGACATTATACGTTTAAATGGTTGTCGGTGAGTGGCTGGTTCGGTGCGGGAAGTTCATTCGATGACGCATGGTACGGTGACACTGTAGTGCAATAGCAAGCAAAATACAGGCCAGAGGAGTTGACGGACATTGACTGTCAGTGAGCGAGGATACAATTAGCATTAAATGGAAGCTGCTACGTGCATTATGTTTGGAAGGAGCAAATAGACAAAAAGTTGTGGAGTGGCGCTCAGAGAAAGAGAGACATCGACAAGAGAACGCCTGGGGCCCCGAAGAGAATTTGAACAGTATGGCGGGGTTAGATTCATTGTGATTTGTGTTGTATATAAAACTCTTTTGATGGACCATCTTGTTGTTGGCTTCCAAGTAAATTTTGTGTGTTATTTCTCATTAAATTATATTCAGATGATACCCATCGGTTATCTTTTTTAAATACCAGGTCAAAGGTGCCTCCAGCTGACGTATCTTCCCCAAAAACATAGCGAGGTGGTGAGACTTAAGTTCACTCAAGGCTGGTGGTATTCTCTGAGTGCGGCCGAGATCTAGGGTGACCATAAATATCTCCTCTCCGCCCCAACGTGTTTGACAGCCGGTAATAAACCGCAGTACCCTTTAAAGTCAGGTTATTACTATTACTACCACTTCTACCAGTAAAACAATAAACTTGGGAAACAGAATTTACTGCGACCAGTAAATTCACGCCCGTGTACAAATGATGAAAGTATCAGAATTAAACTATATAGAAAGAGAATTCATGGAGACATATTTTCAGGAATATAATATCTTTAAGAAATCAGAAATAGGTTTTCGTAAACAGCGTTTAAAGATTTCATACAGGATTCAGATAAAAAGTATCAAGAAGCCGTAAATAGTTTCTGTGTACATCATCAACGTGTTCTGTAAAGGAACCAGAAATGAATATTTTTGACTCTGCCCACTTTGTAAGTGAAGAAATGCATTGATGAACTTCACAAATGCATTTGGGTTATAAACTGCAATTTCAAATAATTCTGAAAACTGCACATAATGGCACCTGTGCAAACCCAGTGAACTGGTCCAAAGTTATCAACTTCCATTGTGTTTCGAGTCATTTGGTCTTGGACACACGTCCATATGTCATACCATGCTTGAGGTATGAGTTTGACCCACTTTCAAAATTTTTGACCCTTTTCATTTTTTTGAGTGTAAAACTGCATGTATGAACTTCGGCAATGGATTAAGGGTGATAAAATAGGATTTGGAGCAATTCTAAAAATGCACTCAGTGACTTCTGGGCGACCTACATTTTGAACCTACAATGAGTTTCAACTCATTTGGTATTGGTCCCAGGTCCATACATCATACCAAGCTTCAGATATGAACATGACCTACTTTCAATATTTTGGACCACGTCCTTTATTTTGAGTATACCAGTACTTGTATGAACTTCAGCAAAGCATTAGGGGGGGGGGGGGGGGGGGGTCATAGAATGAGGTACCTAACAATTGGGAAAAATGCACTCAATAATCCCTGGGTGACCTCAGTGACTTTAATCCACATTGTGAACCTACACTGAGTGTCGACTCATTTAAGTTTGTTCCCAGGTCCATACGCCATACCATTGTTAGGATATGAGCGTGACCCACTTTTATAATTTTTCGTTTCGCCCAATTTTTTTGAGTGAAAAAGTACAGTATGAACTCCTGCTATGCGTTGTCATAAAATGCGATTTTCAGCAATTCTGAGAAATGTTCTCTGCGTGACCTCAGTGACCTTGACACATATAAATCGACAGTAATTTACAATGTAAACAAAGCCGGCAGTTTTGGAATTTACCTCCATGTAGCTCTGTCACTGTGTTTTGATGCCCTAGCTTTGTTCTTGGATATGTGAAGCACATTTGGCCTCAAGTTGTTCTCTGGAAATATTATTGTTTTATCAGTTCTGATACGAAATGGGTAGCAGACTTCCAGGAACCAATGGTGTCCCCGCTGTCAACTCTATGAGTTGATTACATATTTGTTTCGGGTCCTATAATCTCAACCTTCATTTTGATGTATAATTTGTGTATATTTGATTTCAATTTAAGGAAAATCAGAGGTGGAAATTTCAAAATAAACAAACTTCTCTTACTTATATAGCACCTTAAATGATAAAAATTGTTTTGTTTTTATACATATAAACATTTCCAAACTCCTTTTGATTTAACGGTTGTGTCAGTATGGCCGTTCTATTGCAGAACTTCAACAGGTTTCCTCACGACGATCAAGTGATATTTTAAGGGGCAATATATAGGTTTTGCTACGACGGGCAAGTGATATTTTAAGGGTAAATATTTTAGGGCAGGCAAAAGTGGGCGCGTGCAATTTTACCGGAGGCGTGACTACGAGGAGCAGTGATACGGGCACCATATACGGCCAAGCGGAAGCAGGCCTATGGAAATTTACTGGGGGAGTGATGTTACGAAAGAGCCTGCTGACGTAATTATTCTGAAGGCAGCGGAATTTTACCGGGGGCGTGCTGTAAGAGCCAGCAGTAATTTATTATGGCCTTTGTGAGTCATTGGAAAATTACTGTGCTTACACGCAAAGGACCATTGATTACTCAGTGGAAATTTACAGGGGTGTGATTATGCTGTGGGGGGGGGGGGGGGGGGGGGGGGTTCACACGTATTTATACCACAGACGTTACAAAACATTCCTTTCTGCATGACATGTATGGCTATTATAGGAAACGTCCCGGCACACGGGGGCGACATTCCTTTCCTTATAAGGCCATAACCTCATGCGAGGTGGGTGTTGGAATGCCCGACGTAACACTGTGTTTGCCCACATTCCGATGACGTATGATGCGGGTCCGACATTCATTTCCTTATAAGGCTATGACGACATGCGGGGATGTGGTGTGGCGTGAAAGGTCACAGGTCAAAGGACAAAGTCGGTAATGTCGGAGGTATACTACTTATATTTTATTATACTTTATATTTTCATATAATATATCTAACGTGACTTTGCCTTCATCTCAATAGCTGTGATGTACTAAGCTATTTCCGACGCGCTGCTTAAAAAAAGTATCCATTATTTATTGATAAATTCACCATGGCCGTTAAAATGATAATGTATACTATTGTCATTTGACAAAAATAGACGAATTCAGCTTTGAGAAGTTTTTGTCCCAAAACGTTCCACTTTTCCAAACCCGAAGATTGAGATTGGGTCTCCATGTTTCATATCCGTTACGGGTCTGCGGATTGTGTTCTTATAAAGTAATAACGGAAAATAAATATTAGATCGATATGCTTTTTATTACATCATGAAACACATTTATTTCTTGTGTTTAGATTTTTTACAACTGGTATCAAAAATACACGTGTAGCACACTGATACAAGGTTTATTTAAAATAAATAGTCATTGTTGTGGTGACATTCTTTGCGCCGTAGAGCGCCGAGTTGATTCATGTGATCCGAAGCTGCGTAACAGGGATCGACTACATCAAGTTCGGGTAAGCACCTGGCACTTTCTGGCATTAATTGGCACAGGTTATCCCATTCGTCGTATTTTAAACAGACTCCCTTCTTCGTGGGATGCATATCGTCACAGCCTTCGGGTAAAAAATATTGTCTGATATCCACATGACGATATCCAGGCTGAACGGAAACGTATTACGTTGTGTCCTAAGTGCTCTCGTATTTCTTCTTTGGAGCCGTCTTTAATACGATTGATGGCAACAGTAATGTCTCTCTCATTTTCACACAAGACCTTCAATCTTATCGGTGGAAGGCCAACTCCTCGCTGTGTGGGTATTCGCCCATCATCCCATTTACGTATATCGACTCTCAGCTCATTTTGCCAATGTGTTACTTTCACCGCGTTATTACCTCCGAAACATTTTCCTCAGTCTATTTGTGATGGCCATTTTCAAATTTCAAAATGAGGGGCGATTCACGTTTGCATGTATTCATACCACAGGTGTTACAAAACATTCCTTCCCACGCATTCGTGACTTTGTGAGCTATTATCGGAAACCTTTCTTTCCACGGGGGCGACATTCTTTTTCTTATAAGGCTGTGGCGTCGTGATCTATTATAGGAAACATTCCTTTTCGCGTGACGTGTAGGGCTATTATAGGAAACATACGTTCCCACGGGGGCGGCATTCCTTTCCTTATAAGGCCGTGGCCGCATGCGAGGGCAGGTGTTGAAATGCATGACGTAACACGAGGATTTCTCACATTCCGATGACGTATAATGCAGGGGTAACATTCCTATCCTTATAAGACTATGACGTCATGAGGGTGACGGGGTGGTGTGACGTCAAAAGGGTTAAAGGTCAAAGGTCAAAGTGGGGGTATACTACTAATATATCACAGCTGTTCCTTTTTCTACTTTTTTATTTTTAATATTCAGCATATGGATTCCTATTAAAACATGTTCAGCCAGCTGCTTTTTCGGAGAGATGATCACAATGAAGAGGAAAATACATTTTTGAACAAATGTAAAAAATGACGAAATGTTTCTTCATTTGATTTCACTGGTACTATACATGGAGACATGTTCGTGTTCGCGTATAAGAAACAAAATCTATTTTGCAGCTACCTAAGCTACCTTAGTCCGAACTCATAATTTACAGAGAAAAAAGGTAACTTGTTCGTTTTACATAAACTGGCCTTCATAAATTGTATCCCTACGTTATCTCATTGGTTTCTGATGTTGCTGTGGCTTTAAGCTCCAATAAATAAATACTTACGAGTTCCGCCTTAATAACCAAGTGTTTTACTTTTATTTACAGCCAAACCCACAGCTGATAATCTTGATAACCAGAATCATTAAAGAGAAAGAAGACAGGCTCCGGGATGCGGCGAGAAGGATGAACTTCCTTGTCTTGCTTTGACAAGTGATTTTGATACCGCCGAATAAGTGCATCCTCTCTACTGAACGAAACTTTTAGCAACCCAATAAATCTTTAAAGAAATAGACAAATTGTTAATTGATTTTTCAGTTTAACCCACAACCTAACGAATCGGCGAAAGGGATCGTAATCTATCTCTATTATTAACCCTTTAAACCCCTGCGGACGCTTTTCCGGCCAGGAACATGATACGTCATAACGTCATTAAATAGGATGGCTGTTCAGTAAATGTGTGGAGTAGACCAGTCAATATTTTCAACGTGCAGCCATAAGGCTGTACGTTGAAAATATTGATTGGTCTACCCCAACTAATGAATATGGACTCTTCTATTTGCTGCCATTGAACTGGCATGGAATATACCACTAGAGTTCAAAGGGTTAAATAGTTCTTGTAATTATCACTGGTAGTCTGAACCAATACCTCATCAATTAACAAAACTGAGCTGAATGAAAAGAGGTTGATATACTCAACAGGCCCTTCTTTCGTATAGGGGGTGCGGTGCATTCCCCATTTGTTGACGAGATCGTTCCAGTCAAGAGTCATCAACTATATTTTTTGGAGGCAAACAATTGAAAAACAATTGCATTTGGAATGGCATTTTGTTAGTAGGGCTAGGCCACAGCAACGTAGAGTGGCCATAACGCCATTACAAGTTATTATCTTTAAATTTCAAGTTAGCTAACTAGTATTTATCAGTTAGCTAATATTAATTACAATTTAATATCTTGTAATTACAAGTTATTGGCTTGTAATTACAATTTAAGAACTTTTAATTACAGTTTACCTACAGTTAAGACTAGAAGTTCTGTCACGAACTGTGCGCTTATCTAAGCTTAATTGCGCGTAGGAATTGCGCGCAATTGCCATATCGAATGGCATCCAAAGCACGGCAGGTTCTCCTGGTTACTCATAGCAAACACAGGCAATGTTTCTGCCAATGGACCTCCGGGTTACCCGGAGGCCCATTGGCTGAAACATTGCGTGTGCACAGGCCATATGCACAGAATTTCATAGCTTTCCTATGGTCATAACGCGTAGATTAAAGCGCAGATCGACGTGCCATTTGTGCGCATTTCATGACAGGACTTCTAATTTTAACTGTATCTTGTGATTACATGTTAATAACCTGTAATTAAAAGTTATTTGTGTCTTGCCATGCGGTTATATGGTGTACGCTTGATTGCCTGGTATGATAATATAGCATGTCTTTTACATGTTAGTCTAATATTTGCCCTCGGTACTACAAGCTACAGATGTTATGCTTTTACTGCCCTATAGTTGCTATGGGTAGTACTTAATGGTATGCCGTGCATGTTGCTGCTTCAACTTGGGTTGTCTAGTATAGTAGTACGTGTAACATGTTGGAGCAGTTTAGCCTTGGAGTCACCTATCGATTTTCTAAAACCACACAGTCTATTGCCCTGTTTGTTTTTATGCTATTTCCGCACGATTCGATTGTCGTGGAGTGCATTCAAGTATCGCAGAATATCCTTCACAGCTCCCATTTTATAAATAGCCTTTTATGGCTCTTAAATCCCAGATAGCCTTCTTTATGGTTCCTTGGACCAGTCTGGACTAATGTGGATATTTGTGAACTATTAGAGACAAATTGCAGAAGAACATGGTTTGGGAACAATTCGGACAACTGGGGACTGATCGCAGATGATAGAGTTTTGGGGACTATTGGGTACCAAGTTGTGGGGACTGGTGTAAGTGATTTGGATACTACAAGGTCCTTTAGGGACTGAAGACGGTTGTGGCTCGAGGACTTTAGAGGAGTTTTTGAGACTACAGAGGACTTCAGATAGTTGTTGATTGTATAGTAGTTGTTGTTCGGTTGGCGTAGTGGTTTGTTTGGTCGATGCTTTAGTAGTTGTAATAGATGTTGTTATGAATGTTATTGAGGTTGTTGGTGTCGTAGCTGGGGTGGTTGCTTTTGAAGTGGCTGGTGTTGCTTTGCTTAGAGTTGTATCTGTGGTTCTTGGTGTCATTCCTCTTTAGGTTTGTGTTCTAGCTGTAGCGTTTGGTGTTATATGGGCCTTAGTAGATGCTGTGGTTGAAGTTGTACTTGTTGTTGTTGTTGTAGTTATAGGAGTCGGTGTAGTGGTGGTCGATGTTGCAGTCGTTATCTGTTAATTAGTGTAGAAATGGTTGGCTTAGTAGTTGTAGTGTTTTATGTTGTAGTTATATGTCAAACACTAGATCTACTGCATGGAATACTACCACGCCAACCACTACTTTATCAACCACATCTGCACCCAGCAACTACTTACAAAACAACATCTACTACATCAACCTTTACTACACCAATCAGTCCACAGCATCCACTACATTGAAATCAAGCCTTCACCAACCACCAAACTACCACATCAACAACTACAGCACCAATCGCAACTACCCCACCAACAACTACACGCATAGGACCAACTATAACATGAACCATTATATCTACAACACCAATAACTACAACTAAACCAACCACTATAACTACTACATTAGTCACTATAGCACCAACAAGAAGAGTGACTAAACTAAGTGCATCACCGACTTCCACTACTACAACGCCAACTGCTACAACACCAAGTATTATGCCAACAGCTGCGACTCCAATCAGTACAACACACAATACTTCAACTATAACAGCATCTACAATACCAACCACCACAACACTGACCACAACTATAACATCTACTACTCTAATACAACCACAACACCAATAGCCATACCCACAATAACTGTTACAATTACTTGACAAAAACCCCAAATATTTCACGAGTCTTTACTTCAACCAACGAACACAACTATAATACCAACAACTTCAGTTACCACTTCAATCACTACATCTACTAAGCCCACTACCTACACAGAACAACACACGCGTGTGAATGGGTTAATCGATATGGCACGAGTGCCAGTGCAGAAGAATAGAACGAGAAGCCGCAGGCCTCGAGTTTTATCCTTCCGCGATGACACAAGTGCCATATCGATTAACCCATTACACATTCGTGTGTCGTTCTGTGTTTATTACACGCCTTCACGCCTATAAAACAATTGTTAGAAGGACACTCAGCAATTCATTTGACAACTATCAACAAAGACAACACATTATCGCCAACCAAATGTGTGAAGGGAACCCGTGTTACTGTTACGTCCCCTGAGTTCATAGGCACATAGAACACACTGGGACTCCGAGGAGGATTTTCAGCTATCGCTGGCGATTCAAAGTGTAATTGCATTGCACTGTTTGTAGAAAATTCCACCGATTTCCGTTCAGCACATATGTGCGAAACAGATTTTCATTTTCCGCATGACTTATGTGTTGCTGTAGATGAGGATTACATAGAACAGGCGTGTAATAAAACACCTACCACTACAGTTACTACATTTTCAAAAAGAGGTATGACACCAACAACCACAACTACAACACAAAACAAAAGACCAACCACTACAACACCAACCACTACATTGCAGCTACGGTAGCAACAACCTCAACAGTAACCACTACCCATTCTACACCAGCCACTACAACAACTAAACCAACGACTAAACAAACACCCCACGAAACCACCTAAAGCACAACAACTACTACATATGTGCTTCGTCAACAACCACTATTTTAAATCCACAATAGTTCCACGTACTCCTCAAAACTCCTCGAGTCACTACTTTCATTAGCGCCAAAATGTCCCGAATAGTTCCAAAACCACTTACATCAGTCACCACATGCTACTGGAGTGCACTCCATTACACTCGAAATCGAGGGAAATGGCACAAAACCATCATGTTGTACAGTACAGGGCTTCAGACAAGAGGATGTTGTTTCCAAGGCTAAAAGGCCCAAAAGGGTCAGACAATCCACACCATGTTATCATACTAAACAATCAAGCATTATCAATAATATCGAATGCCCTAGAAATACTACCCGCTGCAACGGTAGGAGAGTAAAAAGCATAACATGAGTTACTAGTACCAAGGGATTTCATTTGACTAACAGGGGCACACACAGTCCATCCTATATTACCGTACTAGACAAACAAGCGTACACCACCACATAACTGTATGACGTATGACAAGATACTAAATTGTTTTTGCAAGAATTACAAGTTAGCTAAATAGTAATCACAAGTTAATAACTTGTAATTATAAGATATTAAATTGTAATTTCAATTTAGCTAATTACTAGTTAGATAACTTGAAATTTCAAGATAATAACCTGTAATTACAAATAATATCTTGCAATTACAAGTTAGTATCTTGTAATTACAAGATAATAACTGAAGGTCAGTGGCGGCTCTACGCTACCGTACTAGACAGATATTACGTTACTTTATATAGGGGACTAACTTCCTAAGTTCTCTAGAACTTGATGTTCAGACCAGTTTACCACATTTGACATGTTACAGGACTTCAATACGTCATCAGTCATTTACAGGTGGGATCTCCGGCGCAAGATAAAATACATACAGGATACAGTCAACATGCTAATGAGATTTATAAGTATAGCGGTGCGTGCTGTCTGAAAACACAATTAAATTTGAAATGACTTCGCCCTTCCATTTTTCTAGGAGTGAAATATACTCATTCAGGGTACGGTTCAAAGATGTCAAAACACGATTTTCCAAAAGGTCTTTTTTTCTTTTTTCTTCTTTCTTCTTTTTTTCCTCGTGCACAATATTTTGATAATTTTATTCTTAAACACCTAATAACTGTGGACTATCTTATTTTTTACAACTATCCTAATGAGCCTCCACAAAGAATCCAAATTTGTCCGTGTAACCCAAATGCGTTGAAAAAATAAAATAGAAGCCATTTGAACCAAATAAACCTCCACAAAGAATCCAAATTGGGCTCTGTAAGCCCAAATGTGTTGATAAAACGAAACAGAAGCCATTAATCGCTTGATGTTTAACACCACGTGTCGCTAAACTATCATATGCTGACACATTTGTTCTGATAACAAAACAAATGGTTTAAAAGTCATTATTTCCAAATGAAACAAAATACTGCTTTTGCACTGGCTGAGAGGTAGGGTGTAACTTGCAATCCACGGTAGATTTATTTACTCTGTGGTTACCACAGTGTAAAACAAGAAAACACATCAGCAGGCTATATGGCTAAAAAAGTACCCATTATAAATTATTAATTCATACCTTCTGCTCGGTAATGTTACAACAAAAATAAAAAAACAGGAAATTTAATATTTATGTGTAATAAAATATTACAGATATGGATGTAATTGGAACTGGCTCATTGAGGCAGATCCAATGACATCCATATTTGTCCGGTTTTATTAAGAAACTTACGAAGTACACATTTTCTGTCAGTTTTTTTCCCACAATGACGTTTAAAGTATTAAGTACACCAAAGTCTTGGAAACAAATCCGTAACCTTTGTGTTTTCCAAGGTGTATGGGAGTTTACACCGGTCTGGGAACTCATACACCCTTCGGCGTCGCCTCAGGGTGTATGAGTTCCCAAACCGGTGTAAATTCCCGCACACCCTGCAAAACATGAGGATAACTAATATTATTTACAACATATTCAGTTGCCACTGTTCCCTTCATGTGTAACTTTCACGCCAGATAATGGTTGCATGGGTTATAATCTTGACTGATATGCTAATACCATGTCTGAACCACTTGGAGACAAGACAAGACAAATATTCTCCAGTCAAAGTGTGTGTAAAACTGATGCTGTTATCTCCGGAAACCAGACAACAACACAGCCGCCATGAACGGATCGCAACCCAGACGTAGGCAGAGATGTGCTCGCCTGCATTTACCAGGTAATAAAATCATCACCAGCAACATTTTAATTAACGAGGCACCGGGTTATACCCGGTGCTTCATTAATTACATGTTTAATGATTATTCCTATAAAAAAGTATTTGCAATCTGATATTTACGCGTTCATGGAAATACTGCCCACCCGTGGAAAGTGACAAGTCCATGGCAGCCGCACTGTAGCCATCAACTTGTCCACCGACAGTGTTTAGATCCACTCGTCTGGAATATTTCAATTCATTGGAAAAGAAAACCTATGTTTCGCTTTTCCGACCTTCTGAAATTACGATAGAATCTTAAAACTACCATTCATTTCCTTTCTTTAATGGAGAATTGTTTACAATTAATCTTTACTGCCTCTAAAAATGCAATCAGAAACGTTTTTAACTAAAAAGTCACGAAGGAAGACTTCCCATAGCTGAGGTTTTATGATTACGCCGCGAAGTTCCACAAATTGTATGTTAGCATTTTTATATTTTCAAGGCAAATTAAGCACCAACTGAATGGAATACCAATAGATAGAGCAAAAAAGTATACGGGTTTTTCTTTATTGTAAATGAACGGGAGTCTGCTTGCAAACTCTACGAAAAGTAGATAATAGCCCAAGAACATTAGGTTTCACTAGGGAAAACAATCGGAGAAAGCTGATTTTTTTCAGGGAATGTCGAGTACATGTCACTGAACGATTAGACAAAAGTCCCCTAAAATCCCAGTTGAGCTTTTTTTCTACAGCCTTTTTTCGAAAACGCGTTTGAAAAAAATAAAAAAAAATCGCACGAACTTTGTAACCTCGAATTGATCCAACTATATTTTTTGTTTACGCGTATTTCGAGCTACATAATGTCTAATATACATTTACCTAGAGGAAAATGTGCATTCTGTGACAATTTCTGCGAAAAATTATTGAAAATTCATAAAAAAGTATCGGATTTACGCAAAAAATGACGATTTTCCTAACGGATTTGCCCAAAGGGTCGTAGTACAGAACGGGATGTTAGTTGGACAGACGATAAAAAATCCACCACCATTTGAAGACTTTTATCATTGCTTACAAAATAGACATTATGGAAGACCCCCTCTGCTTCTGGCCGAGTTCCCCTTTTGGCATAAAATTCGTCAGCATGAGAACTCAACTATTTTCGGGCTTGGGACCGAACAGACACGTCTGTGTCTGGCAGCATTAGATCAATAAATAATATTTACAGAATGTACAAAAATCAATAAATAATATTTACAGAATGTACAAATCAATCAACATGGATTAAGTTACATTGACTATTATCAACGCTATATACAGAAATGACATGACCTATATACATATTATTCATCGAACTCAGAAATTTCCGACAGGACAGTGTTTCTGTGGTTGTTACAAGAATCCGAACTGCAATTACACAAACCTGAGCAAGAGAGTCCTGCCTTCTTACACCCACACCTTTTTGTACAAGCACTCTTGCAACCACAACTGATCAGATTCAGTAGGTTATCGGGGGCACATGGCTTTGTGGCTGCAGTCGGTACAAGAAGTCCATTGTCTAGCGACCACCCCCAATCCGTCGGAGGAAGCGAAGTGCCCAGCCATTGTTGAACCTGGAGATAACATCTGTAGACATGTTGTTGTGCAGCATCGCTGCTTGGTGGGAGTGAGGTTAGGTCGATGGGTTTATTCAGTTTAGATTTTGCTACATAACGCTTGTAAGTGACATATCTATATTGGTCGAGAGAGGAAACAGTTTTACTCCCGTATAAGATCAGGAGAAGTTGTTCCCCGGCAGCGGCTACTGCACTTGGTGTACTGTCATCCGCCAAAATTGTGTTGACATACTATTGTGAGTCGCTAGTAACATCGGAGACAATTGTACTGAATACTTTCTTCTTACCAACTCGAAAGAGTGCAGAAGTAGTGTCACAACCACTTATAGAATGTGCTACAAGGAGATTGCTTCTATGGTCACCCATTTTGGTTGCTATTTTACTAACTGAAACTAGTAAGTTTGGGGTAATGGAATACATCATGTGAATATTACATCCCGGTTGAACTCGAGAGGTAAGAATGACTAACAAGTCTGTGTCTGTTCCCACAACGACAACATTGTTGTCATCTTGAGCGATGTCAAGTGCAGTTTCAGCTATCAGTACATCAGCATCAGCCTCGGCCTGCTTGGACTGAATATTGATAGCTGATAGCTCCTGCATTAGAAGATCGATCAGTTGGGTTTTGTTCTTGGCATTTGCAAGGAAATCGGATTGGGGTGTGGTGGCTGGTAACTCGGTTGAGATATTGATATCAATGGAATACCTGTCTTTAGATCTACGGGCTTGTTCCATGCCCTTTGTCGACATTGTACAAGCATAACCATCAAAAACAACCACGACGTTCGCCCCAAAATGTCTCACTAGATAATTGGAATATGATGTACATATGTCCTTATATGACGACTGTTTAGGCCATACAACTGCCCTCAATAAAAATCCACCATCTACAACAAACAGAGAATGTTCTGGGATTTTAGTTTGCTCGGAACCGTATGTTTTGAGGATCTTACCGAGCGTGCTTTTCTGTGTCTTCCTCATTCCAGCAGAATCAAACAATGCTGGTGGTTTCGGGGCGAGTTCATATTTGAGATACTCTTCCATCTCTGCTTGTGACTGAATAACACATGTGATGCGGTTGAACAGAATTGTGGGGTCAATCACTACCTTACTTCCACGGACTTTGATGCTATTTGCCATCGATGCGAAAGACTTCACAGTGTCAACACGTCGTAGTTTGATGCTGTTGAACGTTTTGCTTACAACATTCGATACGCAACATTCACCAATTTTGCGAACTTGGTCACAGTTCACAGTTTCGTCGGCCACAAGCCCGGTCGCTATAGAGACTAATTGTAGTGGATCTCTATTCTGAAAGGGGGAATGCACTCTGAGCCAGTTCAATAATTTGGTGATATCATTGGCATCAGTCAATTGTGAACTTTGACGGAGATCCCGATGTTGTTCGCCATGACCAGTGTGAACATGAACAAAATTTTCGAGAGCATTACATATCGGAAGGCAAAGAGGTAGTCCATGTACCCATTTCGCAACAGTGCTATCGGTTATTCCCCTGCCATGTGTGAGACCACCAGGGAGCTTGAACATTCTCATTAAACACTGCTCTATGGTCTGATCAGAATATATCCCGTCCCAGAATTTATCTGAGCGCCTTATGGTAAAGTAACCTTTCTCAGTGAACAACTTCAAATCATCCTGTTGCATTATTTCTGTTAGCTCATTCATCTGCTGCAAATAGAGATGAGAACTTTTTGCGTATGCAAAATGACCACCTGCGTGATATACTGGAATCATATTGCGAACACAATATGTGTGGAGATCCCAGTCGCCTGTGCGCTCTGCTCTCAAGAACAACTGGAGAAGACCCATTTGCTCGTAGTATTGTACCCAAAGCTTTCCTGTGCGTCCTACGGACGCATTCTGGAGCAGTTCGTGTAATTTTGACAGTAGATGGTTGACACTTTCTTGATTGACAGCGTCAGCTGTTGTACAGTCAACTCTGGCAAGTCTTCAGAATATTTCATTGACTTCTGTGCAGTCTATGTTATCTAGTGTTCGGCTTTCTTCAAACACAAGTTTTGTAATGGCAATTTGTGTTAGCAAATGGGCACGAACTGCTCTTGAATATGCATGACCACTGATCAAATGATGGATTGACCCACCAGCATAAACAGTCCCCCAAAGTTCATCCAAGCCGCTACCAGCCATGATCGAACCAATTGCCCCTAAATATGACATAATCATATGGAAGCCGCCGAGTCTAACGAAAACTTTTGTCAACTTATCTAACGAAGACACAATCTCCACTGCTTTGATATAAAGTGGTTGGTCACCACATTATGTGATTTAATCGAACATGGAAATTGAAACAATGATGCTATAATAAAGTATTTGAATGTGAAAAGTCGATGCCGTTTGAATTTGAGTTTAGGGGGTATGGTTAATATTTCACACGTTTCACCAGTTCATTATGGAATAAATGACTATTGTTATATATCATTATAAAGCCACTGCTTTTCCGCAATTTTTGATATATAATTTAACTCCCAAAGTAGTCGTAGATTTGATTTAATGGACGTTGTGTACCGTTGTGTGTATGAAAACAATAAATTTTTTTTCGTAATTTTGTACATTTTCGTGAATATTTCACCATTGAGTGTGAGGATTGGTACAAAGTTGGCATTTTCTGTTGGGGATATGTATTCTCAATATAATTCAGCACGATATTTATGATTCTCACCCTACTAAGGCGAATAAGAATGAGAAATATGGAGCTGGGTCGAATTTTTAAAAAAAAAATTTTTTCATCAAAAAAACGCTATAACTAAAAAAGCTCAACTCGGATTCGCGGGGAGTTTTCACACTTTATCCGCAATGTGTGTCCCGGAAACATATAAAAAAAATCAGCTTTCTCCGATTTTTTTCCTTACTTTCTCATTTTTATGTCTAATGTGCCTGGACTATAAACAGGCAGTTCATAACAGCGTCGGATTCCTTACAGAATTGAACTGGTGGCCCGAGAGCTTGGGTCGGTGATTATGCGCGTACTTATCTAGTAGATAAGTAAAGTTAGTTTGTATAAGTAAAGTTAGTTATGATAATATTATAGAATGTGGCGTTGGTAAGACATACCTGCATGTGCTAATGGCATTTAATTTATACTACAAAGGGAGAGTGTGTGTTTCAGTTCCGCTAAAAATTCAAGTTTTGATTATATCCCTTGATATGCATTAAAATTAATAATTTTCAATCGGGCGGACCGGGCAATCCGTCCTGGGACGGGTCGATCCCTAATGTAGAAATTGTTTTTTACTGATTGCATGGGATCCTCTCACTTAGCCGCTTGCTATTGCTCCGACAAGAAGTATAAAAGTTCCCACGATCAAAGGAATGTCGTTCAGTGAATGGCCTTTAACCTTCTGCAAAGTGATGTCAAAATACCGACATTTCCAGCAGCGAAGTTTACACATAGTGCAATTAGGAGTTTAACCTAAGCAGTCTTTGTGACACATCCCACCTAAGGCTGAATTGGTTAAATTCCTATTAGAATTATGGAAAAAATTGCAAATTGAAATTTTTTATATTGTTAAATCTTGATTTTGAAATTATAATCCCGAGTAAATAATATCCCAAATACATCATCATCATCGCGAGAATGACCTGATAATGCAGTTTGAATATTTAATAGGTGGACACCCCCCCCATCCCCCCCCCCCCCCCACCAATAGTTCGTTTTCAGGAGGCCCTTGTATATATGGGCCATCAAAACACAGTAGTTTCACACGACAAACTGAAGAATACTATAGCAGCACAGACTGTAATTAACGAAATTAGCTGTCAGTTACTTTCGGCCAACTCATTACACGTACCTCAACGCTACATTATTAGTTATCCTTGTGTTTTCCAGGGTATATGGGAATTTACAGCGGTTTGGGAACTCATACATCCTGAGGCGAAGCCGAAGCGTGTACGAGTTCCCAGACCAATGTAAAATCCCATTCACCCCGGAAAACACAAGGGTAACGGATTTATTTCCAAGAATTTTGGTATACGTAATACTATAACCTACATTGTGGGCAAAAACTGACAGAAGATTTGTACTTTCTAAGTTTCTTAATAAAACCAGACACATAAGGATGTCATTGGAACTGACTCAATAAGCCAGTTCCAATGACATCCATATCTGTAATATTTTATTGCACATAAATATTAAAATTCCAGTATTTTTATTTTTGTTCTAATATAACCGAGCAGAAGGTATGAATTAATAATTAAAATGGGTACTTTTTAACCATATAGCCTG
Source organism: Pictodentalium vernedei (assembly GCA_031216915.1). Taxonomy (NCBI): domain Eukaryota; kingdom Metazoa; phylum Mollusca; class Scaphopoda; order Dentaliida; family Dentaliidae; genus Pictodentalium; species Pictodentalium vernedei. Next base: position 316,089,059 of record CM062296.1, on the reverse strand, counting down.
CTATTGTGTATTCTTCTGTTTACACCGTGGTTAACCACGGTGTAAAAAAAGCTACTGTGGATTGCAAGTTACACCGTACCTCTCAGCCAATGAAAATGCAGTATTTTGTTACATCTAGAAATAAATAATTATATAATAACTCTTTGGCCTTCGGATGATTTGCAGCGGTTCTCTGACGAGGAAGTCTCTATCAACGCCGTCACACACCTTGATACCTCCCTCCCACCAACCCCGCTGACCATTCTAATCTCCTAGGATTCTGACACAAGCTTTTTATCAACTCCCACTGGCGCTTTCACAATCTCGCCAATTATGATATAGACCCCTTCTCCCTTCCACTTATCGCTCTTGCTTCCATCACATAATTTTTCATGAAATCTTATTCTTCTAGGCAAATATTTAAGGCATTCTAAAATGAAATCTTCCAGGGTGCCCATTACCTCTAATCTGCATAGTTGGCACACTATTCCCCAGCCGTTTCGATACCCCCTCAATTCGAGTGACTTTGATCTCACTTTGAACAACGAAGACCCCTCCCCCACCCCAACCCCCTCCCCAAACGGGCCATCGAGGTACTCTTTAAAAGCTGGCGCATACATTTTGAATAACCCATACAAAGATCTCCTGGCCCTAACTCCAGCTCGCTGATTTCTATTGCAATCATCGAGAACCTTTTATCTGCCCCCCCCCCCCCCCTCCTCGCTTCAATCCTCCTTCTGGATCTCAAGTCTCAAAGAAATTCCATTAACTGCTGTACTTCCCTGGTCCATCCTGTGTGAATGCTGGAATCCCATACAAAGTTAAATGCCGTACTATATCACCTGCTGTTTGGAAGACTGAAAAGGTAATTCCAATAATAGTCCAGCAGTAGAGCAGCTAACATGTAAATTTATTTCCCCGCAAAGGTTTTTTGCTGTTGTTATATCTTAGGGGATACTGATGTAGAATATGGATGATGCCACCTTGGCACCCTTGAGCTTTTTGCGTAATATGCAAATTAAGGCGGCCATTATCGAAATGTATTTTTTTCGTCCCTAACTCACTTATTATACAAGAAAAAAAAAACAAATGTGGTGTCTACACCTAGGTTTTCAGGGTCTCTGATTCAGATCAGGTCATTGCCGAAATGATCCGATAATTTCAATAAGCATACTTATGCAAAGGAGGGGGTTGTCATTACCAAACAATAACTTTATTTCAAAATTAGTTTTATGGTAGATGATATAAGTAGACAAAGTATACTAAAACCAAAGTTATCAGGGCTCTGGAGTCAAATTGTGCCATTGCCATTTGATAAAGTGGTCCCCAGATTTGCTTATGCTTTACTATGCAAGTGAGCACTATCATAACTGAAAATTGCATGTATGCCAAAAGTACAAAATTGCACCAGTTATTATCCCCGAATTTTCAAAAATGTGGGGATATAGTCGTGATCTCCATCCGTACGTACGTCCGTCCGTATGTCCGTCCGTCCGTCCGTACGTACGTCACACCCTGAAAGGCTCCTAGGGTATTCAATTCGAAACGTTTAAACTATGCTAATGTGTGCATGAAGGTTTCGGAATTTTGATTTTGCCCCCGGTGGTTCCAGTGGAACCACTTTTATCGTTAGAAAGTCAGTTTTCATCGAAAGGCTCCTAGGGTATTTAATTCGAAACGCTTAAACTATGCTAATGTGTTCAGGTAGCAACTCTAGATGTGCATGAAGATTTCGGAATTTTGATTTGGCCCCAGATGGTTCCAGTGGAACCACTTTTACCGTTAGAAAATCAGTTTTCATCGAAAGGCTCCTAGGGTATTCAATTCGAAATGTTTAAACTGTGCTAACGTGTTCAGGTAACATCTTTAGATGTGCATGAAGGTCTCGGAATTTTGATTTTCCCCCGGTGGTTCCAGTGGAACCATTTTCATTGCTAGAAAATCAGTTTTCATCGAAAGGCTCCTAGGGTATTTAATTCGAAACGTTTAAACTATGCTAATGTGTTCAGGTAACATCTCTAGATATGCATGAAGGTTTCGGAATTTTGATTTGGCCCCTGGTGGTTCCAGTGGAACCACTTTTATCTTTAGAAAATAAGTTTTCATCGAAAGGCTCCTAGGGTATTTAATTCGAAACGTTTAAACTATGCTAATGTGTTCAGGTAACATCTCTAGATGTGCATGAAGGTTTCGGAATTTTGATTTGGCCCCAGGTGGTTCCAGTGGAATCACTTTTATCGTTAGAAAATCAGTTTTCATCGAAAGGCTACAAGGGTATATAATTCGAAACGTTAAAACTATGCTAATGTGTTCAGGTAACATCTCTAGATGTGCATGAAAGTTTCGGAATTTTGTTTTGATTTTGCCCCAGTGGTTCCAGTGGAACCACTTTAATCGTTAGAAAATCAGTTTTGATCGAAAGGCTCCTAGGGTATTTAATTCGAAACGCTTCAACTATGCTAATGTGGTCAGGTAACATCTGTAGATGTGCATGAAGGTTTCGAAATTTTGATTTGGCCCCAGGTGGTTCCAGTGGAACCACATTTATCGTTAGAAAATCAGTTTTCATCGAAAGACTCTTAGGGTATTTAATTCGAAACGTTTAAACTATGCTAATGTGTTCAGGTAACATCTCTAGTTGTGCATGAAAGTTTCGGAATTTGGATTTTGCCCCAGGTGGTTCCACTGGAACCACTTTTATCGTTAGAAAATAAGTTTTCATCGAAAGGCTCCTAGGGTATTTAATTCGAAACGTTAAAACTATGCTAAGGTATTCAGGTAACATCTCGAGATGTACATGAAGGTTTCGGAATTTTGATTTGGCCCCAGGTGGTTCCAGTGGAACCACTTTTATCGTTAGGGAATCAGTTTTCATCGAAAGGCTCCTAGGGTATTTAATTCGAAACGTTAAAACTATGCTAAGGTGTTCAGGTAACATCTCGAGATGTGCATGAAAGTTTCGGAATTTGGTTTGGCCCCAGGTGGTTCCAGTGGAACCACTTTTATCGTTGGAAAATAAGTTTTCATCGAAAGTCTTCTGGGGTATTTAATTTGAATCGTATAAACTAAACTATGCTAATGTGTTCAGGTAGCATCACTACATGTGTATCAAGGTTTTGGAATTTTGATTTGGCCCCAGGTGGTTCCAGTGGAATCACTTTCATCGTTAGAAAATCAGTTTTCATCGAAAGGCCCCTAGGGTATTTAATTCGAAATGTTTAAACTATGCTAATGTGTTCAGGTAACATCTCTAGATGTGCCTGAAGGTTTCGGAATTTTGATATGGCCCCAGGTGGTTCCAGTGGAACCACTTTTATCATTAGAGAATCAGTTTTCATCGAAAGGCTCCTAGGCTATTTAATTCGAAATGTTAAAACTATGCTAATGTGTTCAGGTAACATCTCTAGATGCGCATGATGGGTTCGGAATTTTGATTTGGCTCCAGGTGGTTCCAGTGGGACCACGTTTGTCATTGGAAAATCAGTTTTCATCGAAAGGCTCCTAGGGTATTTAATTCGAAACGTTTAGACTATACTAATGTGTTCAGGTAACATCTCAAGATGTGCATGAAGGTTTCGGAATTCTGATTTTACACCTGTGGTTCCAGTGGAACCACTTTTATCGTTAGAAAATCGGTTTTCATCGAAAGACTCTTAGGGTATTTAATTCGAAACGTTTAAACTATGCTAATGTGTTCAGGTAACATCTCTAGATGTGCATGAAAGTTTCGAAATTTTGATTTTGCCCCAGGTGGTTCCAGTGGAACCACTTTTAACGTTAGAAAATAAGTTTTCATCGAAATGCCCCTAGGGCATTTAATTCAAAACGTTAAAACTATGCTAAGGTGTTCAGGTAACATCTCTAGATGTACATGAAGGTTTCGGAATTTTGATTTGGCACCAGGTGGTTCCAGTGGAACCACTTTTATCGTTAGGAAATCTGTTTTCATCGAAAGGCTCCTAGGGTATTTAATTCGAAACGTTAAAACTATGCTAAGGTGTTCAGGTAACATCTCGAGATGTGCATGAAAGTCTCGGAATTTTGATTTGGCCCCCAGGTGGTTCCAGTGGAACCACTTTTATCGTTGGAAAATCAGTTTTCATCGAAAGTCTTCTAGGATATTTAATTTGAATCGTATAAACTATGTTAATGTGTTCAGGTAGCATCACTAGATGTGTATGAAGGTTTCGGAATTTTGATTTGGCCCCAGGTGGTTTCAGTGGAACCACTTTTTTCGTTAGAAAATCAGTTTTCATTGAAAGGCTCCTATGGTATTTAATTCGAAACATTTAAACTATGCTAATGTGTTCAGATAACATCTCTAGATGTGCATGAAGGTTTCGGAATTTTGATTTGGCCCCAGGTGGTTCCAGTGGAACCTCTTTTATCTTTAGAAAATCAGTTTTCATCGAAAGTCTCCTAGGGTATTTAATTCGAAACGTTTAAACTATGCTAATGTGTTCAGATAACATCTCTAGAGGTGCATGAAGGTTTCGGAATTTTAGATTTGGCCCCAGGTGGTTCCACTGGAACCACTTTTATTGTTAGAAAATCAGTTTTCATCGAAAGGTTCCTAGGGTATTTAATGCGAAACGTTAAAACTATGCTAAGGTGTTCAGGTAACATCTCTAGATGTGCATGAAGGTTTCGGAATTTTGATTTGGCCCCAGGTGGTTCCAGAGGAACCACTTTTATCGTTAGGAAATCAGTTTTCATCGAAAGGCTCATAGAGTATTTAATTGGAATCGTTAAACTATGCCAAGGTGTTTAGGTAACATCTCTAGATGTGCATGAAGGTTTCGGAATTTTGATTAGGCCCCAGGTGATTCCAGTGGAACCACTTTTATCGTTAGGAAATCAGTTTTCATCGAAAGTCTTCTAGGGTATTTAATTTGAATCGTATAAACTATGCTAATGTGTTCAGATAGCATCACTAGATGCGTATGATGGTTTCGGAATTTTGATTTGGCCCCAGGTGGTTCCAGTAGAACCACTTTTACCATTGGAAAATCAGTTTTCATCGAATGTCTTCTAGGGTATTTAATTTGAATCGTATAAACTATGCTAAAGTGTTCAGATAACATCTCTAGATGTGAGCGAAGGTTTCGGAATTTTGATTTGGCCCCAGGTAGTTCCAGTGGAACCACTTTTATTGTTGGGAAATCAGTTTTCATCGAAAGGTTCCTAGTGTATTTAATTCGAAACGTTTAAACTATGCTAATGTGTTCAGGTAACATCTCGAGATGCGCATGAAGGTTTCGGAATTTTAATTTTGCGCCCAGTGGTTCCATTGGAACCACTTTTATCATTAGAAAATCAGTTTTCATCGAAAGGCTCCTAGGGTATTTAATTTGAAACGCGTAAACTATGCTAATGTGTTCAGGTAATATCTGTAGATGTGCATGAAGGTTTCGAAATTTTGGTTTGGCCCCAGGTGGTTCCAATGGAACCACTTTTATCGTTATAAAATCAGTTTTGATCGAAAGGCTTCTAGGGTATTTAATTCGAAATGTTTAAACTATGGTAATGGGTTCAGGTAGCAACTCTAAATGTGCATGAAGGTTTTGGAATTTTGATTTGGCCCCAGGTGGTTCCAGTGGAACCACTTTTATCGTTAGAAAATCAGTTTTCATCGAAAGACTCTTAGGGTATTTAATTCGAAACGTTTAAACTATGCTAACGTGTTCAGGTAACATCTCTAGATGTGCATGAAAGTTTCGAAATTTTGATTTTGCCCCAGGTGGTTCCAGTGGAACCACTTTTAACGTTAGAAAATAAGTGTTCATCGAAAGGCCCCTAGGGCATTTAATTCAAAACGTTAAAACTATGCTAAGGTGTTCAGGTAACATCTCTAGATGTACATGAAGGTTTCGGAATTTTGATTTGGCACCAGGTGGTTCCAGTGGAACCACTTTTATCGTTAGGAAATCTGTTTTCATCGAAAGGCTCCTAGGGTATTTAATTCGAAACGTTAAAACTATGCTGAGGTGTTCAGGTAACATCTCGAGATGTGCATGAAAGTCTCGGAATTTTGATTTGGCCCCCAGGTGGTTCCAGTGGAACCACTTTTATCGTTGGAAAATCAGTTTTCATAGAAAGTCTTCTAGGATATTTAATTTGAATCGTATAAACTGTGTTAATGTGTTCAGGTAGCATCACTAGATGTGTATGAAGGTTTCGGAATTTTGATTTGGCCCCAGGTGGTTTCAGTGAAACCACTTTTTTCGTTAGAAAATCAGTTTTCATTGAAAGGCTCCTATGGTATTTAATTCGAAACATTTAAACTATACTAATGTGTTCAGGTAACATCTCTAGATGTGCATGAAGGTTTCGGAATTTTGATTTGGCCCCAGGTGGTTCCAGTGGAACCTCTTTTATCTTTAGAAAATCAGTTTTCATCGAAAGTCTCCTAGGGTATTTAATTCGAAACGTTTAAACTATGCTAATGTGTTCAGATAACATCTCTAGAGGTGCATGAAGGTTTCGGAATTTTAGATTTGGCCCCAGGTGGTTCCACTGGAACCACTTTTATTGTTAGAAAATCAGTTTTCATAGAGAGGTTCCTAGGGTATTTAATGCGAAACGTTAAAACTATGCTAAGGTGTTCAGGTAACATCTCTAGATGTGCATGAAGGTTTCGGAATTTTGATTTGGCCCCAGGTGGTTCCAGAGGAACCTCTTTTATCGTTAGGAAATCAGTTTTCATCGAAAGTCTTCTAGGGTATTTAATTTGAATCGTATAAACTATGCTAATGTGTTCAGATAGCATCACTAGATGCGTATGTTGGTTTCGGAATTTTGATTTGGCCCCAGGTGGTTCCAGTAGAATGATGACTTTGATGCTCCTCACGTCATTGTGGGCTAAGTTTAAAAACTGATACATAATTGTGACACCTACTTCCTCGTGGGTTGTCCTGAGATTATCTCAATTTTTTCTGATGTCCAGTGAACAGTTCAACTGAAATTTGTTCACGACTTGATATAATGAGCCTCTGCGTTGTTGGTTCGCCACCAGCCAGTGCTTTTTCTTCCAACTGCTCAATGATAATGTCTATCAGCTGAATCATGTTTTCATTGACTGTCAATACTACCTTTTGAGGTGGTAAAGGACTTGACAGATTCAGGCGATGTCTACGGCTCGCATGTTTGCCCACTCTAGCTCCGCGCGTCACACTCTTTATTCTGGAGTCATAGCACCTGTCAAAGGTGAGGGAGACATCTTACCCATGACACACCCAAAGAAGTTGTTGATGGAATCTTTTACTGCCCCTTTCTTTGGCCAATGAACAGTCCACACAATTGTGCACCAATCAATGGTTGTAGCATCTACTCTCTTTTTTAAACAAACAGAGGTAATGTGACTCACAATAGAATCAAATATAATCAAATCCAATTAATATGACTTATCAATATATTAAATAAAACACTGACAAAAATGAGTGCAAAAACAAGTTAATTTCACCCACCAAACATGCATATGTAGTCATAGGCATTTTATATTCTTTGTTTGAATCCTTTTAGCCCAAGAACATTAGGTTTCACTAGGGAAAAAAATCGGAGAAAGCTGATTTTTTCAGGGAATGTCGAGTACATGTCACTGAACGATTAGACAAAAGTCCCCTAAAATCCCAGTTGAGCTTTTTTTTCTACAGCCTTTTTTCGAAAACGCGTTTGAAAAAAATAAAAAAAAATCGCACGAACTTTGTAACCTCGAATTGATCCAACTGTATTTTTTGTTTACGCGTATTTCGAGCTACATAATGTCTAATATACATTTACCTAGAGGAAAATGTGCATTCTGTGACAATTTCTGCGAAAAATTATTGAAAATTCACAAAAAAGTATCGGATTTACGCAAAAAATGACGATTTTCCTAACGGATTTGCCCAAAGGGTCGTAGTACAGAACGGGATGTTAGTTGGACAGACGATAAAAAATCCACCACCATTTGAAGACTTTTATCATTGCTTACAAAATAGACATTATGGAAGACCCCCTCTGCTTCTGGCCGAGTTCCCCTTTTGGCATAAAATTCGTCAGCATGAGAACTCAACTATTTTCGGGCTTGGGACCGAACAGACACGTCTGTGTCTGGCAGCATTAGATCAATAAATAATATTTACAGAATGTACAAAAATCAATAAATAATATTTACAGAATGTACAAATCAATCAACATGGATTAAGTTACATTGACTATTATCAACGCTATATACAGAAATGACATGACCTATATACATATTATTCATCGAACTCAGAAATTTCCGACAGGACAGTGTTTCTGTGGTTGTTACAAGAATCCGAACTGCAATTACACAAACCTGAGCAAGAGAGTCCTGCCTTCTTACACCCACACCTTTTTGTACATGCACTCTTGCAACCACAACTGATCAGATTCAGTAGGTTATCGGGGGCACATGGCTTTGTGGCTGCAGTCGGTACAAGAAGTCCATTGTCTAGCGACCACCCCCAATCCGTCGGAGGAAGCGAAGTGCCCAGCCATTGTTGGACCTGGAGATAACATCTGTAGACATGTTGTTGTGCAGCATCGCTGCTTGGTGGGAGTGAGGCTAGGTCGATGGGTTTATTCAGTTTAGATTTTGCTACATAACGCTTGTAAGTGATTATCTATATTGGTCGAGAGAGGAAACAGTTTTACTCCCGTTTAAGATCAGGAGAAGTTGTTCCCCGGCAGCGGCTACTGCACTTGGTGTACTGTCATCCGCCAAAATTGTGTTGACATACTGTTGTGAGTCGCTAGTAACATCGGAGACAATTGTACTGAATACTTTCTTCTTACCAACTCGAAAGAGTGCAGAAGTAGTGTCACAACCACTTATAGAATGTGCTACAAGGAGGTTGCTTCTATGGTCACCCATTTTGGTTGCTATTTCACTAACTGAAACTAGTAAGTTTGGGGTAATGGAATACATCATGTGAATATTACATCCCGGTTGAACTCGAGAGGTAAGAATGACTAACAAGTCTGTGAAAGACACAATCGACAACATTGTTGTCATCTTGAGCGATGTCAAGTGCAGTCTCGGCTATCAGTACATCAGCATCAGCCTCGGCCTGCTTGGACTGAATACTGATAGCAGATAGCTCCTGCATTAGAAGATCGATCAGTTGGGTTTTGTTCTTGGCATTTGCAAGGAAATCGGATTGGGGTGTGGTGGCTGGTAACTCGGGTGAGAAATTGATATCAATGGAATACCTGTCTTTAGATCTACGGGCTTGTTCCATGCCCTTTGTCGACATTGTACAAGCATAACCATCAAAAACAACCACGACGTTCGCCCCAAAATGTCTCACTAGATAATTGGAATATGATGTACATATGTCCTTATATGACGACTGTTTAGGCCATACAACTGCCCTCAATAAAAATCCACCATCTACAACAAACAGAGAATGTTCTGGGATTTTAGTTTGCTTGGAACCGTATGTTTTGAGGATCTTACCGAGCGTGCTTTTCTGTGTCTTCCTCATTCCAGCAGAATCAAACAATGCTGGTGGTTTCGGGGCGAGTTCATATTTGAGATACTCTTCCATCTCTGCTTGTGACTGAATAACACATGTGATGCGGTTGAACAGAATTGTGGGGTCAATCACTACCTTACTTCCACGGACTTTGATGCTATTTGCCATCGATGCGAAAGACTTCACAGTGTCAACACGTCGTAGTTTGATGCTGTTGAACGTTTTGCTTACAACATTCGATACGCAACATTCACCAATTTTGCGAACTTGGTCACAGTTCACAGTTTCGTCGGCCACAAGCCCGGTCGCTATAGAGACTAATTGTAGTGGATCTCTATTCTGAAAGGGGGAATGCACTCTGAGCCAGTTCAATAATTTGGTGATATCATTGGCATCAGTCAATTGTGAACTTTGACGGAGATCCCGATGTTGTTCGCCATGACCAGTGTGAACATGAACAAAATTTTCGAGAGCATTACATATCAGAAGGCAAAGAGGTAGTCCATGTACCCATTTCGCAACAGTGCTATCGGTTATTCCCCTGCCATGTGTGAGACCACCAGGGAGCTTGAACATTCTTATTAAACACTGCTCTATGGTCTGATCAGAATATATCCCGTCCCAGAATTTATCTGAGCGCCTTATGGTAAAGTAACCTTTCTCAGTGAACAACTTCAAATCATCCTGTTGCATTATTTCTGTTAGCTCATTCATCTGCTGCAAATAGAGATGAGAACTTTTTGCGTATGCAAAATGACCACCTGCGTGAAATAATGGAATCATATTGCGAACACAATATGTGTGGAGTTCCCAGTCGCCTGTGCGCTCTGCTCTCAAGAACAACTGGAGAAGACCTATTTGCTCGTAGTATTGTACCCAAAGCTTTCCTGTGCGTCCTACGGACGCATTCTGGAGCAGTTCGTGTAATTTTGACAGTAGATGGTTGACACTTTCTTGATTGACAGCGTCAGCTGTTGTACAGTCACCTCTGGCAAGTCCACAGAATATTTCATTGACTTCTGTGCAGTCTATGTTATCTAGTGTTCGGCTTTCTTCAAACACAAGTTTTGTAATGGCAATTTGTGTTAGCAAATGGGCACGAACTGCTCTTGAATATGCATGACCACTGATCAAATGATGGATTGACCCACCAGCATAGACAGTCCCCCAAAGTTCATCCAAGCCGCTACCAGCCATGATCGAACCAATTGCCCCTAAATATGACATAATCATATGGAAGCCGCCGAGTCTATGAGTACACATCAAGGGCGTGCACACATTACATGCCAATGCATCTTGAGTGTAGGCGAACACCACATTATGTGATTTAATCGAACATGGAAATTGAAACAATGATGCTATAATACGGTATTTGAATGAGAAAAGTCGATGCCGTTTGAATTTGAGTTTAGGGGGTATGGTTAATATTTCAACGTTTCACCAGTTCATTATGGAATAAATGACTATCGTTATACATTATTATAAAGCCACTGCTTTTCTGCAATTTTTGATATATAATTGAACTCCCAAAGTAGTCGTAGATTTGATTTAATGGACGTTGTGTACCGTTGTGTGTATGAAAACAATAAATTTCTTTTCGTAATTTTGTACATTTTCGTGAATATTTCACCATTGAGTGTGAGGATTGGTACAAAGTTGGCATTTTCTGTTGGGGATATGTATTCTCAATATAATTCAGCACGATATTTATGATTCTCACCCTACTAAGGCGAATAAGAATGAGAAATATGGAGCTGGGTCGAATTTTTTTAAAAAATTTTTTTTTCATCAAAAAAACGCTATAACTAAAAAAGCTCAACTCGGATTCGCGGGGAGTTTTCACACTTTATCCGCAATGTGTGTCCCGGAAACATATAAAAAAATCAGCTTTCTCCGATTTTTTTCCTTACTTTCTCATTTTTATGTCCAATGTGCCTAGACTATTTATCAATTCTAGGATTTGACAATAATAACATTTTTTTGGTAATGACGACCCCTCATTTGCATAATAATGTATATGCAAATTATTGGATTATTTCGGAAAAGACCTCATTTGAAACAGAAACCCTAAAACCTAGGTGTATAAACCACATTTGTTCGTTTATTTTATATAATAAGTGAGTTAGGGCCCAACAATGAAATTTCGGTTATGGACGTTATAATTTGTATATTACGCAAAACGCTCAAGGGTACCAGGGTGTCGACATCAAGATTCTTGATCAGCACCCTCCAAAGATATAAAACAGATAAAAAACTTTGTGAGAACTAAATTTCCACGTTCAACCAAAAACAGCATTTCACCCCTGGAATATAACATTGTTTTCCCATATCGATTCTATCTGTAACAGGCATCCAACCAAGTACCACTATGATCGCTTCCGGAGCGGCTAAGTTACCTGATCCGATTATCCATCGACCCGCACCATTTTGTAATATCTCCAAATCCCTCATTGCCGTTTGGTTCAAAGGAATCATATCCGTTCCATACGTTATACTAAGTAACCTTCACCTTCTCCCATATATTTGTTCGTCCAACGAACATCTTGTTAAATCTATTCCTTCCCATAAGATTTAACTAGTTGAGTATTCGATTCCCTTGTGTGTCCAGATTGTTGGTGTGGTTTCTGTACATGTCTCTATCTGAGACATATAGGTTCACCCCTAAGTATTCATATTCACCTGTCTCCCACACTGTTATAAACTTGCTCCCCCCCCCCCCCACAAACAGAAAAAACTTACCCACCCTCCAACTTCGGGACTCATATATCCTACAGCCCACGTGTGTTACCTTCCTCCTGTTTTCATTCCGTTCAAGTCGCCCTTTGCTTCCTATTTACTACCATGGTTAGCAGTTTTGTAGTCCCTTTTCACTCTCGGCTACCATACCATCTGCAAAGAATAACCATGTGATCTTTGTCTCTGCACCTTTGTCTCCTGCTATGTTTGCCATTAATTCTCCTAAAATCCTTTATGCATAACATAATCGGGGACAGGATACACCTCTGATTAAGGGCTTTCTCGGTTTGACCCTTTTTGTCCCAGGTTGAGTACACTATGCACATCCCTGAAAGTACTTTCATGATTCCGACAAACTTTCTTCTAAATCCGGGACGTTAAAGTTTCCGCCACTCCCCCCCCCCCCCCCCCATCAATACTCCGTAGTATGCTTTTTAACATCCAGAATGCCATTAACATCTTTGTTACAATTGACATATCTATCAGTTGCGAAAGAGTAAATAAATGGTCAGACTGTCAGTGACCTATTTTCCTTTCCAGAACCCATTTTGGATCCCCCCCCCCCCCCCCCCAGGAATCACCTCGCTTCCACAACACATGCAAGTCTTCCATCGAAAATATTGCAGAATAACTTACCAACATTTCTACTGACAGATATCCCTCTATAATCTCCCTAAAATTTATTCAAAACTTCCACTCACTGGGGACCTCTTGCTTTCTGATAGTCATGTTAAATAATGCTGTAAGATACTCATGTAATGGATCCTCACCTCTGTTTACAAACTCTTTTGCAATTCCGTCAGTACCCGCTGCTTTTCCATTCTTTAAATCGGCGACGGCAAGTCGTTCTTCTCCCATCTCAATTTCACTGCAGACTAATTCGGATAAGTTTTCTGTTCTTCCCATCTCACATTCTGCAGGAAGCCTCCCCCATCTTCTACCATTTAACATCTACATGTACCACTGTTATTTTATGGCAATAATTGACTGATTGATTAATTGACAGATTATTTGCTTCATCACATGGTGTTCAATGTTACTGGTAACTTAGCACAATCTGAAATGTCAGATCATGAAATAACAGTGGGTGAAATAAGGCAAAATTGGTCATATATGTCTCTGTTTTACATTCAATTAAGATACCTTTACTTCGGGAATGGGTAAATAGACATTGTTATTCCCATTTTCGCCACTTCCTGCCTAGACGGTTTATTCTCATCAAGACGAATCTCTACAAGATGAAGAGGGAAATATCCCAATAAGTCGATCTCAGTAAGAGGAGTCCAAACAAGACAAACAGGTTAAGGAGAACACCTAACATGTTAAAATAGCATGATATGCTAATTGGTCAGGTACAGCGAGGAAATGAGATGAGGTGGTGGAAGACAGGTGATCCATCAGTAAATGGGTTTAGTGAATGAAAGAGACGTGGATATAGTGATACAAAGGAGATGATTGGTATGTTGACGCGGAAACGGAGAAGAAAGGCTCACGGAATAATATTGAACAATTCGTGTCAATACTTTGGGAAGAGAGGAAAGCCTCTGGAGAAGGCGGCATTTTGTAGTGCAGGGATAAGCAAGGATTTCTCACATCAGAGCAGCGACAAACCAGTGGCTGACCAAAGAGTTATTGTTATTCTAACTTGTGCCTTTCATAAAGTTTGTCATTTGTGTTAGTGTAATGGTGTCAGGTCATAACATGGCATGACAGAGGCACAAACTAGTCTAGTCGGAATATGATCATTCATTTCTCTGCGCCACATTAAGACCCAACTTAGAAGTGGAACAGAGCAAAAAAAAAAAAAAAAAAAAAAACAACACTGAACATTTATATTTATACCAGGATTACCTATTCCACAATATATATAAAAAAAGCCCATAACATAAATTTTAGCTTTACAAACCAACCGTGGTAAACACGCTTGCAATAGGATTTCAGTTGTTACAATTTACACCTGCAGTGGAACTATATCCAAGTTGACCTTTAGTGACCTCGAACTGAATGCAAACTTGTCTACATTTATCGCTTGTCGCCTCGCGAGAGTGAAATGAAAGCGGCAATTATTTATTACGCTTTAAATGAGTTTACCTCAGAAGATACCAACAATTAACAAACTTGCGTTCTCTCATGTTAATAAAGCATCCATAACTCGAAATAGTATGTTATTACAAAGAAAAAGGCCCTGTGATTTGCACGTTTCTTTTCCCATTTCGTTTCGGCGATAAAATTGGCAGCGGAAGTACCGCGGACCGGGGCTCATGTAAACAAAAACAGATTCGCAGGTGTGTGCGTCTGCTGAACAGTAAAATCGAGAAAAATAATAGCGACTTAATAATCTGGCGATTATGGTATAAATAAAATATACCCAAAGTAGCATGGTGTACCAAGTGTTCACCACTTGTGGTGAACATTTGGTACACCAAGCTACTATGGGTATATTCTATATATACTATCAATGAGATAATGAGAACTCGTAACTTAGTGTTAATATCTTTCTTTTAAACATTGTTTATTGAAAACAACAGTCCCCTCTTGTTGCTTTTGCTCTCCCGTGGGGGTTCGGGTATACCACGACAAGCCTACAATAAAGTAGGCAGTTCCCATTTCGCTGTGTAAAGTGAGTTCCTAGTTATTTCCGACAAGATGTTCAGGCCAGCTGACATCCCCAGCGCAACACCCTGGATATTCATGTTAATTCAAAATTCTTTTTGTTCTCACACACCACGAATTTCATCTGTTACCTGGATCTAATTTTACATTTGCTACTCACTTTTCTTATTCACTGTTCTTACTCACTGTTTTTACTCACTATTCTTCCTGTCCCCTTTCTTCCATGATTCTGTTAGAACTGGATTTGTTCTTGCTACTTCGGACTATTTCCTTACACGTCTGCAGACTGTTTGAGATTTATGAGTTTTGTTTAGATATTATAAGCTGTATGCCAGTATCAATGTTATCAATACAATTAATGTAGGGTTTTGAGCATGGTGTGGCAAAACTCTTTGAACAGTGGTGGGGAATCAGTAGTATGAAATCAGTGATCAAGTTGTATAGTTCAGTAACAGTGGTCTTGTTTTAGAAGCCGATCGCCGTGACCTTGAACGCGAACTTTAAGATCTGTGAATAAAACAATTTACAACTTCTGAAAGAGTTTGACCATTGTTATGATAATAAACAGTAGGATCCTTTTTCATTTATGCTTTGACATTATTCATTTGAAAGACTGAGTGTAATTTCCGCTATATTAACATAAAAAAACATATGCACCAAAGCCACCAGCCATGCTAATTCCAGTTTCACTAGACACTACCACTGGGGGCGCGGTGGCGTCGCGGTAACTGGTACTCGTCAGATCACCGAAGTTAAGCAACGTCGAGCGCGGTTAGTAGTTGGATGGGTGACCATTTCAGCGACTGATTCGTGCTCCCGCGTTGTGTCCTTGGGCAAGACACTTAACCCCGATTGACTACATGGGGGCACGATGACGCTGTGTACTAAGGCGGTGCGGATGTCTTCAACCAATCTAACCCTGCCTATGCCGAGGTGCAGAGATCAGAGTTACGATGTTGGAGAACTGACAGCTGCTCGTCGTTGCTCGGTGGTTCTCTCCGGGTGCTCCGGCTTCCTCCAAAAACTGTCACCGACATGATATGACCCTGGCTGTTAATGTGTCGTTAAAACCCTAATAAATAAATATACACTACCACTGCTGAAAGCAACTCTGAAGTTCTCAAGCAATATCAACCATAGCTATCGGATAGAACACTAGATCGGCAATCACGTGACAAAACGTGTGCTTTTGCCCGCCATCGCTCGTCAGGGCAAAAAGCGTCAGCTGCATTCGCAGGCAACGGCCGTAGTCACACAAAACAAATATGATAAAAGTGCCCAGCACACGTGTTGTAATCGGTTGTACTATGCGGCGAGATTCAATACAAGCCAAAGAATTATGCTTGAGCTTCGATCGGTACAAAGTATTGGTATTTATGATATTTAGATGTTATTTTTCAACAGTATTTCCTTTTTTCGATGCACTCAAAACGTAAACATCGGCCAATGGCAATGGGCCATGAGATTACGGTCGTATCAAAATATAACTATAAGTATCACACAGTGAAAAATATCATAGCTGTCCAAAAATACAGATTTTCACATTAACAATATTGCGGAAATGTGACGCAAAAAGAGTGAGGGAAGGCTTTACACAGAAGTCAGAACTCCTAAGGCCCCACCCTCTCCTCAAGACTAGAAGAATCACCCGAATTGTGTCCTTGAGTAACTTCAGCAATGCACGTCAACCCCTCCCTTGCTTGAGTGGGGTCACAATGGTACAGTCAGATGAGTCTATGTGCTATATAGCGAGTTGATGGTACTTGCACCTTCAAGTTCAACCACTGCCAACTCTGCTTGTGATGGTGTTAATGTTATAATTTGGAGAGTTTGACACTTATTCACCACTGATCAGATGTTCTCTCCCAAATACTGGGGCTTCCTCCACCTGTAATACTGTCTGACACTGGCTGTGGAAAGACTTCAAAGTGTCATTAAAACCCAATAAATAAATTTATGGCTATGACAGAAATGAGATGGTGGCTCAGTCTCAAGCCACTGAATTTAAATAGAAGATTTTTGTCCTGTTCCTACAATTCAGTTGTTTTCACATATGTTTAATGTTTTATAATAATTCTGATCTGTCAGAACTTAACATTATTGAAAGTTAAAAATAAAAATTCAAATACTAAAAGATCATAAATGTGAATATAGCCTTCCATAATCACCTTAAAATATATTTCGATATGTGCCCGAAGAATTTTGTTTTCTTAATTTTAGTCTCACACAGAGGTACATGTACCCTGATGGTTGATTGGGTGAAAAAGATTTACTGATTAGGCGAGTTGATGGATATAATATAATATTTATATGATGGATATAAATAATGGCAGCCAAATCCTGTTAATGTCCTCAAAACATTTTGATCTGTCAGATGTTCGAGAAATAAATGGGGAAAAATACATATAAGATGGGGCCATTCCAAAATTTGATCACTCAAAGGCAATTTGTTATTTTTATCAAAGCATCCTGTTTTTTCAAGAAGAGAAATTGGTCTCTTTTGTCCAAATTACATTGGCAATGACCATTTTCAACTCAGTATAGGTACCATGAGAATAAAGGTCTGCTCTGTCTCCATAGCATAATGGTTAGTGCATCTTAGCATGAATGTGCTGAGAAGGTGTCAGTTCAAATCTGACTGGGGACCATGCTTATTATTGTGCTGCTTCAGTTAAGAAGTATGTGCTTACAGTTTGATACCAAATTTAATTATACTGGTAGTATTTGGTGATATGATTCTTAACGTATATATATATATTTTAAAATATTGTTTTGAGTTTTTAAAGCTGATTGTTAAAACTGTGTGAAGATCATTGCAAGAGGTTGCATGTACCATCCGACCCAAGCTCGGACAGACGGACACAGTAGTACATAAAAGATATTATCCAAAATGAGACTCCGGAGTGTACTGTGTGTTCAGCATGGGATCTTCAACTGAACATCAAATCAACAAGGATCACACTGACTGAATGAAACACCAAAGTCAGGTGAACAAACATTCTCTTTATAACACCATAAGATGAAGGTATCTCATTGATTTTGCTTTGACATTCAACAAGTTCCGAGCATTAAAATGTTGAATATTATTTGACAAATTGACATATTAATAGGCCTGGCATTCTTTAGAAGTACTGCACGCCTACTAAAAATATTGAGGATGGCAATTTTTTGCACGCCTTGATTTTCTGGAATGCCAGACCTATTTGGGACTGCCTTTAAAATATATTATCATTTCGTTCCCTGAGTTCCAATGTATTCTCTGTGCCCAATGGCAAAACTCTGGAGGAAGGGGAAGGAGCCACACCCCCTCTAAACCCAAGAAGTAGGTAAGGGTGGATAAGATGGATAGGAATCTCTGACATCTACATCTTAAACAATTATCATCATCACCATTTCTTTAACCAATCACCAGTGCATTGACCAATTCTGTGTTCTCTCAACCAGTGACCAGTTCTGTGTTCTCTCCACCAGTGACCAGTTCTGTGTTCTCTCAACCAATCATCATTCATTCACCAGCACAGTGACCAGTTCTGTCTTCTCTCAACCAATGACCAGTTAATGGTTCTCTCAACCCTTGACCAGTTCTGTGTTCTCTCAACCAACCACCATTTCTATGTTCTCTCAACTAATCACCAGATCTGTGTTGGGAGAGTGGGATAGGGTCTTGGCCAATGGAGGGGCAATCAGCAAGTGTAGGCATGGGTTCAAACAAAACAGGAAGTAACATTCAGGTCTCAAGTTCTGCAAACACTACCTGACACTGTACCCACAACTTAAATTATTTTTATAATGGTTTACTGTTCCAGGAAGTATTTGACTGGTGTCTTGAGTCATGTAAGTACTTACAGAAAACTGACTCATCATAAAGTGTTAACATTTATTTCAACTTAATACACATTTTTAGCAGTTATTCTAAAACTTATTTTGACTCTTACTTTATATGTTTAGGAAGTCAATGACACAATAGAAATTACAAAAGAGATAAATTAATTTGTGGTTACATCAAAGACTGAATGTACAGACTAGACCTTAAAATTTAATGTGAATGGGTGTTTTGTCCCCCTGTTGCTCAGACATTTTCCATCAAATTTAGTCATGGCTGCCTGCTGCAAAGCAGCCATGATGAGATTTGATGAAATTCATCCACATTTAACTTCAGAAATCGGTGGTGAATAAATCCATTCAGTTTACCAGAGAAAATTTTGACTAATTTGTAAAATTGCCCAAATTATCCTTATTTCAGTGACAAATTAAATTCTATCCTGTGCAGGAAAATCCACCAACAGCATGTAAAGAGTTAAATGCTTGTAAGTAGAGACGACACTTCCAAAATTTTTTCCATAGATCTGAAACTTTTGTCGAAACTGTGATATGACCCCTCATTGGAATGAGCTTGTTGGGCTCGTTCCAGTGAGGATGTCATAACCTGTGGTTTAGATGGCTTGTTTGACTAGGGTTTAGTGTAACTTTCCACAGCTAAGGTCATAGATCATTATCACATATCAGAAATTTGCAGCTCTATTTCATGGCTACATGGTATCCCAAATGAAGTAGAATCTGTTACAAAAGGGCCAAGATCCTAATGGACAGCCAAGCTGCACAGTTTTTCAGCTGAGTGCCAGTAGCTGTCTATTCTAGTTATTCTGGCCTGAACATCATATCATTGGGCTTCGTATACTTTTGGATGGACAAAATTCCACGACTTTTCCAGACCTGTGTCATATTCTTCCAGAACAAATCATGGCACATACCGGGTAATCCAAAAAATATTTCATGCAAAAGAAATGAGATGATACAATATATATATATATGTATGATGCTGTATGTGAGACAGGTTCCTCATCTGGACTTCAATCAAGTGATGGCTTGATCTTTACTACCTGTTAAACCTTTAGTTAATGAATTGGAAAATCGGCCTACACAAAATAAAAAAAATCAATATTCAAATTTTGATATTTTTTCATTTCTTTTTCTTCCTAACCATAGCTTATGACCCCCCCCCCCCCTTATTGGAAGGAGCTGACCAGGGTCATGAGATATGGTTTGGGGAAAAAATGAAATTGTTGTGATTTGGGGGGGGGGGGGGAGGGATAATTAATGTTACTGCCTAAATATGCAAGATAAAGGGTTTAAAATTGAAATGAATGAATGTTTTTTGCTGATGATATGGATACATTTATTTATTCATTTACATTTAAACATTTATCCATTTTGGATACATTTACACAGTTTCTTTGACTTTTAACTGATGCGGGTTGGTCACAGCAGTCATTTTTTAGGACTTGTCCAGCATTTTCCTCCTATTTTCCCAAGGTTTCTGGGTCCGGAAAAATATTTTTTTATTTTCCAGGACCTGTACGAACCATGACAGTGTGTACAATGTTGAATTATTATACAGTGAATATAAGTACAATCTTGTATTCCAGGCCCGCTTTTCTGGTAGCAAGTGAATATTTAATTTGTTCACAGCTGGACCACCCATACGATGTTACCACATGAATATGCAAAAGTTTATCTCCCTTGCCAGCAACCAGAACAATAAGACAATGGCTTCAGCGATTGAAAGTAACCCAGTTTTTCAAAACAGGTAACTCACCAGTTGAAAAATGCAAGGTCTGAAGATGAGTTCCAATATCAGTTTCGCTCCATAATGATTGATGGAATGTCAACAAGAAAAAAAGTAGAGTGGGACCCATCATCAAAGTCCCTTGTTGGTCATACAGAGTTTGGGAATGGCACCAACGAATTGGGATGGGACATACAACCGGAAGCAAAGGAGGCTTTAGTCATAATGGCTGTTGGTCTTTGTGGGTACTGGAAAGTAGAGTGTGGCTATTTTTTAACTGCTGTATTGAGGCAGTAGAAGAAGCAAATCTGGTAAAACATTTTGGAGGTAGTTTAGGCCCCAGTGGTCTAAGATCATCCATTCAAATTCCTGAATCCTGAAAGCAAATCATGAAGAAAATAATTATATATTTATTTGTACTAAAATATAAATTAATATGAACAATGCTTTCCTTATAATTCATTAAATTAAAATATTATGGCAGGCGTTTCGAAAATATTTTACTTAGAAAATGCTTAAAGAAGCCAATTAAACAATATGCGGCGTTAAAAACATAAAAAGGTGTAGCCAAGTTCAAGTAATATCATACATTTCAAATAGGTATAAAACAATGAAAAACAAATTATAAGAAAGATAATCTCATACTGTAAAGGTAAAAGAGTATAGGGCGCCACAGAAAAAACAAATTCAAATTTTTTTTATTTAGATAATCTCGAAACTTCAAGTCAAAGATAAGGAGATAAAGGGCTGCCCGAGTGACTTGTTTACTTCTACAGACACCTGTATGCTATGTGTCAACAATGCATTCCTTTTCCCCTGTGGGAACCCCGGGAAGTGTAGCAGTGCGTGTTTACTGTGGCAAACGAGCTCTTTTTCACTGGTAAAATAGGACCCAGTCACTGATGCTTGGGGTGCGAGTCCTCTAAAATAGACAGCATGGGGTATAAACAATTGACTGCCTGTGAATTCATCTCCATGCTGTGGTCATGATTAGCCATTGTGCAAAAGTATATGACCTTAAACACCAATAAATAAATGCATTCCTTTTACTATCGGCCAAGATATCAGTCTGTGCTGTTTGGGGATCGGGATGTTACGTCCTCGGGAAGTGTTTCGTTCCCAGTTAGTGGGAAGTTTCGTCCCCAGGAAGTTTCGTCCTTCTGTACTTGTTAAATAATAAGCTTAGGACTGGCATGGGATTGTAAGGCTAGGTACAAGTAATAGTATCTTTTGATTAATCACATTTTATTCAATTTTTATTCAATGATTCACAGGTTAAAAGTACCGATAACAACAAAAGAACACAGAGTAAAAATATAACACGATGAAAAATCTAACATTTTTCACATGGAAAATTAATATTCACCAATAATTTGTCGCAAAACAAATTTAATGAACACGCATACAACATTTTATACGAGGACTTGGTTCACGCAAGCAGCGACAAGCTCATTAAATTTGTTTTGTGACAAATTATTGCTGAATATTAATTCTGTAATGTATAGATACCTTTCATCTTGAATGAAATCAACAGCAGATGATTCGCCTGTCGGGTCGTCGTAGATATAAATTGCAGACTCCTGATTCATTGCAAGTTTTGTAGTTAAGAAAATAAAAATCACTGGGCTTGCATGAACCAACTCCCCGTATATTAAATACAGTGGCGAATCTACACAAAAAATAGTTCCTGCATGAAGTTTGTTTTGTGACAATTTATGAGTGAATCTGCCAATAAATTGTCACAAAATAAAAATCATTGGGCGTTCGTGAACCAACTCCCTGTATATTAAATTCAGTGGCGTATCCACAATAACTACAAGGAACGCAATATATTTTGCATATTCATTTAAGCCGATTGATTTGCTAATTAATATATAAACATGATAGTACTTGATTAAATTTTTTTTAAAAATATGTCAGAATTCTGTACAATTTACCATCCAATTGGGAAGTTTCGTCCTCTCCAGAGGACTAAACTTCCCGGGCACAAAACTTCCCACTAACTAGGGGATGAAACTTCCCGGGACAAAACTACCCTGACCCTAAAATGCACATCAACTTTCAATCAATTTTTAGTGCCAGACTGAGACAAAATTACCTCAGAACGAATCTTGGCTCATCGGTAATACTAAACACTGAGGTATACCGAACAGAAGGAAAATAGGATTATAGGGGTGGGAATGGTTGAAAAGAAAACCACAAACTTCAGAGCTGCCAGAACCTGGAAAACAGCTGATGGGAGTTTTATTTTTATCAAATATTACAGTGATTTGTGTTATGATACCCAATTAGCTTTATCTGTGCTTTATCCACAAACTCAGGTGGCCTAATAATATTACCAATCTACCAACTAAATACTGGAGGGCAGTTTCGACGATGCATCGGTCTGTAAATCTTGCATTTACTCGAATAAATCAATGGTTATTTCACGTGTATTGCTTCAAACGACTAGATTTTATGTCTGCACACATACCTTTTAAACGACCTGTACTTACTTTTCTTCACCTTGATATCTCTCGGTATTCCTCAGTGTTTAGTAGGACCCTACCCCTTGCTGATATCAAAATATACACGTGTCAATCAAATGATTACTAATTAGTCTCGAAATACATAAACTATTAACACAGTGGATTTTAAACTATTAAATGCCAATGTTTTGTGAAATTTTAATATAATTTATAAACGTACCTTTGAGGCTTGAATTTTAACGCAAAACTCTGGATAGTGCCACTGCTGCGAAGTTTGGAAACGTCTTAGAACTGTCGTTCCAATGAATTGCGATTTACTGCATCAAAACAAGGCTCCGCCGTCCCAAAGTACACGAAATGGTTCTTTTATCCATCGGTTCCATTGGTCGTCACTTGTCAATCAATTTTATGTATGATTGAATATTTAATTATGATTTATCGACACACCGTACACCGTCTTCCCATTCACACGAGTTGTATTGTTTACGTTTTTTGCCCTGACGAGCAATGGCGGACGATTGCCTCATTTTCCATTGACCAATCGAATGGGGACTGCCGATCTAGTCTTCTATCTGATATCTATGATATCAACGATGAGCTCACGGTTGCTGACAGCTAGCCCTGTGCAGTGCCCAGTACAAAATTCTCGAACGCGTTTCTGTTTTTGAACAAAAATCCTTACTGAGTAATTTCCAACTACATCATCAAGTCATGCCTTCAGCGAAGGCCTTGATGATGTATAGATCTTGCAATGTGTATAGATCTTCAAATTCCAGAATTTGAAGTTCCTTAAATAGCGGGTCGGTATGTGCATTATACCTTTTGTTTGCTATAATATGAACTGCCTTTTTTGAAGGTTGAAGATCCTCTTAGTGACAGGCATATGACCCTAGACCTGAATCCGGTATAATAAGTGGCTATGCATCAGGGTATAGTACAGAGTTTTCAGGGCATTGGTGGGAAGTATTTTTTTCGCACTATTTATTAGATACATGGCCCTTGATATGTTGGTACAGACGGTTGAGATATGGTGTTTGACACTCAAATGCTCATCCATATTGATGCCGCAACGTTTTATGAATTTATCGTCCTGACTGTTACTGACCAAGGGTATGCTTGTATTATTTAGAGTAACACATCTACCCGCAACATTTGTTGAATCTTGTGGGTGGAGCGAGATCCACTTAGTTTTGCTGGCGTTCAGGAGAGGTTTGGTAGCGGCGCACCAATCACATATTTTGACATTTCATTATTGATTGTGTCAATTAAGGTGTCTAGAGATTGTTACCAGAGGTGAATGCAGTCGTATCATGAGCGAACGACGGTATCTGTATCTTTAAAAGCGTTGATTCACTGATATCATTTATGTACAAGAGAAATAGAATGGGCCCGATAACTGAATCTTGTGGTACACCCATTTTAAACCAACTGATTTCCAACAATTATCACATACAAAATCATTTCATCCACCACATACATTTAAAGGTGTCATCAAATCACAGCTCATTCGTTTCCACAGCACTTCGAGTGATAAGGTAAATTTCAATGAGGCTTGTTCTACTCTATTTGACGCCCTCATACCGAGAGGATACTCACTGCACTTTTTGAGTAGCCTGAAATCTCAAAAGCCTGGAAAGGCCTGCAGAAATTACTGATTTCGAACCACTGAAAACTGAACACAGCAAACGGTTGCATAGTTGTAGTGGTGCGGTATTTAACTTAAAAAAACATCGTTGTAGATTGCATACTCTCATGCGGAATCAGACAGAGGAATTTTCCTCTGAACAAATCAAAAAATAATTATCAGATCCGACACTCTCTCCATTGTGATTCATCCAATTTTATTTAACTTATCGCTTGTAAACGCCGTAGGATGTAGTATGTGGATCAAAGTCAATATCCATTCCGAATACGTGCTACCCGACATAAACAGGAGATAAAACACAATGCTCGCGCCCCAGTTCTACTACGTTTTAACATAAATGGCTATGCTTTGGACGATTTTGAAATCCATCCGACAGAACAACTGTCAATTAAATAAACATTAGAATAAACTGATTAATTTATAAAAAACAAGAAGCTTTTACGATCAATTCCCTTCAAACCCTCCAGCCTTTTTGCATGAACATATCAGAGGGAGGATGCGAAAGGGAATCCACCGTTCCTAGCACTTTAACATACACCAGCATGAATGACGAAACAGCAAAAATAGTAAAACATTAATTGTATTTAACCAACTCTAAAGTAAAAGAACCTTTAACTCTTCGACCCGTCATCGCGTATATGAAAAACAAAAGCTTACGTAACATCTCTGTAAGGACTAAACTGGTAAATCAAATACTGGAAGTCAGTTTAACCAGTTCCTAAGGTAAATTCTTAGATTCAGTCATATTTGTGTATCTTTTATAACTGTCTGATACCCATTAGAGTTCAATATTTATATATTTTAAAAAGAAAAACAATATTTCGGCGGCATATTAAAAAATGTTTCAGTTGGAAAGGTCTGTGCCAATGTGTATTTTTTGTACCTCAAACACACACAACTACCGTTTAAAAATGAATTGACGCTAAATTTTTATTCTTTTGTATCTCTTTCTGAGGGGGCCTTGTGTGGGGTTGTGAACCCCGACGCACATCTGAAGGGATGTCAGTGCTATATGTGGGACAACCCCCACCCCGGAGCATCTATAATTTCGAGAAGTCTAAAAACGCTGTCTGCTGGCATCTGAAGAGAAATGAATTTCCACTTTCTGAAACAAAATCACAATTCACTTTGTGAATAAAGGCGAAAGGTACGCCGTTATAATGACTTTCTAAAACTAACTAACTTGTTATAACGAGTTTACTATGTCGTTTTAAAGATTATATAACTCGTAACAAGTTAAGACTATATAATTCGTAACAACTTTCCAACTTTTTATACTGGATTACGTAAGCCGTTATGACGACTTAACTACGCCGTTATAACAACTTTCTAGCTCATTATAAAGTGTCGTTATAACGAGTTTGTAAGTCTTTATAAACTATTCTTAAATCATTCTAACGAGTTATCTGAATTATTCTAACAACTTACTATCTTATTAAAGCAAGTTCTAAGTCGTTAAAACAACTTATGTAAGACATCATTATAACGAGTTTAAATATTAAAGCTTTTCGTAGCGTTGTATTTATCAGATTTATTTTACTTGCCGCGGGCACCTTTGTGTTAGCATTGTATTGGGCAAGTTAACAAATCATGGAGATTTGTTGAAAATTAATAGCATTATTGCCATTTCTGTTTTATTGGAAATGTTTGTGAATATGGCCAAGACACTTAACCCTTTGAAACTGGTGGTATATTCCATGTCAGTTCAATGGAAGCAACTGGAAGGGTTCACGTTTATTATTTGGCGATAGGCCAATTAATATTTTCAACGACCCCCCCCCCCCCCCTTAGCAGCCATTCTACTAAATGAAAAGTATGAAGTATCATATTTCTCGGCCGGAAATGTGGCCTCTGGGGTTCAAAGGGTTAATCCGGATTGTTCAGGTGGGGACATGGTGGCGCTATGTACAAAGGCGTATTGTACGTCGGTAGTGCTCTTGCGTTCAATCTCGGTTAACTCCGCTTGCGCAGATTTGGTAAGCATAGCAGTCTGACAGGTGCTTGTCGCTGGTTGGTTGCTCTCTTTGGATATACCGGCCCGTAAAAATGTCCGTAGAACAGTCCGACACAATGTGCCCCTGGCTGTAAAAAATGTCGTTTAAACCCCAATAAAATACATGAACAATTCACTGGTTAAAGTTTAGGTTTGTAAATATCACCAAACATGAATGACAGCATTGGAAATTAAGATGACTTTCACCAACTATGCCTATATGACAGCCACAATAGTAGGGCTAAGGTTATGGGAAAACTAGGTGCGTTATGTACATTTCGACGGTGCTGGGGTCAGCATGCTCATTTCTTCAGCATGCGCTGCACCGTACAGCTGTACATAAATACTAATACGACAATAGTGTAATATTGTGCACTACCAGATGAATCGATGCCTCAAAGAACTACATTAAGTTGAACATATTTCACAGTGTTAAACGTCCTTGACTCCGGACGTATTAAAACGACAAGACGCGCACTCTTGGGCAGCACACGTGGCTCTCAGAGCCACGTGTACCACCCAAGTGTGCGCGACAGGTCATTTTACTGCGACCTGAATCAATGGAGACCAACCTTCACTTTTTTCTGGTATGAACTGGCGATTGCCGCAAGTACGCTCAACTGTAAGCTTTACATGTCGATTAACATGTATATCCCGTAAAAGGGCGTCTAGAGAAATTAAGAATACACATTGTGGTTGTTTCTCACCTTTATTGAATGGTATCATTGACACCATTTTACATTAACAATTGAAGAGTTGCAGAAGATAATGAAATGTAATCAATGAATCATCACAAAAAAAATGCTTGGCAACCATCAGTTGAACCGATGTTCCATGAGCCGTTGCTGTTGTCATCTAATTGCCTACAATCGGCCGATTGGGGTGTCCGATTCCGCTCATCGATTGAACAATACGGAAGATACGCATGGACCGGGCTTCAAATACATGTACACCGAGAAAAGAAGCAATATTGTTCAGCCCTCCACTTGACCAAAATAGCGGAGGACACATTAAAAAAAAATAATTACCAAACATTGTTCATATCTTTGGCCTCAATGCCACAGAATGTGACTTCTCTTTGTAACGAGTACGATGAGCTCGTCCCATTTTAAGGTCGTAAGATATTCGTAAGACAGAAAAATAAGAAGTAATAAACTGTGAATGGCATTTTTGCTGTTGATTCTGGCTGGGTTTGGTCGTTACGCTGGATAAAGCTTTAAGCGTTTGTATGAGAATATAGAATATAATATATAGCCTGAACCAAACCATTATAAGCTCCTTAAATTATTGAAATAAAATATTTTACAAGCAGAAATACGTTTGATAAATGGAATTTAAATGTTGAGTACTGCAGAGTTTCGGTCCATCTGTATCGACACATTCATCACTTTTGGCCATCATTATTTCTACACGTTCAATATACTGCTCACTCGAAAAAAAACTGATGAAAATACGCGACTGGGTAAAAGGCGGTCCATGATCTGTTGATCCTGGTAGAGTGAAATTTCACTCTTTGACACATGGCCCCGAGCTCTAAGGAATTCGACGCTGTTTTGGCCTGAAACTAGTCTAGCCCGTAAATAGCCCAATGTGCATATTTGGATTCGCTCGTCTGAAATATTTCAGTTAGCCTGAAAAGCGAAGCGATGGTTCGCTTCTTTGATCAGCTGATATATTCCAGACGATTGAATCTCAAATGTGCCATAAACGTTCATTTTTTTTTGAATCAACACAAGGAATACTCCTCAGTCGACAATGTCATTAGTATCAGGAAAGGGGACTAACCACTCGCCATAGTTTTATGATTACGCCGGGTATTTTCACTAAATATTAGGGAACTGCGAAGCTTCTAAATTCGATTCAATTTCGAATCTTTAGTTGGTGTTCGGCTCGTTTCGACATCGGCTGTCCGATTCGTTTTGATTCGAATCTTTTCACTGGAATTTCGCTTGGTATCAGTCATCTTAGTCGTTTCACAAACTTATAGCTGAGATACAAATTGCACATAAATAATGTTGAAAATGAAGACAGAGTTTTGTAATTTCCGCTATATTAACAGAAAAAAAGTATCTGCACCCGTGCCACCATCCACGAGAATTCCAGTTTCACTAGTCGCTACCACTTCTGAAAGCAAATTTCAAGTTCCCAAGTAATATCGAGGATGAGCTCACGGTTGCTAGGGGCTAGCCCCGTGCAGGGCCCAGTACAGAATTCTCGCATCCGTTTCTGTTTTTGAACAAAAACACTTACTGGGTAAATATTCCAACTTCATCATCAAGGCATGCCGTCAACGAAGGCATGCCTTGATGATGTGGTTGGAATATTTTATCAGTCGGGACTTCAAGACGCCTGCATTCGATTCGAGATTCGATTCGATTTCGAATAATAGACTCGATTCGATTCGAATGGAAGATATGTGATTCGCAAGCCCCTACTAAATATGCAGATATTTATATGGCTTCCGGTTTAATTAAGTACGTAATGATGAGACAGGATATAATCTGTGGGTGAAGAAATATCACATTACGTCAGCAGTTGTCAGTACCCAACCTCCACAAAAATAAGGTAAACAAACAGATCACAACAGGGTCGAATTTCTTACAAAATTAGACTGGTAGCCAAACATCTTTGGGTGGCTCATGTTTGTAACGGCATTTCAGAGGTATAAAGCCGTGAAATGGATAACACCCTACGCGGCTTTGTTTTCCCGCTCTTCAGTCTGTAATTTGAGTGTCAACAGTGTGAGAATTCGATAGAAAAATATATGGTTAATAACTACTTTTATGTGGAGTTTCAAAATAATTTAACTAACTTAATGCCGCGTTGCACATCGCTCCACCAAAAGGGTTTTATGAATTCCGTGTATTTTCCGGGGGACGGCATTGGTCTCTTAGTATTTAAAATTATTCGTCTTTTTCCTGGAAAACATAGCAGAGGGAATGATCTACTAAATATTTAGTTCTGTGTTTATTGTCAGTTATCGCATTGTTGGCTTTTGCAAAATATTTTGGGCAATATTAAAATCGTCTGAAGAACTGCATATATGGAAGGAAAAAATACGATAAGCGTTCCGCAATACAATTTATAAACTCTCGAGCCACGAGTTTGATTATGTAAGAAATCCAACATTATTATGGATTGGAACAAGTTTGACCCTTAAATAGCCCATCGCTTATGTTTCGAATCAATCGTTTAGAATATTTCAGTTGGTCGGAAAAACGGAACGATTCATCTTCCTTGAATCAAGGCTAGAAATGAAATGTTGTTCAATCGAGACTTGATTTAACCGAATATTTGATGATATTGCCATTAAAACAGAAAACTCACTACACCCATGGTTTTATGGTTACGCCGCGTATTTGCACTAATTGTGTCAATAATTTGTTATTTTCAAGGCCAATAAAATCCTTATCGATTAGAAATTTTATAAATGGAGCACCGAGTCTATCTGTATATCTTTGTGATTAAACGGACATCACATTACATCAACTGCAGTTTCCGCTTAATTTTACACGAAAAGATGGTAAACAAACAACCCACAACAGTGCCAAATTCAATAGAGAATTCGACTAATGGTTTGGGATCGTGTAATATTTGTTGAGCCTTGCACATGTTCAACTTCAACCTTTCCAACCCTGGTGGTATCTTCCATGTCAGTTCAAATGCAGCAATTCGAGGAGGCCATATTCATTTTTTGAGGGTAGACCAATCAATATTTTCAACGTGCAACCTTGGGGCCCCAAGGCTGCGCGTTGAAAATATTGATTGGTCTACCCCATACATTCACTTAGCAGTCATCTTTCTTAATGAAATTACGGCGTATTATGTGACTGGACCGGAACAGCGGCCACCCGTGTTCAAAGGTTTGATTAAAATTGTACACTAACAAACCTGTATGGCATAGCTCAAGCTTTACACTGGAACATTTATTTTCTCCTTCACTTGAATAAACATTATAAGAGGCTAGAGACCACAACGTGATATAAATTAATTTTAATGATGTCTGTTCCTCATTCCAGCTAGGTCAAATTTAAGTTGTTACCATTTTGTTTTGTTACTCATTTAACGACTAAATTATAAATGATTTCACTTTCACGAAGATTGTTCCGCGCTGTTCGCGATTCGCTTCGGATTCGATGTCGATGATGACAACGGACCCCCCCCCCCCCCCCCCATTTGATTCAGGTTTCTATTCGAGGATGGAAATGTCGATTCGTGGGGCCCCAGGACAGTTCTATTTTATTTAGGTGGGATTGTAAGTCTACATGATTAAATTGTTACTGCTTCTCCCCAGGAATAGAAACATCGGCCATCCAGTTTCGAAAAAAATGCTATTGTGCGAAATGATGTTAACGGAGTTAAACTTGTAAAAATAGCAAATTACAAAGTTTTTGTGTAATCCTCGAGTAAGAACAAACAATTATATGCACAATTTTGACTAACCGGTATGTTAATTACCAATCTCCTGAACACACATTTAGAAATAGAAGATTAACTGTGCATGTATATGTAAACGACAATGACGAAGATCAAAACGTTTGGCATGTCTATACATAATTTATTGGTACCAAGGCCCCTAATAAAAAGGTTTGTGCCTAGACTATCGTCAAAACATTATTGATCGACACGTATTATCTGTTGTACGCATATTTTGAACACCTTGTAACGAAAAATGTTATTCATTTAATGGTTAAGACCTGCTGCTTTTTACTGTATTCGAGCCTACTACACAGAGATGTCAGCAAAATACACAAACTCACAAAGTGAACGAAACAATTTGATAAATAGTTCAGAAAATGATGAAATCAGAGAATGGCAACACGAATGTACAAGTTCGCTAACCAGGACGAAAGCAGCAGAGGAATCAGAAATAGCGAATAAAACTGTGACAGGGAGAAGGTGGGTGAATCATTGGATAGTATCTTAAATTGTGCTTAAACACCAAATTTAACAAATTACTGATCTTGTTCTCAAGTCTCATGGACCGTGTGTATTTTGATGGAACATAGAATACCACTCCAAATGTTTAAATAACTTATTTAGTTGGTATTTGGTTTGTAATATTGAAAAAAACAAGATATTAAATAAAAAACAATTATAAGTCTTTTTTATTTTTGGCTTTCATCCGACGGACTGTAACAACCACTAGTGTAATTATTAACCAGTGGTGTAATATTGACAAAAAATTAAGTTACATAAAGTCACCAGTAGTGCAATAATCAATCATTAACGTAATAGAAATTAATCAGTTGTGTAATAACCAGTAATCTAATAGAAATAAGCTAGTGGTGTAATAATCGGTAATTCAACAGAAATAAACCCGTTGTGTAATACCAAGAAATGTAATAGAAATCAACAGATTGTGTAATAACAAGTAATCTAATAGAAATCAGCTAGCTGTGTAATAATCGCTAATTCTAAAGAAATGAACCTGTTTTGTACTACCAAGAAATGTAATAGAAATCAACAGATTGTGTAATAACCAGTAATCTAATAAAAACCAGCTAGTTGTGTAATAATCAGTAACTTCATAGATATTAACCTGTTATAACTAAACCTTTTTTCTGTTCATGCATTTTCAGGCAAAATGATTGGCTAAAGTGTTTCCTTTTTTTTTTCTTTTCACAACACAATGAACCGAAAAATCGCATTTAGGCCCGCCCTAAACCACGTTCCCTATATATGTCTTAAAAATTACTTTGCACGGTGTGAATGAAAAAGAACCCCTGCACGCTCATATATTGTTTCGGCATGAAAAGTAATTAATATTTATCTCATCATATTAAAAGGCCTTTCAACATAAATTTAGTGAACAATGAAATCCTTATCATGCTTTTTATTTCATGTTCAATTTATTTATATGTAATAGGTGATTGTCTGGGTGTCGTCGTTTTACCCAAATCAAACGTAAACAGTAGCTGGTCATAATAATCCACAAACGGAACTCACGCGAGCACAACTTTCCAATTTCCAAATAGCCAGAATGAACTCTTTCTGAAACAAAGTTCAACCAGCTTCTTATCATCTGGGTTTACATCGAATTCCACATTTACAAACTGTTTTCAGTTTCTCAGGAAACAGTCAAAATCAGAATTAAATTTAACTCCGTGTTGCTTTGAATGACAACACCTTCCAGTCAAGCGGAAAAGGAGATTGAAGTTCTGTGTGGGCGTGGCTTATGGCGTTCCTTTCAACTTACGCAATTCATTGGTCTATAAATTTTGTAATGACACAAGAAATGTTTCAGTGAAATGCATCGTTAAATCAAACAGAATTTTAGAAAACTATGCCTTTTTTATTCAGTTATCTACACGAAGCATGATGAGGCCTGGTTTTTATTTTAACTTCGCAAAGTAGAGAGTGTTTACATTTAATGCCCCTCAAGTTTAATTATAAGAAATGATTGTTTGTTTTTGTCTATTTCTAGAGTTATGAACCTCCAAAAACAAAGGCCAAACATAGTGTAAATAGACAGAAACAAACGATCACTCCTTACGTATCGTAACCAGTAATGTAATAGAAATAAGCCAGTTGTGTAATAACCAGTAATGTAATAGAAATCAACCCCTTCTGTAATAATCAGTTATATAATAGAAATCAACCATTTCTGTAATAATCAGTAATATAATAAAAAACAACCTGTTCTGTAATAATCAGAAATGTAATAAAAATCAACCCGTTCTGTAATTATCGTTAACATAATAAACTTAACCAGAATATTTCTGGTACATCTTGCCGATTTTTAAGAATCTAATTGTAAGTCTTAGATTTCCAAAACAAACCCCCTCTGATTGTGTCAACACATGGACGCTAACCAGATCTAAAAAATGCATGCATTACGATATCAGGGCTTAAAATTCGTCTGGCATCACGCGAATCTAACATAATTCTCGCGAATTATTTTCACGCGAATCCATTTAAACCATGATATGAAATCCCCCGTGGGAACCCGGGACGTAAAGCCAATGATTGAGGTGGAAATCCTCTAAAATGTGCTACATGGGGTATAAATGATTGAAAACCCTTGACTTTATATCCATGTTGCGGTCATGATTAGCCATTGTGCATAATTATGTGACCTTAAACACCCTTAAATAAATAAATAAATAATGATATGAAATTCTGCAAAAACTAGCTGAATGTTGCTGGTGAGATCACGAAATAAGTTGTCAAAATTTCCACCCATGATTTACCACATGCTTCACATTTTTTTGAGTTTGGTATCAAATCAAGTCATGGCTGCTACAGCAGCCATGACTTGATTTGATACCAAACTCAAGAAATATCAATGGACAGTTTTTCAAAATTATATATTTCATGATAACCCAGGTCGGAACTTCACCATGAATCAACGACATCATACATTAAGTGAATCCAAGCAGTAAATTGACGCGAATCCACTCGGATTCGCGCCAGTGTAGTTTGCCAGAATCATTACGAGAATCGATTCGCGGATTCGCGTGTAATTTTAAGCCCTGGATATAGTTACTTAAGTGGGATGGAGGGAAGGAAATAGTTAGAGATGCGTTAGGGGAGTTTTATAAATTATAAATGTAAACAACGCAGGAGATCAAAAAGTTCATGTCCCAGAAGCCCACACCTATGAGTTACTCTGAAATCTTGTTGTAATATCATAAGATCCGAAGCACGACATTGTCATAAATAATTAGCTAACTTTGAATGTATAGTAATCTTGAGGAAGAGATATGGTCCCAGATGCTGAAACTGATATTAGCTACCAGATATACTCAAACAAAAACACAAGAACACATTCAATCATATTGAACCAAACAAATGACATTGTAATTCAATCGTTAAATTTGATTCCGTTGTTCTTTCTGAACCCGTAATTTGATTGGCTGAGGGCCTGTCGTCTCCGTGCTCTAATCTCAGGTAAATTCACTCTTCCAGTGCTCTAACTGCCGGGTGCGGGTCAGTTAGAACA
Source organism: Pictodentalium vernedei (assembly GCA_031216915.1). NCBI lineage: Eukaryota > Metazoa > Mollusca > Scaphopoda > Dentaliida > Dentaliidae > Pictodentalium > Pictodentalium vernedei. Next base: position 316,054,632 of record CM062296.1, on the reverse strand, counting down.
TGTCTGTATCCACGCTTCGCGCGAGCACCGGCGCTAAACCTCTCCTACCACAGTTCGAACACAGCCCGGAGTTGTTTTCTGTATATTCGATCACGGCAAGTAGACGGAGATCGAAAATTAGATTTTTTAATTTTTTTTTTCAAATGAAACGGGTTGGGAGAATGTTTTCCCTTGTAACGGTTTTCCATTCGGGACTCGTTAACAAATGGTTTTCCATAGTCAAATTCACGAATGTCTAACTCAACAAGAGACGTTTACCTCCTAATTAGACCCGGGCAGCTCCTTTTTTTAATTTTTACCTCAAACATATAGCTTATGGGCCTCGTTGAAACTAGTTGGTCATAACTCTTCACTTGGATGCTCATAAGCTATGTTTTTGAAACGACAAATGAAAAAAATGTTAATTTATTCATGAAATATTTCAGAAAGTGTCCTGTGGTATTTAAGTTAGCAAAGGATTAAAAATAACGCAATCACATACACGAAAGTCGATAGACAACCTGGTTGTTCGTGATAAGTCTCTCTCCCTACATATATTATGGGCAGACATATCCCCAGTGGACATTTTTCCAGACTGTCTTTTAAAAAAATTAACATTTCCCCAGCATTTATATGTTATATTGTAACTTTTTGCGATTTTGTTTGTTTTGTTTTTATAACAATTGCGTATGTATAGCCCCGATGTTGGGAGTTACTCTATTTTCGATCCGACTTTTATGTGGTGATTAGAATTGTTTGCTTTGTGTACAGCCGACATTGTTTTTGACAGAAAATGTACACAGCACACGTAAATAAGTTGAAACTATTTTCCTTATGTTTTTCTGCTTTTGGTAAAAGCAGATCTGAGATTATTTCTTGGGATCATCCTGCGATCATTGCGAGAAACGCTATTCAAGAGAGCGTTCCAAGAAATGAACCTAGTACATGGTTTTATCATCACAGAAAAATATATAAAGAAAATGAATAGTTTCAAGTTCTTGAAACGATCCGGTACCTTGGTTTATCAACGTAGAAATTGTTTCTCCTCGCCGCCATGCACTTTGATAATTGTTCTAACTATGAAAGTGTCGTTGCTGTCTCATAATGTTAGCCCGTCTACAGGAAAATATCTGGGGTAATAATGTCCGCCCACTGGGGAAATGTCAGCAAGGGAAATGTCCTGCTGGGGTAATGTCCGCCGGGGAAACGACATTTGTGGAAATGTTCGGTGTTCACATTTACACGAACTACAGAATGGAGATAAGGTGAGGCTATACCCATAACGTAATGCAGTAAATACCAAAAAGAAACCAAACCAAAACAAAATAAAGAGTTGAAAAGAAATTAAAAATCGTAAAACACAGTTTGTGGAATATATTTTGGATGCTTGGTTGGTGGTCTCAAATCCGATTAATTAGTCCTTAAAAAGTACCAATGATGAAAGACATGGGGGAATTTGAACCAATATACAGTGGAAACTAGAAGTTTTGTGACTGTATTCTGCAGAATTTTAAAGTAATAGCGCTCTGAGTAAGAGCACTGTTGTCCCTGTCAGACTGCCAGTTACCATTAGCGTAACTCAATTCCCGAAGAAAAAACAGCATTCCCAAATGTGTACAATTCTATATTGGTAAATAGAGACGTAAAACACCATTCCTAACCTTTTCTGGTAGACATGTACATGTAATAACGTAAACAGAACGACACACGCGTGTGAATGGATTAATCGATATGTCACGAGTGCCAGCGCGGAAGGATAGAACGAGAGGCTGCAGGCCTAGAGTTTTTATCCTTTCGCGGTGGCACAAGTGCCATATCGATTAACCCATCCACACGTGTGTGTCGTTCTGTGTTTATTACACGCCTTCGCGTCTATAAAACAATTATTAGAAGGACACTCTGCAATTCATTTTACAAGCATCAACAGAAACAACACATTTTATCGCCAACCAAATTTGCGAGAGGAGCCCGTGTTACTGTCTCGTCCCCTGAGTTCCAATCCGTTCTATGTGCCTACTGACACAAAGAACAGCTTGGAACTCAGGGGACGATTTTCATCTGTCGTTAGCGATTCAAATTGTAATTGCGTTGCATGATTTTTAGAAAATTCCAGTGAAATTTCGCTTCTATTTAAAAATAGCCAGTTAACGATTTCCGTTCCGCACATATGTGCGGAACAGATTTTCATTTTCCGCATGGCTTAGTGTTGCTGTAGATGGGGATTTCATAGAACAGGCATGTAATAAATAGCTATTGAAATTCAACTTCATATACAGTATGACGAGAGTGGATGACTACTTAATCGCAGCGGCATATATTCTCTGCTTGAAAAGTATTTATAATTGTTCATAATAGCATAAGAAACACTTTCAACACATGGAACACTTTCTTGTGAATTATGCTCGGAAGTTGTAAATAATTACTAAGTAAAACATATATCCCACAGCGATTTAGTAGTAATCTACCCTCCACAACCTGTAGTCTCATTATTTTATTATTTTTTTTTGTTCAGCTCAGTTCGTCATTTCAACACGGACCTCGCTAATAGCGCATTATATTTTGCATTGAGCCGCGCAAACGCTCATTTGTTTCTCTTATTAATTCAATCTAATGAGCATTTCCTGCGTTAATTGTGACAGGACTTCCAGTTTCAACTGTAGGTTCAAGTTCATCCACGTCTTCCATCATTGGTAGTTTTTAAAGGAAGTGAGTAGTTCATTTTCTATCGAGAGTAGGGCAGTTAATCATTGATGAAGACCCACAAAGTACAACGCCCTCAGTTAGCGTATTTTTATTGTACTGATAATTAGAAATAGTAGCGTCTCGACCAAGGTTCTTGGCATTGTGATGTAATTCTTCACAACAACGTACGACTAATTGCCCATACTAGTTTTGGTGACCTATATTTGTTTGGTAATGTTATGGTGGTATCGTGTTAATTCATACAAACATAAACTTCAAAATGCAGTCCAAAACAAACACCACCCGCAATGCAACTAGTTAGCAACCATGACCATCTAGAGACTGGCTTATCGGTTTATCATTGTAATGTTTCGCGTAATGGCAGTACAACGATCTATTGAATCAGTTACAAATAATCAAAGCAGCTTTACCCATCTTCAATAAAAAACAAAATGTCTTTTCCATTTTAGTATACATAAATAAATAGCATTACCCTGTACGACACGTTGGTTTAGAAATAGTTTGCTCAACCGAAAATCTTTCCTTTTTCACTTAATTTCTGGAAGCTTTGCTACGGAGGAAAATCAATATCAGAATGCAGCACATCAACTTTCATCTAAGAGATGTCTTGCTTGATTACTGGGATTCTATGGGATACGAAATAATCCACGAGGTATTCCACTAAAAAATGGAAATATCCCACACTAAATCACAATACGTATTGCCTCCAGAGATGGCCCAAGATCATCAGTGCAATAGGGTTCTGCGAATCACATATCTCCCATTCGAATCGATTTTCGGATGGAATGGAATCGAGTAAATTATTCTAAATCAAATCGAATACAGGCGTATTGAAGACCCGACTGATAAAATATTCCAACTACATCATCAAGGCAAGGCATGCCTTCGTTGAAGGCATGCCTTGATGATGTGGTTGGAATATTACCCAATAAGGATTTTTGTTCAAAAACAGAAACGTGTTCGAAAATTCTGCACTGGGCACTGCACGAGGCTAGCCGCTAGAAACCGTGAACTCATCATCGATATTGCTTCTGAATTCTAAATGTGCATTCAGCAGTGGTAGTGAATAGTGAAACTGGAATTAGAATGGATGGTGACACGTTTACAAATGATTTTTATGTTACAATGGCGATAATTACACTCAGTCTTGTTTTAAACATTATTTTTTCAGTTATATGTTTTGTGAGACGACTACGATAACTGATTCCAAACCAAATTCCAGTTTAAAAGATTCAAAGGAAATCGAATCATACAGCAGATTTTGAATCGAACCGAACACCTACTTAAGATTTGAAATCGAATCGAATATCGAAGCTTCGCAGGGCCCTCCAGTGAAAGTATATCTCGTCACGTCCTGGTATTTCAACGCTCAATAGGACATCCGTAAAAACTTGACTAAAGTCACACAACAAGAAAAAGGTTGTCTTTTGTGATATAGTTGGCATGGTTAAGTTGAATGATGCTATCTTATTGTTTAGGTTAGTGGAGCGATTCGATCTGTTGATTTAGTCAGGTGATAGTCGAGTAGATTGGGATAACCACGAAGGCTATAATACGTGGGTGCATTGGCGATGTAAATGTGGAGTGACGGTCTCCTTATTAAGCGGTTAAAAGTGAGGAATGCCAAACTCCAATAAAGTTTATGTTCTCTTTTGAAATCGAAGGCACCTCTACGTTTCAAGTGTACATCCAGAGATCACGAACACACGTTTGCAACACAATCGTGTGAAGTCACGCAAAGGTAGTGGTATTTTATCAGAATTCATACGGTCGGATAGTACGACAGGACGCCATAATAAATCATAATGCGTATAGACCAGCAATACAATATCATTACTTCCACACCACACCCACAGACTCTGTAAAACCAAAATGACAACCTCCATGAATTACAATGGACGACAGAAAACCAGCGTGACCATGCCAACACACAATATGCCTGCGAATAACACTACCAACCGTCATAGCAGTCAGATTACAACATGACCGCACAGACTTGAATGGAAACTACGTGCAGATCAAAGAAAGCAACCATATTTCTTAGTACTATAAATATTCTTACGGAATAATAGTTTCTTTCATTTTCTGTAAATACATGTTCCTATCCATGTATTATATGGTTTCGGTATTTTTCAGATCTAAATTATCAGCGTCGCTCACCATATTATCGATTTGTGGCATTTTATACGACATTTCGTTGAATGGCATTCTTGTGTTTACTATGAACGTTATTTACGTAGAACTTATCAAGAGGTTCGGCATTACGAGAACACAGGCTTCACTGTTGGTCACAATATATACACCGGTCGCTACCAGCACGGGTGAGTAGTAAGGAAAACTTAGTTAAAGAATAGAGAGATAGTTTTAGCACAAACAATACTTGTTTGATAGTGTTTCCACCAAATAAAAACACGCATTTCGTGCTATGGATTAAGCCACTGAATCTCTGTCGGGGACGGGGTGGGGTGGAACTCAACTGTGCGTTTTTTCTGAGTATTAATATGGACTTTGAGGGCTTTTTCAAAACCAAAGCCACTTCGAGGCTGGCCTTTTCGTGGATGTAGGGAGCCGAGTCACATTAACCCTTTACCCAACGTAACGGCCAAAACCAGCAAGCTCTATTCTCAAAAATCGTCACTTAATTTTCATTACTTTTTCAATTTTTTGTCTCAAAAACATAGGTTATGACCCCTCATTGAAACGAGCTCGTCCAGCTCGTTCCAATGAGGGGTCATAACCCATATTTTTGAGACAAAAAATGAAAAAAAATAGTTATTCAAGAATGTGTTTTGCAAGTGTCGTCTGCTTTTCATGTAAGGTAAAGTGTCAAGAGAGTCCTAAAGTAGAGGTAATAAAGTGTAGGAATTTACATCCCATTGACCGAATACAAAAGGGAAAACTAGAAAGATACGCATTTGCTTGAAAATCCTGCGTTCCCTAATGTAAGTGCGTATAGAACCCGATGAAATACTTTATGCTTGAAGGTAAGTTACCCCATTCAACATACGAACTCAGGGGTTAGCAGCGCTAATAAGGACAACTCGAATTGCTTTCATAAAAAAACACACACAGACACAAGCATACACACTTCTTGAAATGTGTACAACTATTCGTCCATTGCGCTTTAAATACATTTTCAACAATCCGGGTTATATCAGGTCGTGCAGTTTTACGGATGGAGAGAACCACTGAACAACCACGAATAACTGTCAGTGCCAGATCATAGGTATCCTCAAATACCCGTATGTGCCTATGTGATAGGCATATTGTGTCACATTGTGCCTTTTCACATAAGCACATATGACAAAAAGGGATTCTCCAGTAGGTATCCTCGATAGGTATCCTCAAACAATACAATACCAGGCCATAGGTATCCTCAAATACCCGTATGTGCCTATGTGATAGGGCATATTGTGTCACACTGTGCCTTTTTACATAAGCACATATCGGCACATAAAGCATGTGCCTATGTGATAGGGCATATTGTGTCACATTGTGCTTTTTCACATAAGCACATGTGACAAAAAGGGATTCTCCAGTAGGTATCCTCGATAGGTATCCTCATATAATACAATACCAGGCCATAGGTATCCTCAAATACCCGTATGCGCCTTTGTGCTAGGGCACATTGTGTCACATTGTGCCTTTTCACATAAGCACATATCGGCACATAAAGCATGTGCCTTTGGGCGCGGGCACATTGTGTCACATTGTGCTTTTTCACATAAGCACATATGACAGAAAAGGGGTGCCGAAGGTCATATATTTTTCAAAAAGGAGTGCTAAAATTGGGGTGCCCGGGGATATTGCCATTGGATATAGGCTTTTATTTTACAGAAGGGAGATAACTCTGCATACAGATTATGGGAAATCAAGCAATCTGGTTGGTTATAAATGATCTAGATATATGAAACAACAAGAGTACTTCGAATAGGGTCAGAACTAACAAGAATAGACCAGAATAGCTCCTTATAGTAATAATAAGTAAAGCTGGTCCAACTAATAGGCTCTTCTACGCTACTGGAGTATACTCCAGAACAAAGGAACATGGCCAGGTAGAGGAAAACTATTGCATATATAGACAGAAGCAGAGAATTCTGAAAGAATTCGAAATAGTAAAAGTTGGGTGGATTTTGGTGATTTGGAGGGATTGTCGGGTCGTTTGTGGTAATTAGATTTACTCCGATTCACTCGAACACACACTCCGAACATACCCCGTCTTATTGCAGAAAAATTGGGTAACATAGCAATCATGTGCTACCATAGAAATCAAGATGGCGGCCTCCAGTATACAAAATGGACGACGGAAACACGTATCACCCTAACAACACGCGCTGCGCATGCGCACTCACACCACGTATCACTATGGAGATGACGTCACAAGATGGCCGCTCACACGGGTTACCATGACAACACAACATGGCGCCACTAGGTCACGTGACATGACGTCACTTCCGAGGTCCGGCACCGAGGTCCGGCCAATGGGTCCAGTAGGGGAACATGACATACTACTTATATATACTGAGTTAAAAAAGAAAGTATAATAGAACCAAATGTGAAAAAATAGCATAAAGGATGAAATATAATAGTTCTAATGTTGCATGTTTGCAAGAAGTCGTGCAAAGAGTTTAAAGACATGTTGTTGTTGACCATCCAACAGTATACAATTTTGCTACTGATTTCAAAATAGCACGTGCTACCAGAGAATGTCAAACTGAATGGGTGACCGACGATTTTCTTTGTGTTATGTTGTGCTAGAGAGCCTGGGTTACTGAGAAAACAAGCTAGTTTTTGTTTTCCGACATTTTTAAAAAAATGCCAAGGTTAACCGAAAATCAGAGGTTGCGTGCCATTGGTATGAAAGAGGCTGTGATACCTCAGATACCTGCTGAATTCAGAGTCACTGTGGCCACTATTTACCGTCTCATTGGAAGGTATAGAACCACTGGATCTACTGCCGACCGACTACATTCAGGTCGACTAAGAGTTACGATTCCTGCTCAAGACCGACACATTGGGACGTCTCACTTGCGGGATCGCTTCCTCCCGGTGACAAAGACAGCAGCAATTACTCCTGGTAGAACTAACAATACAATCAGTGCACAAACTGTCCGCACCAGACTCGCTAAACACTGCATCTGAAGTAGGCGTCCATACAACTGAAGTAGGCGACCAATCCCAACGTCATCGTACAGTCAGAATGAAATGGGTGCTTCAGCGTGTTCGCTGGACTCAGCAGCGTTGGAGCACAGTTCTTTTTAGTGATGAATTGCGATTTTGTCTACGGTGCGCTGATGGGAGGGCAATAGTGTATCGCCGACAACGAGAACGGTTTTCTGATGCTTGTGTGCGGGAATTCGACTGTTTCCGCGCGGGTAGTGTAATGGTTTGGGCAGGAATTTCCTTGCACCATCGAACGCAGTTGATCTTTATCGATGGCAATTTGAATGGACAGCGATATAAGGACGAAATTCTTAACGCCGTTGTTGTCCCGTTGTTCAACGCTAAAGTCGGGTTGCAGTTATTCCAGCAAGACAATTCCCGATGTTACGTGGTGCGTATCTGTCGTAACTTTTTTGAGGAGCAGACCATCAAACTTCTTCCCTGGCCCCCACTTTCGCCAGATTTGTCGCCAATCGAGCATCTTTAGGATCAATTGGACCGTCGAGAACGACTTCATGATCTTCAGACGTTAGGCGATTTACGTAAGGTTCTAAGGCGGGAGTGGAACGCAATACTACAGGGTGACATCCGGAGACTTATCAGGTCCATGCGCCGTCGATGTCTTGCCATCCAAGAGGCAAACGGTGGACATACACGCTATTGATGTGTGAACTTTTCATTTCACCTCATGTCTGAATTGCGACTTCCTGACGTGACGCTGGCAACAGTAAAAACATGAAATTATGCAAATTCATACAGCTCGAAATATGAATTTACGATAATTTGTTTGGGATTAAAAGTCGATATTACTAAAAACATTGCTCCTCAATGTTTATTATACTTTCTTTTTTTGACTCAGTATACATCAAAGTATAATTGAAACTTATTTACGAGTTGTGAAAAATATATTTTTGGAATACATATTAGAAATCAGTGATTACTTACCCGTTTTGTCAACATTTGATCCCCAACGATCTTGGACTGTAAAGTTTGCTGATATATCAGCAAAAACCTTAGTATGATTGATCGTGGTCCGCTCTACTGCGCGGAATGTCTAACATACCTATGACAAGAAGACTTTGACCGTTGTGTCACCTAGGCACGTTACGTTAACACATCAAGTTTATGCGGTAAAGTTTGAACGTTTTCCAACCACTTACGATATCCATGGTTAATATTGTGCGAACAACCTTTCACGGGGAACACAGCACAAGCAAGATTATAAGTAAATTGCGATGAATTGACAGTAACATAGTCTGTAGTTTGCAGCTCGGAGTTTATGTCCGCAAACATCAGACCATGTAACCATCAGCTCATCAAAATAACATATATTTTTTCAGGATGAACCTATCCATATCCCCACACCCACATTGGGAAATGAGCAGAGTAAGTTTCAGCGATAACAGGTTTAGTAAATACACCTCTTGTGCTCCCTGCGTGCGAGGTGAATTGACAAATAATCAATTAATCAGGTAAAGTGCACCGTCACTCCATCATTCACATAGTACCCTGATTTGTAATTTAAACAGCACTTCATTCAGATACAGCGTGTTCACGTCTTGTTTATGGTGATGATGAAATTTTGTATTGTGCATCCGCTGAACATTAGAGAATTTACTCTCCGCTGCGTGTTATTTAGTGTGTCTCGTTTAAACGATTTAGAGTTGTGATGCCATACGGTAACATTTACCACTGTAGGTGTAAGCATAGACAAGAAACTTCAGGATCTCTCGTCCTGTTAGTGAGTGGAAATTTTAGTCTTATTGGGACATAATCTATTTAATATGTTCAGAAGTACTAGCATTACGCCCGAGTGAGTCATAGCATCAAATCTTTGGGAAATAGCATTTCATAAATGTGCGAATTTGTAATCAAACCCACATGTTATACCATTTAGGGCATAACATGTAACTAAACATACAGCGGTACGCTATTTCTGTTGTTTATTATATAAAAGTAGTATCGTCGATGGTTTATCGAAGCAAATATATCGGTTATATTGGTCTCGTTCCCGGGACTTTCTCAGTTGACATTCTACCACCCTACCCGGATTTAACGCTGCATTGAGGATGCATCCAATACGGTTCGAATGCGTTAATCGCTGACGCCCTTCTTTCCTGTTTAATGCCGACATCGAGTCTGTATATCTCGCATTAAATATCTAGCTTTATTCATCACGTACATATAAATACGGTGGATATACTTTTCTGAATGTGACCAATGAGCATCTCAGCAGACCTGTATTCAGTGACCAGAGCTGCTCTTTGCCTCCTCTTGTGGTTACCGTCCATGGCAGCCCTCATGGCGTCTTTCGGTCTTGACCTTACCACAAACTGCAAACCGCGTAATAATAATAATAATAATAATAATAATAATAATAATAATAATAATAATAATAATAATTCTTTGGATTGCCGCTGATTTGTCGCCGGCCTCTAATGAACAGGTCTGCGTCATCCCGATCCCAGTGGGGCATTCCTCACCAACTCTCCCTCTTAATCTCCCATTGAGTCAAAAACTGTTCATAATTCCCCATTTGCGGTTTCTCGATCCCCCTAACTATAATATTGACCCTTTCCCTCGTGTCGTTCTTCATCCAATTGTCCCGTATGATTTCATCCTTCTTTTCCCCTTGTTTCTCAAGTTGTCTTCTTCTACTAGGCAAATATTTTGGGCACTCCAAAATGAAATAATCGAGGGTCTGCGTGTCTCCTAGGTTGTAAATCTGACACGCCCTTTCCTCCCCTTACCGAATTCTCTCTTTCACCTCCATCGACTTGGATCGCCTTTTGAACAAACACTACCCACCACAGAGACCCAATTAGGTACTCCTCAAACGCAGGCGCTCTTTTTTTATATGATCCATGTAAAAATTTCTTGGTCCCAACCCATGCCCGCCAGTTTCAGCTCTCGAACACCTCGACTCCGAGAAGACACTCACATGGTATGTATTCGGGCGTCTCATTTCAGGAGTATCGTGATCGAGAGCTTTTTCTCTTATTTTATCGGATATCACAGTCGTTCATAGCCTTAAAATCAATAACAAATAAAACTAGAAATATAATGCAATTATTACAAATCGTGATGAAAACCACTGGTCAACATAAAGCTAAATGTAATTACAGCAATACAAATTGCGTTAAACACCACACGTCAGCTCAACACAATGTGTAACAAAATTATTACAAACTCCTTTGAAAGCCACTGGATAAGTAAACGCGCGATATGCAATAAAAGTATTACAAATCGCCTTCAAAACCGCTAGTCAACTCAATGCGGTGTGCAATCAAATTACTACCAATAGCGTTGATGTGGGCGAGTCAACACAAAGCAAAATGTAATACAATTATCACAAATGGGTGTTCGGTGGTGGATCAAGTGGCGCCCCCTCCCATCCCTTCCTGGTGCGTGTCCATCCCCTATTTCCGCCAACACATTTGTGCTTCAACGTCCCCGAAGCGAGACAAGACATTAGCTATGAGAGGAGAACACAGAATACATTGGCTAACACAGCGATTATTACATGATTTACTATTTCCACTCAGGCCAGGATTTACCCCTTAGTGGGCGTTAGGCACTCTGAAAATTGTAGGCCTCATAATTGTAGAAAGGAAAACAATGAACTGGCTCTGCATGCAATCTTATTCCTACATGTACGCCTCAATGTTTTTGTGAACCACCACATTTTTTGAATGCCCTAGAAGCAGTGCCCGATTTGTCTATCGGATACTTCTGGCCTGTTTTCACTTTTAGGTATGACAACAATGTTCCAGCTTTACGGCAATCAATTAGATCACGCCAATTAAAATTATGTTGATGACGTCAATTAAAATAAAAATAGCAGCACGAGCGACCACAGGCTACGATTTTTTCAAGTCCACAACAATTACTGTAATCCGTAAGAAGGGTGGAATGGCCGTTTCGAGCCCACAAAATTTTTTGCCTCGATCGCACCTCACCAAAAACTTATTTTTTTCCGAGCACATCGCGTTCATCACGATCAAAATTCTCGACTTGTACGATGCGACACGTGTGCGTTCACATCGTCACGTTCTCCTGGTGTTTACAGTGGTGGCCGAAGACGAGTTGTCGTGTGTTCAACATTCAATTTCTCTAACGATCAACGTGGATCCGACTAAAATTTCGACGGAATTTTAACAACTCTAAAAAAAAACTCTCTTAAAAGGTGAATGTTTTCGACAGAATACTGCCAAAAAAAACCAGCACTGGCGCGGATGGAAGACTCGACTCGAAGAGCTTATTAAAGTATTTATCATAATGTAGTACTCGTTTTGTTTTTTTTTTTCTATTTTTTTGTCATTAAAGGAAAAATATATATATATATATATAATAAGAAGAAGTTTAATAATTCAGAAAAAGAAAATTTTGAAAAATTAAAATAAATATTATATATTAAATAAAAAAAATGCCAAAAACAAAAAAAGTATAAGGTGGAAAAAAAATTATATTTTTCTTCCAAATCCGAGTTGAAAAAGTATGTAGAAATCTAGGAATTAAAAATTATAACTGTTACAAAATCAATGAACGATTGATCGAAGCCGTGCACGAGGAGACTTGTGATCTATTACTGGTGTAATTACAAGCCAAAGTGCGTCAGTCGTTGAAATTAAAAGGTGTCAAATACATGAAAAAAGACGCATGCATAAGTCATTTGCTCGATGGAAAGGGACTGGCTGAAAGATCTGCGGTAGTGACAAAACAACTCGAATTGCGAAAAGAAAAGATGAGAAGATAGCGACTACAAAACAACGTCAACAAACGACCGTGAAGAAAACTAAGAAGAAGAAGACTGTTAAATGAAAAGTGGTAGAGTGACAGAAGGTTTCGAAAAAGAATAATAAAAAAATTAAAAGTGATGCAGTTCGAGATGACGATTCATTAGAAAAGAAAATGATGGATGCAATCGTAAGAGCAGTGAATGAAAAAAGGATCTCGATGCTATAATGGATATCGTGATCGAAGCGTTGAAGTCACCATTGATATTGATAGAAAGAGACGAAGCCATCAAAGGATGGTTTAAAATTTTCGACGTGAAGCCCGGTCTCGTAAAAAACTCGACACCAAATCGCTCATGGAATGGGTGAAGGGTAGAGTGTTGGACATAATTCGAAAACATCTAGATAAGGGTTAAAAATAAGAATGATCTTGTATTGTTTGATGAAAAAGGTCGACGCGAAAGCGGGTGAGATCCTGGAAGGAGATGTCTATTTCCGATCTAAAAACGAGTTTGTGTTCAGCGATGACGAATTAGTTGATGTTTATAAAGTAATGAAAGACAAGATGATGGAAACTATGGCTACTTTTCAAAACAAGAGAAGTAATTGAACGTTCGAGAAGATATTGAATCTCGAGGTTCATGTGGATACATGCAGACACGATACTTTGAAGGCATCTTCCTCCAAAAAATTACCTTATTTCATATTTAAAAAACAAGCCATGATCAATGTGAAAAATGAAGATGATAACGAGTGTTTCAAATGGGCGATCACATCGGCCTTATATCCCGTAGAAAAGCACGCTCAGAGAGTTTCCAAGTTCTCAGAGACTGACTTGTAAAAATCTCGATTAGACGGGAGTGTCTTTTCCGAGGTGGTTGAAAGATATCGGAGATTTCGAAAAGCTAAATTCCACCGTGGCCATGAACGTTGTGGAATATGAGGAAACGATAAAAAAAGAATAGTCAATCCTCTCAGACTGGCTTCGAATAAAGAGAGAACAGTTTGTTAATTTGTTATTAATTTCAGAAGGTGACAATCAACATTATTGCTGAATTAAAGAAACGAGTCGACTGGTGTCGAAGCAGATTTCTAAACATGGACACGAGAAATTTTTCTGTCTGAACTACATGAATTCGTTCCATAGTCAAGAATCGTTGACGTGCCATCGGGAATATTGCAGCGAAAAGCAAGGCTTTGCCATCGAAATTCCTAAACCTAACACTTACGTGGACTATCGTCATCACAATAGAAGATTAGAACCACCATTCGTCATCTACGCCAATTTCGAATGTTTAACCATGAAAATAAATTCTTGCCAGCCTGACGAGCATAGGAGTTATGTTGAAAAATATCAGAAGCACATACCTTCAGGCTATTGTTAATATGTGAAATGTTCTTTCGACGATCGAGAATTATTGGGTCCATTCGTCTACACCAAACGTTCAGATGACGACGACGTGGCTCAAAGATTCTAAGAAGAGTTAGAATCGAAAATTCATACATTATGCGACAAATTTAAAAAAACCTAAAGATATGATCATCATGCCAGAGCAACAGCCAGAATACAACGAAACCACTGGATGTCATATTAGTAGACAATTATTTGATAATCAGTCTAAAAATAATAAAGAAGTTAGAGATCACGATCACTACACATGTCTGTTTCGTGGTGCTGCTCACGACAAATGTAATTTAAGATTTCGAGACGCTCAATTCTATCCGGTGATATTTCACAATATCTCGGGTTACGACAGTCACTTGTTCGTGAAAAATATGGCTGTTAGCGAGGGTAGTTGAGTTGCATCGCGCAAAGCGATGAAAAATACATTTCATTCGCTAAATGTAAAGTCGTCAATAAAAAGAGAGTCATTGATGGTTTGACTGAGAAAATGAGTCCCATTGATAGAGAGATACGTTTCATCGATAGTTATAAATTTATGTCAACCAGTCTGGAAAAATTAGTCAACAGTTTGAATAGGGAGAACTTTAAAATCATGAGTAAACATTTTAATGATTGACGAGAAATGGTGGACATTATGTTGAGGAAAGGCGTCTATCCTTATGATAACATGAACAATCTCGAGAAATTCGACGACGTTGCTCTACCTCCCAAAGAAGATTTTTATTCGAAATTATACCTGTCTCACATTTCCGACGATGATTACGAACACGCGCAAAAAGTGTGGACATTATTTGACATGAAATCCATGAGAGAATATCACGACCTCTATTTTAAAACTGACGTACTTCTCTTGGCTGATGTGTTCGAAAATTTTCGACGAGTGTAGTCGACATTACGAACTAGATCCGGCTTGGTATTTCACTGCACCCAGACTCACTTGGGATGCTCTCTTGAAAACGGCCGAGGTTCGGTTGGAATTATTAACATATGTAGACATGTTGCTCATGTTCGAAAAGGCTGTGAGGGGTGATGTCTCCATGATTTCCACCAGATATGCTAAAGCTAATAATTATCACATGGGAAAAGATTTTGATTCCGAAAAACCGAGTAAATTCATACTGTATTGGGATGCTAATAATTTGTGTGGTTGGGCCATGAGTCATCCTTTACCGATCGGAAATTTCAAATGGGTCGAAACTTTGGAAGAAAAAGAAAAATGGAGCGACAATCCTTGTATTCTAGAGGTTGATTTGGACTATCCGGAAACGTTACATGATTTACACAACGATTACCCGCTAGCTCCTGAACGAAAAGAAATGAATGACATTCCTAATTTAA
This sequence comes from Pictodentalium vernedei, assembly GCA_031216915.1. Lineage (NCBI taxonomy): Eukaryota > Metazoa > Mollusca > Scaphopoda > Dentaliida > Dentaliidae > Pictodentalium > Pictodentalium vernedei. The sequence goes on along the minus strand of CM062296.1, from coordinate 316,039,308 downwards.
ATCACAAACGCAAGTATGTGGCCTACTGCGAAAATCTGAAACATTACATCGATAGCGGGATGAAATTGATCGACGTGCATCGAATCATTAGATTCGACGAGGAGCCTTGGATGAAAAAATACATCGATCTCAACACGAATTTAAGAATACAGGCCGAGCGCGACTTCAAAAAAGTTTTCTTCAAACTCATGAACAATTGCATGTATGGGAAATCTATGAAAAACATTAGGAATGGAACTGACGTTCAACTTGTCATGTCTGAAGAAAAGTCTAGAAAATTAATCGCGGAACCCAGTTATCAACATAGAACCATATTCGATGAAAATCTAGTGGCTGTGCACATGTAAAAGACGCATCTGAGGTTTGATGAATCCTGTTATCTTGGAGCGATCATCTTAGACATTAGCAAGCAGTTGATGTATGAGTTTCACTACGATTATGTCAAACGAAATTCGATTAGAAAGCTAAACTATTGTTCACCGACACGGACAGTCTAGCATACGAAATAGAGACTAGGGACATCTATGAGGACATAGCGTCAGAGGTGAATGAATGGTTCGACACAAGTAATTATCCCGATGAACATCCGTCTAAGATTCCAAAGGGTGTCAATGAAAAGGTGTTGGGTAAATTTAAAGACGAGAGCGGTGGAAGACAAATCACCGAATTCGTGGGTTTGAGCCCTAAATTGTACGCTTATCTCATCGATGGTGAAGAGATTAAGAGATGTAAAGGCATTCAAACATGTGTGACGAATAAAAGCATTCGAAGAGTATAAAGACTGTCTTTTCGAAAATTTAACGGTGTATAAAAGATGACTATGATTCAAAGCGAAATGCATGAGATGTATAGTGAAGAAATCAATAAGATAGCGTTGATGGCTGACGACGATAAGAGAATTATATGCGAGGATAAAATACACACTTTCACACTTGGACATTATTCTGCAATATTTCAACAAAATCAAGAGGATGATGAATGGAGTTCGACTGAAGACATCGAAATGTTGTAAGTTTAAAAAAAACTCGTGAGTTTATAAATTAAAAAAAAAGAATAGTAAAAAAAAATAATAAATAAAAAACAAAATAAAAACAAAACATATTATGAATAATAAGAAAATAAAACACATATCCGTCGAAGGTGTCGTCTTACCCAACGAACCCTTATCTAACATTGATCTATCAAAAGCAGCAAAAGATTTAAAAGTCAAACATTTTCGAGGTGTATTTTCTAGAGATGCCTTGCCAAGAAAAAAAGACTATGATTCGGAATATGGAATTTTAAATCTGGACGATATCGGAGGTGAGGGCACGCATTGGGTCACGCGGTTTTCTAATCGGAATAAAACTTATTATTTCGATAGCTACAGAATCTCACCACCGATGGAAATAAGGAACTATTTAATGTCAGTTAATTACAATACCGAATGAGTGCAAGCGCCAGATCGAGAGTTTTGCGGTCACCTGTGCCTCTACATTCTCAAGAGATGTTCAAAAGGAGAACACTTTCAAGATATTCTCAACGGTTTACATCAAAGAATATTTTTTTTTGATATATATATAGAGAGAGAGAGATATATAAATAAATAAAATTTTGATTGCATTATTTAAAATAATAAAAAGATATATAATTTTAAATAATAAAAAAAAAACAAAAACAAAACAAAACAAAACAAAACATGACGATAAATTCGGTCGTGCTGACGATAATGAAGGTTCTTCTAGAAAGAAAGGAAGAATCACAGTCGAAATTGTTGTGGCATTGCCAACTTGGATGAACGATATGTTCAAAGATACAAACCTCAACAAGAACTTTTAAATTTAAACAATAAGAAAATCTACAATCTTCCCGAACCGATCGATCAGCCGGATGCCGCGACTTTAAAATACGTTGATCGAGGAAATGAAAATTTTCAGCAGATGATGAGAGATGATTGCTTGAATAAAGCCATGACGGACGATCTCGAGTTGAAATCTAAATGAGTGGTGAATGTAGCGGATCCTAGAGATTCGACCAATGCCACCACTAAAAGACATGCGGACGACTCTCATGCAATATTCAGTAAACATCTGAGAGATCGCTACGTTCCTAAAGTGATGCAGTCTGAATTGAACGCAAATTCTAACAAGATAACCAACGTACCCGATCCCACGAATCCCAATGATGCAGCAACCAACCAGTACGTAGACTTGGAATTGAGAAAGAAAAACGTTGACGAGCGAGCGAGCGAGAAATGAAATCGGATCTGGATACGGTATTCAATTAGATATTGAATCTATCCCAGATCACTGATGTGGAGAAAGACCCAATGGCGGTCAACAAAGGTTACGTGGATTCTGCCCTACTGGATTCTCAATCCTATCTGGAATTTAAAGTCGACAAATTGTATCTGAACAAAAAATCTGGAGGAACCATGGAAGACGGCATCAACATGGCTGGACACAATCTATTCGGTCTCAATGACGACCTGGAATACGATTCCAGCGCAGTCAGCAGAAAGTACTTAGACGAAAATACGTTCTGGAGAAAAAGTGATATCATGGAAGGCAAACCAGACATAGGAGGGTACGCACTCACGAATCTGCCAGATCCCACTCACATGACAGATGCCTGCAATCTGATCTCCGTCCTGGAAAAGATAAAATACGAAAGACAATTGAGCACCATCTGGGCCGAGGACAGCGGTGCATTAGATGTGGAAAAAGCCAAATGGTCCTTCGGAAACGGAGGTAACGGACCTTTGCACGGTCTGATAGAATATCGCATGTCTGTGGGAGGAGATATCATTCGAATGAGTCTGACTTCTACGGATTTGAGCAAAAAGCAATCGTCAATCTCATAGTGAACGTTGTGGAATGCGACAAGAAGTACAGAGTCGAAAAGATGAAGGAACAACACTCGAACACTAACGTCTTTGGTACACCTTGCAAGGTGCTGAGTGGAGATAGTATCAATTTCAAGATGAAAACCAATAATCCCCAAGCTGCCACTTCAGTGGTCTCTCTGTTGTTCGAACTGAATCCTCTGAACAAACAGTGAGTACAAAAGAAAAATTGAAAATATTCACTTTTTTGTGATGTAGGGGAGATAACTCAAAAAAAAAAATATAATTGGATTTTGAGAGAAAATAACCTATCTCAAAATCCAATTATATATATTTTTTTATTTCTTTTTAATTTGTTTTGGTTTGACATTCCGAACTTACATATATTGTTATTTGTTTTGGTTGAACATTCTGAAAACACTCGTCCATGTCTAAACCAAGATCCAACATAGCAATAATAAATTCTTCAAACGCGGGTTCTCCTCTATACGTTAACGTATCTAGTAAATGTCTCACGCAATCTTTCATGGTTGTTCCCTGTTTTTTAATTCGTTCTACCATTTCCGAAGTCAATATTACGGGTGTTGTCATTTCCAATCGATCCAATATATCGTTTTTGGCTGACCAAATCTGATCCAGAACCTGAACCTTCACGAATACCCTTCTCCTTCGAAATTTACGCGTGACGGGCTTGTGTAGTTCGTTCGCCAATAATGTTTTCTGGACATTTTTTTATGACGCCATCCGAATCGACGTTTGGTACCAATCACCTTACTGACCAACGAACGTTCGAGTCTCTCTCTCCTAGTGGGATTTGGTATATTTTTCAACGTCGTCAACATGTCTTTATCGCAGATTCGATTACGATTCTCGACGCTGGGGGGTTTAGCGTAGCACAGATCATGAGCGTAAGTGGCCGATTCCACCCTATTTATGGGTTTGCTCCAAGATTTAGGTGTCGGATCTCGATTCAATCTCTTATTTAATTTCGTGCCAAGTCCCGTGAATTGCTGTCATGGTAGATGCATTTTGACGAGTAGATTATTAATCAATTTATTTTCGTCAGACCGGCACCACGTTTGATGAATTGCGTTTTTGTCGAACCGCACATTTTGCACGTTCCAGGAATACATAGGACTTTTATTTTTTGTCAGTACTTTTTTAACGTTAACTGTATTGGTGACTCTCTTGCATTTGACACAATACATTTTGTTTTTTATATATATATATATATATTTTAATTATTTTTTTTTTTAATTCGTATATAATTTTTCTTCTTCTTTTATATACACATTTTTTTCAATCGATTGCTTCTGGAATCTTTTGGGGATCCAATAATTTACGAAACGATTGTCTCGCTTCTTCCCTACCCTTTTCCATGAGAGAATCTTTCAATTCTTCCTTGAAAATCTGACGACTCTTGACTCTTATCTTCGCTTTCATAACTTTGTATTTTTGTGTTTCGTTCAATAGGTCGACGAATTCACCGTCTGAAATCCTACCATCTTTCAATGCCATAGAGATCTTATCCGACACGGAACTGATCTTTGCGTTGGCTAAAACACTGATGTTTTCGTGTTTCTTGGCCTTCACGGATAATTTCTTAGCGAGAAATGTTCCGATTGTACTGACGAATCCGGCAGTCAAAGCCAATCCTTCTATGGCCAACACCACTGGAAGAGCAACAACATCGGTTGACAATAGACTGATTCCAGCAACATTCAAACCCATAGAGACTGTGATGAGAGTCAAATCCACACCACTCACAAATTTCTCGAATCTCGAATATTTCTTATTGAGCGAACGAGAATCTCTCTCTCGTGTCTGATACGATTGAATTCTATTACTTTGTTCAATTCAATACCTCTGCACCTCATCAACACTACTTTCTGGTGATAGATGAGATGCCGTGGGTTCCACCTTCTCTAACGATGGACAGATGTTTTTACTTAAAAGTTCCATTTTCATTTTATTTTTATTTTATATCTATTATTATATATTTTATGTATTTTATTTTTCACTCTTTATTATTTTCACAAAATTTTTTTTAGTGGTTTCTTCCCTTCAACAAGGAATCCATAAAAACGTGAATCCGATCGGAACATTTTTAGTGGTGGTGGCAATCATCGTCGTTAGAAAAGTACGGTGATATATACCAGGATAGTGGTGATGGTTTCCCGTTTTCCAACAAATATTTCAGAACGCGTCCTCTGTCTTTGATGGTGAGATCTCGATGCGCAAACTTCAACTCTTCCAGTTCAGTAGGCTCCTGAAATAATAATTGCTATCAACATCTAATCACATTGTCGCGTCGGACGTATTCTAATGTGAGCATTAAATATGCGGTGACGGTGTCTTCCCATTCCATCATGAGACACGAATGATCAATACCATTAAATTATTCCTTCTCTCCACAGCCGAGGCTCTTTCGCGCACGACGCGAGGAAAATGTTCGTTCACGCAGATCACGTAAGCATGACACAATGACCATCGAAGATCACAAGCTCTCTATTCCATGAAATCATCCATTTTACTCATAATTATTATATAAAAAGAAATTTCTATTCTTATTATTCATTTTTTTTCTATTATTATGAATATTATAGGATTTTTTTAGTTTTTTTTATTTCTTATATAAATATATATAAAAAATAGTTTTTTGTTAAATGAAAAAAAACCCCAATTATTATTTAACAAAACATTTTTATAGCGGTCTCCCCTTTTCCAACAAATATTCCAAAATACATCTCCTGTCTTCGATGGTGAGACCTCGATGTGCTAACTTCAATTCTTCCGATTTTGTAGGCTCGGGTTCCCCAATGCAAGACACGAATTGTCTCCAACATTTGATCACATCGTCATGTCAGATGTATTCCAATGCAGGCATGAAATACATGGTGATGGTGTCTTCCCATTCCATCAGAAGACACAAATGATCAATGTGATTAAATTCTTTCTCCTCTCGACAACCGAGACACGAGAAAGATTGCGTAAGCTCTGCACAGCACTCTTCAAAGAAACCAAGCTCACAATTCAATGGAATCATTCGTTTTACTCATACTTTTTATTTTTTTTAAAAAAAAAAATTTCTATTCTTATTATTTATTTTTTTTCTATTATTTTGTTTTTAGTATTATTTTTTTATATTTTTTTTCTCTTTTATATCTATTACACTTTTTTTTAAAATAATAACACATCTATTCTTTTCATCATCAAACGAATGAACGAATACTTCTCATCCATTGCGATCGTGCGTATTATTAATAAAAAGAGATGACATTTTTTTTTTCGAAAGTTGGAGTTTATGCCTCCCGTATTTCGATAAAATCATCATTTTTTCATTGTTGTCGTGATTGTTAGATTGATACAGGAAATAATCGATGATGATTTTTAACCTTTCAGCAAATTCGATCCATGATCTATTTAAGGCGAACGAGTGTAATCTGCGAATTTGTTTCTAATAGATACTCGTGTAAAGATTGTGAAAAATCTAAAAGCTTTTCCTAATACGAACGTCTTGGGAACACGTCTGTTGGAAGTTATTTTCTCTCCTTTTGTTTCATTTTTTTATTGTGTTTTAATCGCTATTTTTTTTCTTTATAATAACATACCCAAAATGGATATATTCTTAAACGGCGAATGCTGATCGAACAATAAACCTTTACCAATCGGTTCCACATTCTCTCTAGTCTTCAGATAGAGACTGTCTCCATGGAAAGCATTTCCACCTTTTCTCATGGGTCCTAGCGAGTCCTGAGAGAGCTCCTACGCCCAGAGCTGGTAACACCATCTTCGTAAGAATGGGTAATGTTTTAGTAGCAAGTCCTGCCAGTAGTGGTAAGAAACCGCCTTATATTCTCTGATTGTATCTCAATTGAGCGGGACTCAATCTCACCGTCGTTCCTATTCGATTACGAATCGCTTTCTCCATCCTTTTGGTTTGAGTTTTAGTCCAGGCGATCTGATCACTACCTCCACTCACCAGATCTTCGCGACTGAATTTAATTCTAACGGCCTCACCTCGATGACTCAAAGCTATGCGAAGTTTAGCTTTCTGTCCTTCAGATATGTTCACATTTTTAATGATGTATCGACAGCTACTCATATTTGTTGCTGTTTTTTTTTCACTGGATTATAAATTGTTTTTTTAATTAGGAATATTACATGTTGGTGATTTTTTTTAATTATTATAAATATTATAAGTTTTTTTTATTTCTTATATAAATATATAAAAAAATGAAATTTTTTGTTAAATGAAAAAAAAAAAATATTTTTTTTTTCAAATTATATTTATTATTATTTTTTTTTATTTGCTTATTTTTTTTTTCCAAATCTCTCTGATGTGAAATTGAATAGTCACTCTCTCTCCGCGAAGATCTAACAGATGTCCATTCTGATCCGTCAATGTGGTTTCGTTGCTATACAACGTGTGCAGGATAACAGGTAGATAGACGAGATTTTGAGGTCGCTCCACGATCTTGTAACCTGGCGAAACATCTGGAAAAAATGAATAGATCATAGACTGGGTGCTGCCATCCACGTAACTTCCCGAGATCACATTGACATTCTCTAAACTGCTATTGACTGTGAGAAAGTCAACCATATTTTCGGACACTGCATGACCTCAATACATCTTTCGATCGAATCCCAACATCTTACTGATCGAAACTTCCGCACTAAAATCAACTCGAAAATTATCTCCCAAGTCTAATATCATCTGTAGAGTACTCGTATTAGGAGCGAGTCTTATCATCATTTCCATGACCGTTTGTCTTCAGTCTCGTCTGGATGTGATGTTTCAGATCGTCTGTGTTGTAAATTCCTTTGGGAATTTGTATCTCGAAACAATCCACTCCATTGGAATACTTGAATGCATTATTCTTTTTGGTGACGTTGGGAAACGAATAGTAAGTCTCGAGATTAACTAACACCATCTCGTATCTCTTTTCCTTCTTCAATTCGATGGGAGGTTCGAATTTAGTCGTGAATCGAGTCGTATCATGACTCACTATGATTTGAAAGGATTGTTTCGCAGCCGTATTCTCGACTATCTGATAGATGATGTTCTGACATTTTTTTTATTATTATTATTTATATATATTTTTTTTATATTTTATTGATATTGTTTTTTTTATTTTCTTCTCTATTATTATCAGGAATATAGAAAAAAATCGTCGAATCCGCTTCGATATTTTCCGTTGTTAAATTCGCTAGACAAATCGACCACCACAGAATTATGAAGTCCTTTGTCCCACACCTTCTTACAAAATCTCCTGAATTCTTCCCTGCTCATGTCATTGGCCACATGATCTCCATAGATGTTATTGAGATTCTTGAGATCCTCGTGAAAGAGACACAGAAAATTAGCATTCTCCCTTATCGTCTGTCTGGGAAGTCAAAAATAATTCTGAGACAAATAGTAACAATCCACGTTGCTGTGACGTCCTCGAACGTAATACGATTCGCATCGATTCTGTCTCTCCAACAGTAGATCATCGAAGATCATGAGATTCTTATTCTCCGACTTCAACTGTCTAGGGTCGGGAACATCGTCGGCATTCTCGTAAAACTGACATTCCATGTTCGAACACTCCAAGTTTCTCTTGGTCATTTCTCTCGCTGCTCCTTCCAAAATATTCAGGGGTCTCGTATCCTTCGAATTCGTCTCGATTGTCGAAGATTCTCGACATAACATCCTTGGGGAATTTATGCATCATACACTCTCGAAGCACCCTGTATTCCGGTTGAAAGAGACTCTTGCCGAAAACGAATAATCTGTCGTAATCCAACAAACCAGGTCGCAACAATAGATTCATCAAGAGATTGGGCTTTCCGCAATTCGATTTTCCCACTATCAGACCTCTTATGCTCTTGGGAAAGAACTCGTCGTTCGACCTCTTGGTCATCACGTCATTCCAAGACATGGCTTTGATATTCATTTTTTTTCTCTAGTTTGTTTTTTTTACTATGTTTTGAATTATGTTTTTTTTCTAATTTTTTTCTATTTTAATTTCTATTTTCATATATATATAAAAGTTTTCTTTATTATTTATAAATCACTTTCAATCCCGATCCTTTCGTCATTTTAGCCAAGTCTTGTATCGGTACGACATCACCATAGAAATCTCTCCAACTTTTCGGTTCGATTCTCGATCATTTGGCAGGTTGTGGGGTTGTCAATTTATTAATCAAAGTGTCGGCACATCTCTTACCGGCTTCTGAAGCTATTCTTCCACTCGCCTCGGTCGCAGCTTTCTTACACGCATCGATCGCCGTTTTCTTTCCGATTTTGAGAGCGCTCGAAACGATCTGTTTCGCGGCATCACCGATGAATTTATGAGTTAAAAATCCCATCATCGAATCCACGATGACCGATCCGCCATAGACGTAAGATCTAGCATATCCCCTGTTATTTATCACGAAGATTTTTTTCATTATTATTATTATTATTATTTTTTTAAATATATATATATATATATATATATATATATATATATATATATATATATATATATATATATATATATATATATATATTTTTATTTACTTAATATTTTTGTTTTTTTTCTTTTCTCTTACTATTTTATTATTTCAAACGATTCATCAACTTTTGATAATCCTTCTTAGTCAAGACCTTCTGCCTCAACAAATCATCGCACATGCTCTCTATCTCGTTATCCACTATGGTGTTACCAGCCTCTCTGTTTGCCATCAACAAACTCAATCTCCCCAACAAGGCATCGGGATCGAATGGAAGAAATATCGTGTTGGTAATTCCCTTTCCAGTCGTTGATTTCGCGAAATACTCGTTCGCCTTTCATATGGGTTCCACCACGTTCTTCCACTTGTGACCTCTCTTATCCTTAGGTCTCGTCTCTTTGGGAGCTTTGTTCTTCTTCATGGCGTGAGTCTGAACCAGAATGTCTCCATAATTTTTGTTATCCTCCTAGGTGTAATCATCAGGTCTCTGGTGAGAGAACATGGTATACAATCTGTCACTCATTTCGTACCTATTCCGACCGACGATCAAATAACGACCTTCAAGTGATGATACTTCCGTGGCACCCACGAAAATGTTATCGCCATCGCACGAAATCCACACATCGAATCTTTCACGATTCCACTACCATCTTCAAAATCTGCCCAAAATGCTCGAAGCGTCGCTACTATCAGTGGTACTTGAATCGGTCTCTATTCCCATCGGGGTAACGTCTATACCGTCGCTATAGCCGCTAGTCTGACGAGAATCGGTCTTGATTCCCGTTGGAATGAACTCGGAGAAAGTTCTCGGTGCTAAAGTACCGGGTCTCAAAGCGGTCATCCTCTGAGAACCTTCTTTTATGGGTCTCAATTCCTCCATGATCTCTTTCCTAGCTCGTTCCTGAACCTCGGTGACGGGTCTAAACAACTTGGTCGCCTCTCGTCTCAATCCCATCTCTCCCAATCGTCTTGCCCTATCCTATGCTTGAATATTCTTCTTACTTCGTATTAATTCGCGAACCTGCTCGTCCCTTCGCTTCGAAGCTCCGATGTGTAGATACATTGTTTTTATTTATTATTATGTTTTTCATTCTTTTTTTAATAAAATTAGTTATTTTTTTGTATTCTTATTTATTTTTTGAATGTTGCTTTATATACATCTTTTGTATTCTTATTTTTTGAATGTTGTTTATATATATATTTTAAAAAAATAATTTTTTATCATCCGTCTCACAACTCGTAATATTTACATAATCGCAGACCGGAGCGGGCCCACCTCACGCGTTTAGACCTCACGAGCTATCTCTCTCTCCCTGCCAAAAACCTCACTACGTCATCATTGGAGAGTTTCGGACCCACCAATAAATTTGCCTCTCCATTCGGACTCCGTTTTTTCCGCGGGAATCGACGTTGGATCGCTAGTCTTTCATCCGCGCCGGTGGTGTTTTTTTTTTTGGGGGGGGGGGGGGGGGTATTCTGTCGAAAAAATTCACCTAAATGGCTGGTCCGTGTTACCTCTGCGAAAAGGTGAGTGTTTTCCCGAGATCGGTCGTGTCAGATTTACAAGGACACCAAAAAGTCAATTTTTAAGAGGGGGGAATTTTTAGAGTTTGTCAAAATTCCGTAGAAAGTTTTAGCCAGCCCAACGTTAACCGTTAGAGAAATCGAACGTCGAACCCACGACATCTCATCTACCGTCACCCACTGTAAGAATCAGGAAAAAGTGACGATGTGAACGTGGACGTGTCGCATTGAACAAATCCATACAATTCGATCGTGACGAACGCGATTTGCTCGAAAAAAAGTTTTTGGTGAGATGCAATCGAGACAAAAAAATTGGTGGGCTCGTACTCTCCATTCCACTCTACTTACAGCAACTTGATTTTTGTGCAACCATCGTGTGGAGTTAAAGAACGTTTTATCTGTTAATGCAACCAAGGGACCTTTGCGATGGATACATAAACAAGTCGACACGTTTATCTAATATCGTCTGTAGAGTACTCATGTTAGGAGCATTTCTTATCTTCTTGCTTCCGTGACCATCGGTCTTCAATCTCGTCTGGATGTGATGGTTCAGATCGTCTATGTTGTAACTTCCTTTGGGAATTCGTATCTCAAACAAATCGACTCCGTTGGAATACTTGAACGCGTTATTCTTTTTGGTGATGTTCGGAAATGAATAGTAAGTCTCGAGATTAACCAACGCCATCTCGTATCTCTTTTCCTCCTTCAATTCGATGGAAGGTTTGAATTTAGTCGTGAATCGAGTCATGTCGTGACTCATTACGATTTGAAAGGATTGTTTTGCAGCCATATTCTCGACTATCTGTTCTAATAGATGATGTTCTCACATTTTTGTTATTATTATTATTTATATTTTTTTTTACATATTTTATCAATATTGTTTTTTTTATTTTCTTCTCTATTATTATTAGGAATATATAAAAAATCGTCGAATCCACTTCGATATTTTCCGTTGTTAAATTCGCTAGTCAAATCGATCACCAAGAAATTGTGAAGTCCTTTGTCTCACACCTTCTTACAAAATCTCCTGAATTCTTCCCTACTCATGTCATTGGCCACGTGATCTGCATAGATGTGATTGAGATTCTTGAGATCCTGATGAAAGAGACACAGAAAATTAGCATTCTCCCTTATCTTCTGTCTGGTCAGTCGAAAATAATTCTGAGACAAATAGAAACAATCCACGTTGCTGTGGCGTCCTCGAATGTAATACGATTCGCATCGATTCTGTCTCTCCAACAGTACATCGTCGAAGATCATGAGATTCTTATTCTCCGACTTCAACAGTCTAGGATCGGAAACGTCGTCGGCATTCTCGTAAAACTGACATTCCACATTCGCACACTCCAAGTTTCTCTTTGTCAGTTCTCTCGCCATGGCTTCCAATATATTCGAAGTCTCGTGTCCTTCAAATTCGTCTCGATTGTCGAAGATTCTCGACATAACATCCTTGGGGAATTTATGCATCATACACTCTCGAAGCACCCTGTATTCCAGTTGAAAGAAACTCTTGCCGAAAACGAATAATCTGTCAGAATCCAACAAACCAGGTCGCAACAATAGATTCATCAAGAGATTGGTCTTCCCGCAATTCGATTTTCCCACTATCAGACCTCTTATGCTCTTGGGAAAGAACTCGTCGTTCGACCTCTTGGTCATCACGTCATTCCAAGACATGGCTTTGATATTCATTTTTTTTCTCTAGTATGTTTTTTTACTATGTTTTGAATTATGTTTTTTTTCTAATTTTTTTTATATTTTAATTTCTATTTTCATATATATATAAAAGTTTTCTTTATTATTTATAAATCTCTTTCAATTCCGATCCTTTCGTCATTTTAGCCAAGTCTTATATCGGTATGACATCATCATAGAAATCTCTCCAACTTTTCAGTTCGATTCTCGATCGTTTGGCAGGTTGTGGAATTATCAACTTATTAATCAAAGCGTCGGCACCTCTCTTACTGGCTCCCGAAGCTATTCTACCGCTCGCTTCGGTCGCAGCTTTCTTTCCCGCATCGATCGCCGTTTTCTTTCCGATTTTGAGAGCGCTCGACGCAATCTGTTTTGCGGCATCGCCGGTGAATTTACGAGTTAAAAATCGCATCATCGAATCCACGATGCCCGATCCACCGTAGACGTAAGATCTAGCACATCCCCTGTTATTTATCACTAACATTTTTTTTTAATTATTATTATTATTATTCTTTAATATATATATATATATATATATATATATATATATATATATATATATATATATATATATATATATTTATTTATTTACTTAATATTTTTGTTTTTTTTTCTTTTCTCTTACTATTTTATTATTTCAAACGATTCATCAACTTTTGATAATCCTTCTTAGTCAAGACCTTCTGCCTCAACAATTCATCGCACACGCTCACTATCTCGTTATCCACTCCGGTGTTACCAGCCTCCCTGCTTGCCATCAACAAACTCAATCTGCCCAACAAGGAATCGGGATCGCGCGGAAGAAATATCGTGTCGGTCATTCCCTTTCCAGTCGTCGATTTCACGAAATACTCGTTCGCCTTCCATATGGGTTCCACCACGTTCTTCCCCTTGTAACCTCTCTTATCCTTAGGTCTCGTCTCTTTGGGATCATTGTTCTTCTTCATGGCGTGAGTCTGATCCAGAATGTCTCCATAATTTTTCTAACCTCCTCGGTGTAATCATCAGGTCTCTGGTGAGAGAGCAGAGTACACAATCCGTCAGTCATTTCGTATCTATTCGGACCGACGATCAAATAACGACCTTCAAGCGATGATACTTCCGTGTCACCCACGAAAATTTTATCGTCATCGTCACGCAATCCGTACATCGAATCGTTCACGATTCCACTACCATTGTCAAATCTGCCAAAAATACTCGAAGCGTCGCTACTATCGGCGGTACTTGAACCGGTCTCTATTTCCATCGGGGTAACGTCTGTACCGTCGCTATAGCCGCTAGTCTGACGAGAATCGGTCTTGATTCCCGTCGAAATAAAATCGGAGAAAGTTCTCGGTTCTAAAGTACCGGGAATCGAAGCGGTCATCCTCTGAGAACCTTCTTTTATGGGTCTCAATTCCTCGACGATCTCTTTCCTAGCTCGTTCCTAAACCTCGGTGACGGGTCTGAACAACTTGGTCGCCTCTCGTCTCAATCCCATCTCTCCCAATCGCCTGGCCCTGTCATGCGCCTGAATATTCTCCTTACTTCGTATTAATTCGCGAACCTGCTCGCCCCTTCGCGTCGAATCTCCGATGTGTAGAAACATTGTTTTTTATTTATTATTATTTTTTTCTTTCTTTTTTTAATAAAAAAATAGTTATGTTTTGTATTCTTATTTTTTTTGAATGTTGTTTTATATATATCTTTTGTATTCTTATTTTTTGAATGTTGTTTATATATATATTTAAAAAAAACTATTTTTTTCATCCATCTCACAACTCGTAATATCAACAAAATCGTGGACCGGAGCGGGCCCACCTCAAGCGTTTTTGACTCCGCGAGCTATCTCTCTCTCCTTGCCAAAACCCTCTCTACGCCATCGATGGCTGATTCGGGCCCACCGATAAATTCGCCGCTCGATTCGGACTCCTTTTTTCCGCGGGAATCGACGTTGGATCGCTAGTTTTCCATCCGCGCCGGTGGTTGTTTTTTTTTGGCAGTATTCTGTCGAGACAATTCACCTAAATGGCGGTCCGTGTTACCTCTGCGAAAAGGTAGTGTTTTCTCGAGAACGGTCTTGTCAGATTTTACGAGCCCACCAAAAAGTGAATTTTTAAGAGAGGGAATTTTTCAGAGTTGTTAAAATTCCGTTGAAATTTTTAGCCATCCCAACGTTAACCATTAGAGAAATCAAACGTCGAACCCACGGCACCTCGTCTACCGTCACCCACTGTAAGATTCAGGAAAAAGTGACGATGTGAACGTGGACGTGTCGCATTGAACAAGTCGATGGATTTCGAGCGTGATGAACGCGATTTGCTCGAAAAAAACTAAGTTTTTGGTGAGGTGCGATCGATGCAAAATATTTGGTGGGCTCGAAACGGCCATTCCACCCTACTTCCGTGACAATTGTTATCGATTGCAATCGCGACCTTTCAGACACGGTGACACGCGGGCAGAGCATGCGACCACGAAACCATTCATTTCATGTTCGGTTACATTTCACACCTTGAACTCCGAGGTGTAAACATCTGAACAATGGAGCTTCCAATTGTAATTCAGGAGACACTGTTCAGAGTGAAGGCTACCCTGGCTACCACCTGGAGTATCCAGGTGCGCAAGGCTACAATTCACCTGCCAGTGGATTTCGAGAAAGAAGCCGAACCGCCGTCCTTGGATTCGTGGCGGGATTCCTTTCCCCACTCACACAGATCACCCCCCTAGTGACTCGGACTTGCTGGGAGATGATCTATCCGCCGAAATCCAGTCAAAAGAGGAAGGAGAAGAGAAAGAAGGAACCTTTCACCAGAAGACGCGATGCCCGCCGACTGACAGAGTTCATGGAAAAGAAGAAGGAGGAAACGTTAGAGAGGTAGGCTAGCCAGTGCGTTGAAAGCTCGATGTTGCCTGCTACCCCTGACCGTTCCACGTCCAGCTCTGTACTTTCAACCCAGGTGGATGATCCAGAGGGGCCTGTTCGCCAGGTAACAGTCCAAACTCCAGCCCATCACATTCTTCGTAGAAAGCGGAGATGGAGGAGGAAGGATGACTGTTTGTGGAGCAGGAAGTTTAGTCGGACATCGCACCATTTCGCCGAACCTGCTCTTGCTTCTCCAACCTCTTCCAACCAGAACTCCAATTGGGGGGTGAGCACCGCGGAATCGGTGAAAGCTCTCGGGGGAATGACGTTCAGGGACGACGAACACCGCGACTTCCTGGTGAGACAAGTTCCATACATAGCTACCATTAGAAATGACTTCCAACAGCTAAAGAAAGATGCAAAGAGGCTGAGCAATGCCTACCACCAAACTACTCCACAGGAAATAAACGCTACACCATCATCAGCTGCAAGGATAAGATCGTTCATTTCCAGCCAGTCACCTCGTCCTCCGACACCTGCGACACTAGCTACAGCGATCTCTCCATCTGGGCCTCCTCCTCAGAAGAAAAAAATCGATGGAGATACAGACGCCGCCGAGTCCCTATCCTTTTTCCACCTTTAACGCGCCCAGACATGTTGCAGAAAACTTCACTCTACTGTAAAAGAGGTTGGAAAGGGGCTTGTCCCAAACTATCCCTGCGCGACTTCGGCGCGCGAAACCATAAATCTTGCTTGAGAGCATGCGATATCTCAGCGACTATCGGCACTGAATGGCAAAAATACTCATGTAATTTCATTTCCCGCAACTCGGATTAATACTGTTAACAATTCTGACGACAAAATGGTACCAGAGGAGCTTTGTATATAGATGTTGATAAAGGAGCTTCAGTTTGCTCGGACGACTCTTGAGTAGTGGCTAATTGGGCACTCTGATTCTCACAATTTTGTTCAGACCTTAAATTAGAAAGTATCTATGGAGCTTTAAATGTTAATTCTAATTCACGTCGTGTCCGTTTTTTTTTTACTTCAGCAGGCCACTGTCCTGTTCAAAAAAATTCTCATAATATGTAATTTTAAGTTTCTATCATTTTCCAATTCATCTAAAAGTACAGTTTTAAAATCTATTCCAAGTGATTGCACATTAACACTGAAATCCCCATAGGGAAAAACAGCAGGTGTTAAAAAAATACCTGTATTTTGAGCGTCCACGACCATTTTTTATGTCGTTCTAATTTTGATTTTTAAAAAAAAAAATGACCAGAATTGGAAAAATGCGTGTCTCTTCGGTGTTTTTTTTTTTTTTTTTTTTTTGGGGGGGGGGGGGGCGGGGAGGGGAGGGGGGTAATCGAATGGTAAGAAAAAAATTAATGGATTTTCGAAGAATAATGCGATTCCCTGACGCAGTGACCCATGGCGACATCTCATCTTTTAAATTCATATGTTTCGACGGCGCTTTTGTTTGCTTTTATCGAAGCAGAAAAATTTAGTGGTTTCGATATTCCGCTCGTTTTATTTTCGACATAAAATAGAAAAAATGTATATTTCAATGATAGAAAAATATGTGTTTTCGAAAAAATAAGAAACAAAAAAATGATTTTTTTTTCGTTCTGCAAACGTCCCAGGAAAAAAAGATAAAGAACTTAATATTACGTCATAAAAAAACCCAAACCAAAATTAAATTAAATAAAATTAAAAAAAATGGAAATCAACGATTTATAGTGGAATAAAACGAAATTCAAGAGAGAAAAAGAAGAAGACCCTCAGAAGATTTTAGAACACTTGGTCAAAAGTACGATGGCAGATCTCGATTGCACGATCGTTTCATACAGAGATATCTGAATGGAAAGATGAATGTGGTTTGATTTTCGGCGGACATTACGCGAGATCTGCCATGACGATTTGTGATGAGTCGTTGTTGAGAGATGGTAAAGGATGCAGGGCGACGACGACGCTGGAAATGCGACGAAGCGAAGTTTTGGGTGTTGAGAATCTGACACCCACGCGAGAAATGCGAATCATCGCATATAGCAGCCGTGACTTAATTTCATAAAAAATTCAAGAAAATATTCAACAAGAGTTCGTGTTCAACTGAAAAATTAAATTTTTTATGTTTTGTTTTTTTTTCTCCTCCAAAACAAATTCTTCAAATGAGACCTCAGGATGAGAATTTTCCCAATGGCATGGGCCCTGGCTCTTTCCCAAAGTGGGCAGAAAAATCTCTGACAATATATCCTTCTAAGTCGCGTCAATAAATAGATTAACCGTTAGAGAATGTTGGGAATCTGCGGAACACATAAATTTATAGATTTCTTGGGGTAAAAGAGTACTGTACTGTAAGGACTTGATTACATTGAGCGTTGAATTGACAAGTCATCTGATACTCTTAAAGACATGATTTTGTTACTTTCCAAAGTGTGATTTACTGGGATTTCCGGGTTTGATTATAAACGATAACTTCACAAGTGAATTATGCAATCAACAATCATGTCATGTATCCGTGCGCGCAAACGAAGACGCTTTATCGTGGGTGTAATGGGGACCTCATTGTTTTTGTTTTTTAAGCCTTTACCTAACATGAAAAGCAGACGATACTGGCAAAAAAAATTCTTGAATAACTAATTTTTTCATTATTTGTTTCAAAAACATAGGTTATGACACCTCATTAGAACGAGCTCGACGAGCTCGTTCCAATGGGAGGTCATAACCTATGTTTTAGAGACAAAAAATGAAAAAATGATGAAAATTAATTGGCGATTTTTGAGAATAGCGCTGGCCGGTTTTGACCGTTACGTTAGGTAAAGAGTTAAATAATTTAATGTATTAATGAAAATTAATAAACCGAGTAATCGCTAGTAGTAGGACATGTAGCCGATCGGCCCCCATTGGCCGGAGGGAGGGCCGGAGGGGGAAGTGACGTCATAGTCACGTGACCTGGTGACGTCATGTTGTGTTGTCATGGTAACCCGCGTGAGCGGCCATCTTGTGACGTCATCGTCATAGTGATACTTGGTGTGAGTGTGCATGCGCAGCGCGTGTTGTTAGGGTGATACGTGTTTCCGTCGTCCATTTTGTATACTGGAGGCCGCCAGCTTAGTTTCTATGGTAACACGTGGTTGCTATGTGACCCAAAGGCTTCTAATAGGACAGGGGTATGTTCGGAGGATGTGTTCCTTTGTACAGGAGTAATTTTCCGGTTCGTAGAATTACCACAAACAAACCCGACAAGTTTTACAATTTCAAATTCTTTCAGAATTATCTGCTTCTGTCTATATATACAACAATTTTCGTCTATTGGGCCATGTTCCTTTGTTCCGGAGTATACTCCAGTAGCGTAGAAGAGCCTATCAACTGGAACAGCTTAGCTTATTGTTACTATATTTAGCTATCCTGGTCTGTTTTTGTTAGTTCTGACCCTATTCCGAGTACTCTTGTAGTTTCCTGTATCTAGATCCTTAATATAGATTATAACTAACCAATCAGATTGCTTGATTCCCCATAATCAGTATGCAGAGTTATCTCCCTTGTGAATATCAAAAACATTCCCAAAGCTAATAAGCCAAGAGAGTAATTGCTCCATGAGCAATTGCTCGAACGACTCGAAGCTCATCGAGCAAATGAGCCTTAGAGCAATTGCTCGGTCGAGAGACTCCACATACTGCTCGAACGACTCGATTCCCATCGAGCAAATGAGCCATAGAGCAATTGCTCGTTCGAGTGACTCCTTGAACGACTCTTCGATTCATTTCAGAAAAAGGGATTTTAGGGCCTATAAGGGATTCCGTAAGTAGGGCTTTTTCTCAAATAAGCCAAAGAGCCAAGAGAGTAATCGCTCCATGAGCAATTGCTCGAACGACTCGAAGCCCATCGAGCAAATGAGCTTTCGAGTAATTGCTCGATCGAGTGACTCGACATCCTGCTCCTAGCCTCATCTGGGTATTTTAGGATACCTGTTGGACTTTACATCCGGGTACTTCTGTTAAGAAAGGTATAAAAAGGGTGTTGGTAAGAAAATAAATTCATTTGTGTCTCGACCGTCGTCGAGTGAAGACATGTTACCAGTTCGATGCAGATTCTGTTCCAAGTTATTTTCGAGATCGGATCATGCAAGAAGACACGAGAAGACCCATCATCATCTCCACTGCAGATATTGTACTAAGGTGTTCGCCCAACCATACAATAGGAAAAGGCATGAAGAACATAACATTTCCAAGAAGAACAGAGGAGGAGACAGATACTGGAAATTCCATGATTGACCAAAATAAAGCACTTTTACAACTTTTACGGTATGCTGACAAAGAGAAGATTTCATTACCTGTAATGTAAATGTGCTACCAACATTCTCGAAGATAAGATACCACTGAATTTAGCTGAATTTGCTGACCTGCGAAAATACGAACATGTATTGAATCTGCTAACAGATGATGGAATTTCTACCAATATAAAAAAGAAGTATATTACGAAAGAGTTGCTTTCTCTCGGCGCTTATCAACCCAGTCCTAGCTCTGAAAAAAGTATAAAAGGAGTGTTGATGTGAAAATAAACTCATTTGTTCTACGACCACGAAGAGTGAAGACATGGCGATTCATAACTGCGAGTACTGTGGAAAAACATTTTCTCGAAAGTTTAACATGAAGAGGCACAAAGAAGAAGTTTGCTCAAACCGACAAACGGAAAAATCGAGCAACACTACAAGATTAGAAAGGAATTTAGATACACTGCGAATCCTATCTGATGCGGATCGATATGAAGCCAAGAATATACTCAAGACGGCCAGTGATGATTTGATAGAATGTATATGTGATTGTGCCTCAAATATCTTGAAGGGGGCAATACCTCTAACCAAATCTGAGAGAGCTAAGTTGATTCCATACAAACACCAGATTAGGAGAATTGCCTCACCAAAGACAGAACAATCTTATCGGAAAAGAAGACGGCTCATACAGAAAGGAGGATTTTTAGGAAAGTTAATCAAACCCGTCATCAATGCTTTGTCCGATATCCTATAAAAGGGTCGTGCTCATAAGAAATTTGTTATTTGTAATCTGACCTTCGAAGACAGCGGACACAATGCAATCCTGTTCTGCACCAACAAATTGGTCAATAGATTCGGACACCGACGAGTCGTCGGAACTATCAGAAGATATGGAAAATAAAGAAGAACAAGAAGACGAAGAGGAAGAAGACGTTTCTGTGATGGGAACTATCGTCCAAAGTGCCTATACCAGGATGATTTTGACAACCTCATGAACAAATATATCGAGGATGGAATGGATGGAGATGATGCAGCTGAAACAGCATATAGAGCACTTCAAAAGAATGTCAGAGAAGCCATTAGTGAGAAATACATTAATACCCTTGTGTACATTAGAAATTTTTGCAACGACTCAGTTCACAAGAAAATTCAAGAAACAGCCAAGCGTCTACGTGAAGAAGAGGAATCCCAGAAATATGCTTTGGAAAAGCGAAGATTTCTGTTCGACAACCTTATGACAAACTACTCCTTCAGAGTAGATGATGGTGATGAAGAAGAAGGAGAAACAGACGATTAGAAAAAAAAAGTATAAAAGGAGTGTTGGTATGGAAATAAATTAATTTCCGTTTTGAACGTCGAAGAGTGAAGATGTCTGTGTCAACAACAGTGCTGAGATTCAAAGATGACTTACACATACAAATCTTCAAGAATGATGCTGGATTAAAGCTGACTTCCCTAGAACTGGTTCAAGTGAATCGTGTTGTAAATGCAGCCAAGAGAAAAAATCTAGACATGGATGCTGGTGGAAAGAAACAAAGATGTGTGGATACTAAACAACCAGTAAACAAAAGAATAAAGACAAAACTGACTCCCAATACAAACAAGAATGAAGTTACTACTATGAACAAAGTTTCTACTATGAAAGATGTTTCCACTACGAAGGAAGTTTCTACTAAAGACAAGAAAAAGATGCCAGC
This sequence comes from Pictodentalium vernedei, assembly GCA_031216915.1. NCBI lineage: Eukaryota > Metazoa > Mollusca > Scaphopoda > Dentaliida > Dentaliidae > Pictodentalium > Pictodentalium vernedei. Next base: position 316,017,973 of record CM062296.1, on the reverse strand, counting down.
TCCCATAAAGAATGAAGTTACCACTAAGAACGAAGTTTCTACTGCGAAAGAAGTTACCACTACGCATGAAGATTCAAAAAGGTACCAAACCAAGAAAGATGCTTCCACTGCAAATGAAGATTCAAAGATGGACCAAACCAAGAATGATGTTCAGAAGACTGAAGTTACTACTATGAAACAGCAAAAGAAAGAGGAACCCAGAGATGCCAGACAGGAAATTAAAGCAACCAACAAAACCAAGTTATCAGATGAGAGATTTATTAAGAACCTGGTCATGCAATGGGAAGAAGCTCCAACCCACACGAAGATGAAATGGTTAGCCCATGCGAGAAGAATCACGAAGACAAATGCCTTGAGAATTTGAATTGTATACTTGAATAAAAAATGAAATGTTATATATATTGTTGTTTGTTTTTTATCTACTACCCCAACAGAAGTACCCGGATGTAAAGTCCAACGGGTATCCTAAAATACCCAGATGAGACGAAGAGCAGTATGTCGAGTCACTCGATCGAGCAATTACTCGAAAGCTCATTTGCTCGATGGGTTTCGAGTCGTTCGGACAATTGCTCATGGAGCAATTACTCTCTTGGCTCTTTGGCTTATTTGAGAAAAAAACCCTACATACGGAATCCCTTATAAGCCCTAGAATCCCTTTTTCTGAAATGAGTCGAAGAGTCGTTCGAGGACTCACTCGAACGAGCAATTTCTCTATGGCACATTTGCTCGATGGGAATCGAGTCGTTCGAGCAGTATGTGATGTCACTCGTCCGAGCAATTGTTCTAAGGCTCATTTGCTCGATGAGCTTCGAGTCGTTCGAGCAATTGCTCATGGAGCAATTACTCTTTTGGCTTATTGGCTTTGGGAATGTTTTTGATATTCACAAGGGAGATAACTCTGCATACAGATTATGGGAAATCAAGCAATCTGATTGGTTAATTATAATCTATATAAAGGATCTAGATACAGGAAACTACAAGAGTGCACGGAATAGGGTCAGAACTAACAATAACAGACCAGGGTAGCTAAATATAGTAACAATAAGCAAAGCTGTTCCAGTTGATAGGCTCTTCTACTGGAGTATACTCCGCAACAAAGGAACATGGTCAGGTAGAGGAAAACTATTGCATATATGGATAGAAGCAGAGAATTCTGAAAGAATTCGAAATAGTAAAACTTGTCGGGTTTGTTTGTGTTAATTCTACGAATCGGGAAATTACTCATGTACAAAGGAACACATCCTCCGAACATACCCCAGTCCTATTAGAAGCCTTTGGGTCACATAGCTACCACGTGCTACCATAGAAACCAAGATGGCGGCCTCCAGTATACAAAATGGACGACGGAAACACGTATCACCCTAACAACACGCGCTGCGCATGCGCACTCACGCCACGAATCACTATGGAGATTCCATCACAAGATGGCAGCTCACGCGGGTTACCATGACAACACAATATGAAGTCACCAGGTCACGTGACTATGAAGTCACTTCCCCCTCCGGCTCTCCCTCCGGCCAATGGGGGCCGATCGGGTACATGTCCTACTAATATCGCTTGACTGGACTGATTCGCGCACTCGTGTTTGTACAACTTCCCGCACCTCTCTTGAATTATTTCACGTAACCAGACCAGTCAAGCGATTACTTTCTATTTATTACAGGAAGCGCTGAGATGACAAGCTAATTTTAACCCTTGACGCAATAATTTTATTACATATCACGATGAGTTAGCTAGTGGTAGTCGACGCGATTTGTAATAATTCTATTACATATTGATTTTTTAAAGTAATTTTAAAGCTATTAATGACTCTCTAATATCCGATAAAAATAAGAAGAGAAAAGAGCTTGATCATGATATTCCCGAAATGAGACTTCTAAATACAAACCATGTAAGGGTTTTCTCGCATTGCAAGTCTTCTGAGAGATTGCATGTTCCTTTCGCAGCTTCCATGATATCCGTGCTACCATTTTAGGGTCAGATATGCTCACAGTATTAGTGCTAGTTGCAATGTACGAAACCATAAGAGCCAAATGGTTTATGTTTTGTTGTTGTTGTTTTTTTATGGAGGGTGTGGGGGTTGAGGGAGAGGGGTTGTCATTCGTGGCCAACCATAGCTGGCATGTCGAAAATGGGGGAAGCGCACGAACTGGCGAAGGGGGAGACTCCCCCCTGGTCCACCCCTGAACATTCTTCGCCGCGATTTAGAATAATTGAATTACATTTTGCGTTGTGTTGACAAGTTCACTTCAACTCTATTCACAATAATTTCATTGCATATCGCGCTAAGTTGATTGGTGGTTTTCAACGCGATTTGTAATACTTATTTTTCATATCGCTTGAGATGACTATCTGTTTTCAAAGTGTGTAATATTTTTACCTATCGCGTTTTATTTACAAACTGCGTTGGCACAGAGCAGAAAGAACAGCTTTGGCATCCCATGTTTAAATCGGTTATTTACTATGAAAAGTGAATCAATTTATTTCAGGCATATTCAATGTTTTCGTCATGAGAAAGTTTGGTATAGGACAATGTCTGATGGCTGGGTCTGTTATAGCATGTGTCGGATTTCTTGGAGCTGCATTGACCACGAATGCCACACAAATCATCTTCATTCTCGGCTTTGTAACTGGTAAGCTAGCATTTACAGATACATTCTTTACTCACCTGTCCAAACAGAATGTGGTGTCGCCGAAACAAAAGCTTCTGCGAGAAGTGATGTGTTACCATTGTATACTGTTGTCCTTGGAAATAAATTCATTCATTGATATTGTATCTGGACGAGGTGTAGGTCGATTGTTAAGACCAATTGGTGAAAATATAAACTTAGACTGAAACTGCACGATTTATTTCTGAAAGAACGCGACAAAGCAAGTCTAACTTTTGTGTTCTCTTTTTCTAGAGAACGGTAGAGCAAGAGAAACTAGAGTTAGATCCCATTAACTAGACACGAACATTGCACAGAAAAGCGACAATTCTCCCAACTAAATAAATGTTAAGGACAATTGAATGCACATAAATCAGTTACTGCAAAGAAAGTTTTCCAAATAAATAGGTGTTAGTCTCTGGCGTGATGGATACCTTGATCCAGTTATCGCTGGGTTTTGAGTATTACTTATTCCTAGACTGAGACCAGTTAAATGTATCAAATGTAGTAGGAGATGGATGAAACGTGCCTTATTGGATGGACCCCGGGCTGGACCCCGGAAGTGGCGTCATGTTACGTGACCTGGTGGCGCCATGTTTGGTTGTCATGGTAACCCGCCATCTTGTGACGTCATCTCCATAGTGATACGTGGTGTGAGTGCGTATGCGCAGCGCGTGTTGTTAGGGTGACACGTGTTTCCGTCGTCCATTTTGTATACTGGAGGCCGCCATCTTGGTTTCTATGGTGGCACGTGATTGCTATGTGATCCAAAACCTTCTAACAAGACGGGGGTATGTTCGGAGAGTGTGTTCCTTTGAACGGGAGTAATTTCCCGATTTGTAGAATTACCAGAAACAACCCGACAATCCCTCCAAATCACCGAAATTGACTTTATTTACTAAAGATTCCCCAATTTATCCGTGCAGCACGTATTGCTATAGTACCAAGGGGGTACCGGGGGTGTATGTTCGATTGAATAGGAGTATTTTTCTGGCTCACAATTCTCCCAGAATTCTTCTTTAATTACCCAAATAAACTCCAACAAGTTGCATTATTTCGAATTCTTTCAGAATTCTCTGCTTCTATCTTTTCATGTTGTTATTGCAACAGACTGTGACCGAAGATCAAAATCGTAACGGTTTACGCAAGTTGAGCGATTTCTATTGTCCAGGGGGGAATTATTTTTCGAGTATCCTACGCTCGGTTTTACACAAATATCCGGTTGGAGATCATTTTGGTACTGTGGTATTAAATGGCGGGTAGCATTTCACTCGACGAGGTGCAGACTAATGCAGAGTACGACTTTATAGAGCTCTATAATGATAAAGTGTGTTCTTTACCTGAAAATGACGATTCACCATTCAAACAAAATGCAAATGAGTGTAAGTATTTCTCGCCGAGCGACATTCGATGCACAGTAAATACATTAGATATCGGATTTTCTTTATTCCATATCAACTGCCAAAGTTTAAAAGCTCACTGGGATTCTCTTCAACACTTGTTGTGCAACATGCAAACGAAAGAAAATATCTTTGACATAATCGGACTAACAGAAATATTTCAAATCCCATCAAATAGCTCGTACACTCTGGAGGGCCATGCCCCAATTATTAAAAACATGAGACCCGAGAATGATGACGGCCGAGGGGGAGTGGGATTTTACATAAAAGAAGAAATTCAATACAAAGTGCGAAGTGATCTCTCGGTCTTTATTCCCCATGTTTTCGAATCGCTTTTTATTGAGATCACTGAAAAACCAAATTCCAAAATTATTGGTGTCATTTATAGACCAAATACACCACCAAAAGCCGATATTAATCTGTTCTTATCCAAATTAAATGAATTAACTGATCTTCTGAGTGCCGAAAGTAAAAAGGTTTATAATTATGGGCGACTTTAACCTAGATCTGCTAAAAGCAACCACGCACTCAAAGACAGGGGAATATATTGACCTCATGTTCAGTCAAGGATTCTTACCCTACATTACAAGACCGACAAGAGTAACGAGTCACTCTGCCAGTCTAATAGATCATATATTCACTAATAATCTGTCAAGAAATACCCTGTCCGGAATAATTATTTCGGATGTTTCAGACCACTTTGGTGTCTTCTATATTGAATCAGCGCCAAGGTCAAATAACACACCACGATTCACCCTGAAGAGAACTATAAATGCCGAAAGTATTGCCAAATTCAAAATACTCCTCTCCCGAAGTGACTTTTCAACAGTAATGCAGTCCAATTGTCCAAACTCCTCATATGAAACCTTTTTAGACATTTATAAGGAAGCCTAGGAAAAAGCATTTCCACTTAAAAACATGCGCCAGAACAACAAATTTACCAAAAAACAACCGTGGATGACCAGGGGACTGATCATATCTTCTAATAACAAAAAAAAATTCTATAATAAAAAGCTTAAACTACCGAATGAACAGAATAAACTAAACTACAAAAACTATTGCAGAATCTTTGACAAGGTTAAAAAACAATGCAAGGCAATTTATTATAGAGATATCCTTAATGAAAATAAGAATAATATGCGCCGAACGTGGCACATTTTGAACCAAGCAATTCAAAAAGATAAACGAGAATCAAAACTACCCTCGTTTTTTATCCAGGACAATAAAGAAATAAACGAAGGGCAAGACATAGCTAAAGAATTCAATAACTTCTTTGTCAATATTGGGAAGATAACGTCCGAACAGATTCAGCACACCAACAAGTCCTATTTAGATTACATGAACAGTAACGTTACGAATAACTTTTACTTAACTCCCACTAATCCTCTAGAAGTCGGCTACGTAGTAAACAAAATGAAGCCCAAAACATCAAATGATTCCGATAATATATCTACACGTCTTCTTAAACAAACGATTAATGAAGTTATAGATCCTGTTGCACATATCATTAATAACTCCTTCACCAGCGGCATAGTGCCAGATAAGATGAAAGTTGCAAAGGTAATACCCATCTTCAAAGCAGGTGATGAACACAGTTTCACCAACTATAGACCTATTAGTATACTCCCGGTGTTTTCAAAAGTTATGGAGAAGCTAATGGAGAAAAGACTCACGAGCTTCTTAAATAGATTTGATATTCTTTCTCCCAACCAATATGGATTCAGAAAGCAACATGCTACAATCCACCCTATTCTACAGCTCCTAAAAAGCACGGCAATAGAAAATAATAAACAAGGGAAAGATAGTACCCTCGCTGTGTTCCTGGATTTATCCAAGGCGTTTGATTCAATAAATCACGATATATTATTACGTAAGATGGAGAAATATGGAATCAGAGGGGTTGTCAATAACTGGTTCAGAAGCTACTTGACCAACAGGTCTCAGTATGTAACTTACCAGGATCATACGTCAGACCCTGCAATACAGACCTGTGGTGTTCCACAGGGCTCCATATTAGGACCAGTCCTTTTTTATTGTATATCAATGACATTGGTAATTCAACCTCACTGAATCTTTTATCATTTGCTGATGATACAACAGCACACGGTTCAGGCCCCAACAATAACTTACTAACAACGTATTTTAATGAGGAACTTCATAAAGTATTTGAATGGTGTTCCGCGAATCAATTGCTGTTGAACGCAAAAACAACCACATACATAGTATTGAACCCAAACAAGAAAAGTAACACTAATATTGGCCACGGGATAACGATAAATAATCAAATAATAAAGAAAGTTGGAGCAACCGAAACAGACAAATCAGCAAAATTTCTGGGAATAAATATTGATGAACATTTGTCGTACAAAGCCCACATATCCCAGTTATGTTCGAAAATAGCTCGAGCTAATTACAGTCTCAACAAAATCAAGAAAATCCTTCCACATGGGTCCATGAAAACACTCTACTACGCCTTAATACATAGCCATCTGCTGTACGGAATACAGACTTGGGGTAACGCTAAGGAAGTAAAAAAAACTAGTGATCTTGCAAAAGCGATCTTTACGTATAATCAACAATAAAGGATATAACGCCCATACAGACCCTTTATTCAAAAAAGATAAAATACTAAAGGTTGAGTACCTGTTTAAACTTCATGCTTCCTTGTTTGTCTTTGACTGGAAAAATGGAAGACTACCCCCATCCTTTAGCGATATCTTTAGCATCGTGGACAATTCGTCTGGTAGGGCCACCAGACAGTCGGGTCTCTTATACATAGAAAAAACGCGAACCAAATCTCTAGACAAACTTCCTCTGTATGCGTTTCCTAAAATATGGAACTCCCTAGACAATCCAACTCGTCATATCAATGATAAAAACACACTAAAAAGAAAACTGACTTCAACATTTCTATCATCATATTCAACCGATGTCCGCTGTAATAATCCCTATTGTCCAGACTGCACATTTTAAATTTGTAATTCTTTAGGATTATTCAACTATATAGTGTTTGGCAACTCTCGATCTAGTTACAGTTAACTGCCATATTCTGCACATAAATCTGGAACCCTCGTCTGATCTAAACTTGCTGCTCGTGTCCGCGCCTGCACGCTCCGCGTAGCCCCACCAACATTCAGCAATTGTGAACCTAAGCAAACCCAACAGGCTTATACTCCCGCATTTGGATGTGCCGTGGCGCATGCATGTACTCCCTGCTGTGATACAAGACTCGTCGATCGGCACACATGCTGAGCACATTTAAATATGGGCTCAATGGGTGTGCTGACCGACGTGGACTTTATGCACTAAACATACCAATAGTACTCTCGACGCCGGTTTCGCGGGGAGTTTTCGCTGGGACTTGGAGTTGCGCGGAGTGTTGGAGAATGGACACTATAAGCAGGTTGCCCTCTTTCAATTTGCAACCACCAGTCTCCAGCCGGTATAGGTGTAGGTACAGGACGGAACCTGTATAGCACGGCCCCCAGCAATGAATTTACCTGTGCTCTGTCCATCTTATATCAGTGCATGTAATCTGTTACATATAGATAATTTTTGGTCACAGTCTGTCTGCAATTCCAAGGGGGGTGACAGGAAGACAGCCAATCTGGCTATGACATCTCCCACAGTATACACATCAACACTACTTGTACTATATAAATGTAATTTTTTTTCTTGTAAGTATACTGTAAATAAAGAATCTAATCTAATCTAATCTAATCTATATATGCAATAGTTTTCCTCTACCTGACCATGTTCCTTTGTTCCGGAGTATACTCCAGTAGTGTAGAAGAGCCTATCAACTAAAACTGCTTTGCTTATTGTTACTATATTTAGCTATTCTGGTCTGTTCTTGTTAGTTCTGACCCTATTCCGTGTACTCTTGTTGTTTCATTTATCTAGATCATTTATATAGATTATTGCTGACCAATCAGATTGCTTTATTTCCCATAATCTGTATGCAGAGTTATCTCCCTTCTGTATAACAAAAGCCTATACCATTCCGAAAACCAATAAACTATCGAGCAGTTACTGATAAACCATTGCTCGAACGACTCGAAGCCCATCGAGCAAATGTGCTATCGAACATTTGCTCGGTCGAGTGACTCGCACATACTGGTCGAACGACTCGAAGCCCATCGAGCAAATGAGCCATAGAGCAATTGCTCGTTCGAGTGACTCGCACATACTGCTCGGCGACTCATTTCAGTATTTGAGAATACCTATGGCCTGGCATTGTATTATTATTTGAGGATACTTTTTATTGGATACTTACCTAAGGATAGTATTACCTATTTGGCCCAGAATTCTGGGCCACCCCAAGACATACCTATCCCAAATTCTCCCAATAAGCAATCGAGCAGTTACTGAAAAGTAATTGCTCGAACGACTCGAAGCCCTTCGAGCAAATCAACCATAGAGCAATTGCTCGTTCGAGTGACTCCTCGAACGACTATTCGACTCATTTCAGTATTTGAGGATACTTATGGCCCGGTATTGTATTATTTGAAGATTCTTTTTATTGGATACTCATCTAAGGATACTATTACCCATATCACAAGGCATACCTATCCCAAATATCTCTTATAAGCTATCGAGCAGTTACTGAAAAGTCATTGCTCGAATGACTCGAAGCCCATCGAGCAAATGAGCTTTAGAGTAATTGCGCGGTTCGCATCCCACCTGCGGCAACCGCGTTGTGTCCTTGGGCAAGACACTTCACCCCCATTGCTCATCTGGGGGCACGGTAACGTTGTGTACTAAGGCGTACTGCACGTCGATGGTGCACTTGTCTTCAACCAATGCTAACCCTGCTTGTGTGGAGTTAGTATGTTGGGGAGCTGACAGTTGCTCGCCGTTGCTCGGTGGTTCTCTCCGGGTACTCCGGCTTCCTCCACCCGTAAAACTGTCATGGTCATGATTAGCCATTGTGCAGAAATATGTGACCTTAAACCCCAATAAATAAATAAATAAATAAATAAATAAATAAATAAATAAATAAATAAATAAATAAATAAATAAACATCTTACGTTCACAAAAAAACACATAACACGTGGTGCTGACTCTAATGGCCCTTAATTATCCATTACTAAATGCTGTCCAGGCTTTTCAGGAGGAATCTGCCTTAAAAAGAGAGGTGCAGTAGATGATTTTACACTTTTATTGCTATCTGCACAAAAACACATTTTCGAACAAATGTCTCTATATCTCGACTCATACCTGGCCAAAATGGAGAATGAAGGATTCCATGCTTAGTTTTGCCAATGCCTAAGTGGGCTTGGTGAGCAAAATGCTTAACCTTGCAAGTATGACTTCACGGTTAGTATAACGTTTGTCATGAGTCCCAAATATAAAAAAAGCTATTTTTTTATTTTGTAGTAGGTTAGGCATTCAAGTGGAATTTTTACTTTTTTGGCCAATGAGGATTCAAGTTGTTGGTAATCGCCTTCAAAACTGGATCTCTTTGAGTCTCAAACTGCAAAACGTGGAGTGAGATGAATGTCGGTTCAGTAAGAACAGAACAGACAGGCCCCACATCCACAGCAAACCAATCATAACTAGAGTGATGTCACGCATGCAGCCCAACTGTCCCAGCAATGGCAATGCTTAGACACAAAACAGTCGGAGCCACTTTTTTGTTAACCGTTTACCTAACGAATCTGCCATATCTGCACTCGTGATATACAAATTTTGCTATTGAAATTTTATTTTTTCATTTCTCTACTCCAAAACATACCTCATGACGTATTAATGAAACAAGCTTGATGAGCTTCTTCCAATAAGGACTAATAAGCCGTGGTGTGTTATAGTCAATTTTTGTTTGTTTGCATTTAGTAACTCCAAATCCTTCAAAATATTTGGTATGCAGTGGTGGTGTGTTATAGTAGTCTATTTTTGGTTGTTTGCATTTAATAACTCACAATCCTTCAAAATGCATTTTTGGAAAAACTGCCTAAACGACCGTCGGGGTGGGGGGTGAGGGGGTGGGTGGGTGTTGTGGAACCTATATTCAAACCTGGCCTGTGTTACTAGCTGGAAAATACACATATCAACTTTGGTTGAAATCAAATAATCAAAACTGGAGTTATCGGTCGGAAACCAATTGTTTACAGACAGATGGATGGACGGACGGACGGACGGATGGATGAACGAAAGTCATGACTATAGCCCTGACTGTAAACAGTCAGGCTAAACATGCATTTTGTACCAAAGAACATATATTGCTGAAATGGCCCTGGGTGAGGAGGAGGTGGGGGTGGGGGAGGCGTGTCCATTTTTCCTCGCACGTGGTCAGTCTAAATCCTTCAGAATGCATTTTGAGCAAAGAGAAAAAAAATGCCTCCCAAGGGGTAGGGGGTGGTGGTGTTTGTCTGGGTTTTTAACCAACCACAAACTTTAAGCAAAACTGTAAAAATGCATTTTTCACCTAATTCCCCCTCCTCTCCCCCCCCCCCCCCCCCGTGAGTTTAAAAAAAACCCGCATGTAGTGACTGTAAATAGTTCAAAATGCATATTGGGGGAAAGACAAAAAATGCCGAATTTGCGGGGGTTGGGCAGAGCAATAACTACAATTTTCATTGGATAATTGTGGTCATCAAACTTGACCTACATATATGTACTGAAAAAAATTGAAATCCGTTAACTTTTGTTTAGGTTATGGCATAAGGAAAGCTTGGACAGACTGACGGACGGACGGACGGACGGACGGACGGACGAACTGACAGATAGACGGACGGAGCGAGATGTGTGCTCTTTCCCTCCCTCGTGGAATGGGATAAAAAGTAACAAAGTATGTGGTAGAATCCTAATTTGAAATTTAGAGAAACTAAGTTCGAAAAGCGTTGTGAACAGGGTTAAATTAATGCCAATATTGTTTGAAACCACTGTGTACAGCTTCAGTAGACCTAGCCCGAAATGATTGGAGAATGAATGGTAGAACCTTGAAAAGCAGAACTTTAATCCGAAACTTTAAGCTGGGACTACTAAGTAAAATTAATTGGCAAAAAGGGTTAAATATTTCCCAAAACCGATAAAAGAAACCATTGATGTAAATGAAATCATTAAGTTGTATTGACCCTGCAAGAATTAGTAAGAAAGTATGTGGCAAAGTCTCATTTCAAATACAAAGAAAGTAAGTCCGAAAACATGTTTAAAAGGTTTAAAATCATGCTGATATTAATGAAAATCACCGTAGAAATGTTCAGTGGATAGGAGACATTGTCCCAAATAAGAAACAGTGACATTCCACTAAACTGTTTGAAGAATCAAAGGTGTAATTACCCCACCCCCCAAATAAAAAACAAAAACAAAAAAAAAACCCCAAAAAACAACAACCTTTAACCAAAAACGTTAATCTGGAAGTTGTAAATTAAATTGTCATACAAAAAAGGGTTAAGTATTTCCCAAAATAACATGAAACATACCCCAAAAAAACTTAATGAGAATGATACAATCAATAGCAATTTTAAATTAAAAACAAAAAAACATTAGGGTAGACTAAAAATCTTTAACCACAAACTTTAACCAAAACTCCAAATGTTAACAGACGGACAGATGGACGGACAGACGGACGAAAGTCATGACTATAGCCCTCACTTTGAACAGTCGGGCTAAAAATGAGAATGATTACTATCGTTTGACGTTTTCAAACGAGACAATCCTTCTGCTACTACATTTAACTTGCTTTTCGATACTGCATTTTAAAAACGTATTCCAGCAAGATAGAAGCCTATCTAGCAATTTTTGCAGGTTTATGGCCAGTATCCTGTGAAGATTGAAGTAAAGTAACTAGGGCACTATTATCAGTCTTTAGTGTAAAATGCCTGCCATGTACACACCTGGGACTTAATTAAGCACCCCTGAAATGTTTTCATGGCCAGGAAGTTGTTGTTACTCATTAGTTTGTTTTAATGATTGCTATGTCTTGCAGTACATTTCATCCCGTGAAACATGGTTTCTGGTGGATAGCGTACCCCGAACACATGCTCTCGTCCACTAAAAGCATGCTACCTGCGAATGTCACAAAAACACAATTATTCACATGTAATATCGGGGTATAAATCAAGAAAATTTGTCAATTGTTTATCAGTAAATGTTGTCATTGGCAAGGAGGAGATTGGCAGAGGCACTAAGATGGCAAATCGTTGGCATGCATGCAACAGGAATGCCAATCAAAACTAATGGAAGACAACTTGGATATAGTCATTCTGTCATCAGCAGACTTGTCCAAAAAAATCAACAAATCAATTATATTAAGAAAGAGACTGTCAGAGACACTACGATGGCAAATCGTTGAAATGGATACAACAGGCATGTCATTCAAAGCTATCGGAAAACAACTTGGTTATAGTCATTCTGTCATCAGCAGATTTGTGCTTAAAAAATCAACAAACCAACGATGTTAAGGACCGACCAATGCGTGGATAACCCCGAAAAACCTTTCATCTGGAAGATCGGTGTCAGGCACGCCTCGTTAGGCGGGACCCCTTTGCTTCAAATGTGGTTTTGAAATGCCTTTGGCTCCCCAACAAGCGTCTGTGCAACAAAAACCGTCCCAACGCACTGAGTATGAGGTCCAGGAGGGTAATCAAGCCTCCAGCTCTATCCAACATCAAAGCCGGCGTTTGGAGTGGTGTATGGTATGGCAACATTGAATCTCAGGACATGGAGGAGAGTCCACTTGTTAGAGGAGAGTATGTTTCTGCTTCACGTCGCAGATGTTCGCATGAGTGTGTGGAGTCATATAAATACTGCTTATGCCCACGCACATACAATCATTTCACTTTACTGGAGCTAACTAACCAAACAGAGTGCTTAATTTTCCATAATCTGTACCTAACCATATAGGATTATCTCCTTTGTGTACAACAAAGGCCTCTGTGATTCTCGAACCCAAAAAACAATCGAGCAGTAACTTGGCAAAGCATTGCTCGAACGACACGAATCACATCGAGCAAATGACCTATAGAGCAATGGCTCGAACGAGTGACTCCACTTACCTCTCTACGACTCGTTTCGGAAAACGGATTGCCAAAGGCCAGTCATTTTTCAAAAAGGGATTCCTTTAGTCTTACGACCGTCTTCCATCTTGTCGACTGCCCTACGATTTGCCTCTTTTCTGGTCACCCGATACCCTAGTGTTCTACCAGCATTGCCGTCTTGAACCACTAATTCATGTAATATTGCTATTGGCTACCACTATTCTGTCCTGTGTCTCAACCATTACTAACTTGTGGTACTACTACGGCTCCTAATACAGTATACGGGTCCCAGTTCATATCACTATCAGCCCGGTACTGCTGGCTCAAACAACTTGTTCATACCTATTCCAAGTTCCCATAATAAGCTATCGAGCAGTTACTGATAAGTCATGATTCGAACGACTCGAATCCCATCGAGCTGTAGAGGAATTACTTGACCGAGTGACTCCACATACTGCTCCGCGACTCATTTCGGCAAAAGAGGGATTCTATAACCACAGGCGTTTTCAAAAATGGGATTCTGTAAAAGGGATTCAACTAGTGGGATTCCGTAAATGGGAGTCCAAGATCCTAAACAGCCTGGTAGTCTTATTACCAGTTTCGATCTTGTCTTCAGCTATCTGTCCGCTAATTATTCTCCATTGCAGTCACCCAATGCTATGATCTTCTACAAATCGTACAGCTTTATACCATTACTGCTTTGTACTTTTACTATTGACTTGTAGCACTACTGAAAGCTTAATAGCTACCCCCGATTCTATCTGGAGATCTGCGTCGGTCAGGTCTTTAACAGGCGCAACCAGATTGCTCCTTTCATCTTAGTTTGTATCAGTCTATATAATGCCTAGGAAAGCTAGTGTACCTTACATATAAGAAGCTGGGTATTGATCGTATTCATATGTACTTATGTGTTTGTGCATATTGTGTCACAATGTGCATACATGTAACACATAGGCACAACTTGGGTGTGCCGATATGTGCCTGTGTGCTAATACACAATGTGTCAAATGTGTACAAGCACATGGACACATGCGGCAAAGAAGGGTTTCTGTAACCACAGACATATTCTAAACAGGGATTCCAAGGAACGTGAGGCTGGTGGTTGATGGAAAGTTCTTGTGTGCTGGTACACAGTGTGTCACTCTGTGCACACATTACAGGTAGAACATAGACACATTTTGGATGCGCTGATATCTGTTTATGTGCAAATACACAATGTGTCACACTGTGTACTGGCACATGGGCACAAACGGCGAAAAAGGGATTCTGCAACCAGAGATATATCATAAAAAGGAATTCTGTAAGTGGGATTCCTATCCGTCTCCATGAAATTTGAATACGTGATTTCACATAAACACTCGGGGGTATGACAAGGGATTCATAACATCCAAAAGGGTAATTCAACAACTATTGCAAGAACAAAACTGAACAGACGAAGTATGAATGAAGATGAACTTTTCGGACAGAACTGAAAAGATCGATCGCCAACTTCAAAGGTTAGTTATCCTTAACGTTAGTTGTGTGGTCAACAATTCTTGGCCACTCACAGTGAACAAACCCTGTCTATGCATGTCTGATACGACATGCATAATTTAATATTGTTCAGTTTTGTTTTTGACAGAGGCGTTATTAACAAGATACACAATAAGTGCAGGAAGTGAGTCAACTTCAATTCTAGATTTATCCTCCACTAAAGGCGCTGGGCTTTGGTTTATGGATGAGGGTGGTGTGGGTGAGGCAAGGACGTCGAACATGTTCAGTGTCTGTGGGGGCGGACCTGTATGTGTAGGTGGAGGGGGAGGCAAAAATCTACCCAGACTCTCATCCCCATTTTCTTTCACCCTGGAAGAAACGTTAGTGTTCTCACTTGTGTTATCAATATTGTGTTTCACGATTTATCTACTTCGAGAATGGCAGGTGATAAGAGGTCCCTTTTATTTCTTACACTGTCAAACAGGCGTTTGTGTCAATGCCCAAAGTTAGTTTGTCAGTCAGGAAGATTCGCCAGAAATGTACTGTACGTGTGGGTATGTCCCACAACTGCTGGGGCACTATCTGGACATTTAATGGTTGAAGGGTAATGGCATGTCACACAAAACTCAAACGGTCCATATTTCTCCTGATAAGAAATAAACGGTCCATATTTCTCCTGATAAAAAATAACTACGTGACAGTTTCCGTTTTAGTATGTATGAAACTGTAGGCGTATTGAAGTTAAAGCGAGTTGGACACAATCGAGACCATATGATTATTCCTTCTTTGTCAAATACCTGTCCTTGTCTAATCACCCATAGGTACCAAAATTATATCTAGATTAGCTGTGGCATAGTGGAGTCACACAATGCGCGGCGGAGAACGGATTGGCGGGTTATGTGACGTTGGACGCAATCGAGACCCGTCCGATGTCCCTTTCCCAGTCAAATTACCCACGGGAGCTAAAGTTAGCCTCTGCTGGTAAAGGAAAATATAAGAGTGTTGTAGTTAAAGGGCTAATGCGCCGGGTTCGTGACAAACGTCCTTGTCGACGCCCCTGTTGTTGGTAGGTAGGTATTTAGCTGCCTTCTCTTGTGCCATTCTGCATAACTATGCTGTCTCTTTAGCGTGCTCTGTGAGCTCTCTGGACATTCTGTGTTGCATCTCGCTCAACGTCTCCTGGCGACCTTCCTCCTCGACCGGATGTTCCGTTTCTCGATTAGGGCCCTGGTTCAGAGAAGCTGGAGCAGTAGGATTTGGAATTGAAAGAGGGACATCACCCGGAACCATATCCGCAACCAAAAATAGATCTTCCTCCCCCTGTCTCATTTTTCGACGAAGAATAAGTTGGGGTGGAGATTGATCTCCCAGCGATCCAGCGTCCTCTGGCTGCTACCCCTGTGAGGAGTGTGGATCGGACTGAGTTATGAGGTATGTTCTTTTTAATGTCTCTCTCTGTCTCCTTTTGAGTTATGACCCTTCTAATGCTTCTATCTGCCTCTTTCCTTCCCTTACTATCCTCTTCCTCTCCAGAAACCCCTACAGTTTACGTGCACCACGGTGTCTGGTCCCTTCATTCTTTTCTTTTTTCCTTTCGTACGTCTTCTGTTTGTTAAATATTCATCCAGCAAATCCGAGTCACATGGAGGGTGACCGGTGCGGAAGAAAATCCACCCAACATCACTTGTACTCTTTCAAAATTAATTTTAAAACATAATAACATCGATTTTAACCCCTCACCGAGACGGGGTCAAGGAGTCATAACATTCATTTGGTGATTGTCTTCCCTTTTCTGCTTTTCTGCATAAAACCACTCAAAACCCTTCAACAATCATTTTAATTTTGGAAAACATCAAAATGACCCTCCCCAACACAGTTTCCAGACGTCATTAGGGTCATGCGATGATTGTGTTCTTTTTTTGTCGAAAAATCAATTGAAACCCTTTAAAACCAGTTTTAAGAAGAAATAATCACCCTGACTGAGGCCAAGGGGTCATACGATGATTTTCTTCCTTTTTTGACATATAACAATTCGAAATTCTTCAAAACCGTTTTAAAGCAGAAAAAACAACACAAAAATACACAAGACGTCCTCGCCCTGATCCATGGTTAAGACGACATATGTTTTACTTTGTTTTTGTTTTTTTGTGTTGGAGGGGGGAGGTGCAAATACAGTTATTAGTAGTAATGCTTGCATCGCACCCAGCATGCAATAGCCTCTGACTTGACAGGTTGTTCTAATAACCGGATAGTAAAAAATGCTACTCTATTAACTAAAATCTTCATGACACTTCTAAGCTGCCGTAGTCACCAGGAAACTAAGCAGTATAATGTACGCCGTATTCGAGTAATTGAGTGCAAACCAATTTTCTGAACTGAGAATTTTTTATTGCTTCATGTTGTCCCCAAACCATATCTATGCCCCTTAAACTGACCCTAATAACGGGTTAGCCCAGCATCTTTATATGTATGGCATTCCACTATGATCACGGAGTAAAGTGATGTAACATATGTTAACCCATCCTTCGTCAGTTAGGAGATCTAGGATTTTAAAAATGATCACGTATGGCGGTCATTTTGGACTCATTGTGAATAAAATCGAAATGTCATTTGCATTTATGATAATTATACATTGCATTCTTACTATTCAGTCCATTACTGGCGTTCTGCTAATTAACAGTCCCGAGATTGTAGGCCAAAGTGTCCGATTTTCAGGTCCATAATTGATGTTTTGGAAAATTCTGGCAAAACAAAAAAAAAAAGTTGATGCACTTTTCTTACCGGTTCGTTGTGAAAAAAATGTATTTGTGACAAATCTGTGAAAACTTCAGGTCATTCGTCCTTTTGGACCAAGAGATGTTGGTCAATAAAAATGTGGGTGTTTTTCCAAAAGGGAAACTTTATTACAAGTATAAATTGTAGCCATCTATAATCTTGCGAAGTTTTAACTAAATCTCTAAGAACTTTCTCTAGAAATCCACTCTTGAAAAGTGTGTGAAAAAGAAAGCAAGACAGAAAAAAGAAAAGGAACAAAGAATGAAAGAAATAAAAAGAAAGAAAAAAGAAAGAAGAAAGAAAGAAAAAAGGGAAAATAATCCGTATAAAAAGAATTATTTCCAAATGAAACAAAATGCTGCAATTTGATTGGCTGAGAGGTATGGTGTAACTTGCAAACTACAGTGGCTTTTTTACACCGTGTTTAACCGCGGTGTAAACACAAGAATATACAAGAGCAAGCTATATGGCTAAAAAAGTACCTATTTTTAATTACTATTTCATACCGTCTGCTCTGTTATGTTAGAACAAAAATAAAAATACAGGAAATTTAATATTTATGTGCAATAAAATATTACAGATATGGATGTCATTGGAACTGGCTCATTGAGCCAGTTCCAATGACATCCACATTTGTCTGGTTTTATTTAAGAAACTTGCAAAGAACAAATTGTCTGTCAGTTTTGGCCCACAATGTAGGTTAAAGTATTAAGTACACCAAAATTCTTGGAAATAAATCTGTTGTCATTGTGTGTTCCAGGGTGTATGGGAATTTACACCGGTTTGGGAACTCATACACCCTTCGGCTTCGCTTCAGGGTGTATGAGTTCCCAAACCGGTGTGAATTCCCACACTCCCTGGAAAACACAAGGATAACTAATATTGTCCTATCCTTTCAGGAAAAGCCAAATAATAACGGAATTGTTTATACGATTAGACGCAATGTTATAATAGACGTATTTTAAAGTACAATAAAAGTTTAATCATACTTTCAGCATATGGACACGCTTTCCTTTATTTATGTAGCCTCAGCGCTCCACCTTACATACTGGCGTCTGAGAAGTTGCGGAAAGCTTTAACGACAGCTATGCTCGTTTTCTTGGGTCTTGGTGCTGCAGTTGGCAGTCCGCTGGCTACTTTCCTGGTGGAATTATATGGACTCAACATGACAATGGTGATATACGCGGTGTTATGTCTTCTGTCATTCATTGGTAATACTTGCGTCTGGATGTGCTTGCGGATCAGGTAACATATTTCAAATCCAAGATACTGGTAAACCCTTAAATGTGGGTGAAATAAATTACAGGAGAAGCAAACATTATTTCGTAATTCATCAGGATTTATTAGTTTATTATTCTTCACCCAGGCAACATCAATGGTCTCGTTTCAGTGAATAGTAAGGCCCCACAAAGTAGATCTTCTGTTTCTCGGGCCAATTTTGTTTTATTTTCGTAACTATTTATCTGCCATCACAAAATTCATGTTCTTGTTTTTTCTATTTCGTTTTAGTCCTCATAATCTACATAATAGCATGGGTGGTGGGGTATGTCGTCCCTTGAGCGCACGAAATCTTTGTAATGCTTGTTGGACTCAAGAGAAAATTTATCAGTTTTATTAACTTTGGTAAAATATCAGACATAAACCATTTAATTTTCGTTTTTTTAAAGTTTGAATTGGTTATAAAAAGAGAGCATGTGGCATCCAAAAGGATCACGAGGGCGGGTCTCAGAAACTGCTTTTTAACTGTCAGGCCTATTAAGGCACCTGAAATAGTTGGGAGGATTTTTTACACTACTGAAACCTCCCCTACTTACAGACACTATACACAGTGTGCTTTAGTACTCCACGGATTGTGAATGGAATTCTACACCTTGAAGTGCAACATGTATTATTGGTAAATCATTCTTGTTTTCTGTTGGATCACGATTTGATTGTAATCTGATCAAGACATAGCGATAAAAGTTCCCAAAATACAATTTTTCAAAATCAAGACTGATTTCTGTAAACATCTGATGTATCTTGCATACAATCTTTTGGCATTTCTATCTTATAGGTGATATTCAACCGCGTTTAGCGCAGATTTTTAAAATGTTTAGGCCTAAATAAATAATATTTAAAAATAGTTTTCTTAAAAGTTATTGTTTGGTGTACACTTCCTGTTTGGGGAAGGCTGTCTTCGTTATAGGGTTCCAATAGCACACACCATTCTTCAAAATCATCACTGATATCCATGCAACTGGGAAGTCAAGCGAAAAACTGAGCCAGTTTATCTGCCTCTCCAAAGATGGTGTCAAGTCAATCAACTCGATTCCATATATAGGGGGTCTCCACTGCAGTAACTTGATTGCAAATTTGGAGGCAGAAACAAAGGCATGCTTTCAGGAAGTTGTGGAAGACAGCGAGACGCACTGAGAGTTGGATTGTTCCATGGTAGGCAGACTGGCCGTATGGTCCACTGGGAAAATTTCCGTTGGGTCCCTTATTGATTCCCCCGTGGTTCCCAAAATCAATGCAGCCCAACACCACATGGTGCCTGGAAATTTCGCGAAAATGACCAAGAGACGAAATGAATGTCTGTTTGCATAGACTGCCGGTATATCGAAATGCTCTATTGGCAATCCACAGAGAGGGCATTTCGATATGCCAGCAGTCTAGTCTGCAATCGATGGCTCAGATGTAAGGAAATGAGCGATGCAGATGATACAAAACAATCAATCGAAATGTACTTTATTGGAGTGCCATCGTTCGGTGCGAAAAATAAAAAAAGTATCCCTATCTGCCCCTCCCCCGGTACAATTTCCTGTAACATTTCTTGGCCCAGTCCGCTCCAGTGGTCCATGTTTTGATTGGTGACTGCATATTGAGCGCCGTGACTGGGACCGTCGTTGGGTCCTACACAGTATTTGGAGAGGACTGACCACCCCCTTCACTTGCGAAATGGATGCATTAACGCCCTGTGCGCTCTATGCATCACTAAACTAATAGATGCGGTGTTTTATTTTCGGGTAGTTTACCCTTTGTGTGAATAAGTTTCATTCAATGCGGTCACGCAATTGTTTAATTACACAGACATCACGGCTTCCAAGCGCTTTTGAGTGAAAAACCATATTCGCACAGTTGGTGTCGACAAACTCTGCGGCGATCAAATTTATTCTTATCAGCTTCAACTTGTATTTGCTTCTCGAGTTCGATACACAGATAGTTTGTTTGTACATAGATGTTATTGCTTCATTCAGTAGCAACCTGAGCCGGTGTAACAGGAATGGAAGTCCGTAGGAAAATTAGTCCCTCTGGACTATTATTCCGTGGAATTATAGTCCTAGGTCTAACATTTCTAGGAATAGTAGTCCGTCGCACTACTATTCCTAGAAATGTTAGACCTAGGACTATAATTCCGCGGAATAATAGTCCAGAGGGACAAACGTTCCTACGGACTTCCATTCCTTTTACACAGGAACGGAATAAACAGATATCAGGAGAGATCCTAGACCCAAGCGAGGCTTCGAGATTCGATTCGGATTCGAATCTTCCGTGAGATTCGATTCGATTCGAATCCATCGACGGGTATGCGAAATTTCGAATCCATAGCGCAGTTTTGTTATAGTTATTACTAAGATGTTTTATTGATGAACTCCCTTCGAACACAGTTGTCAAAAACTAATATACGATCGTAATATAATAACCAGGTGCAAGAACAGTTTTGTTCGTCTTGATAGAATTGTAATCTGTACTCATCAAATCAGTGACTGTTGTCTTTAAATCGATACAGAATTACAATATAATAATAAAGCAAATGTGACTCACAATTCCTTCTGTTGGAACTCACATGACATTACGCATTACTCAATTTATTTACATTAATATTACGTCATGGCATGAACATATGCTCACACGCCATGACTATTAATTAAAAGCCCTATAGAATGTGACTAATCCAAAATACGAAAGTTAGAATAGCGGAAATTCGTTCTCCTTTCAGTAACGAGAGGTTGACAAAAAATACGTATGTAAAGAATTTATGGCGCGATCGTTATAGAATTTGCAGATAAACTACTTATCATTTTGTTCCGATGTGTTCCAATTGGACTAATAATAATCATTTGCATAATACTCACATGCCTGTGAACGTATCACCCATCTTATAATGATATATTTACATTTGGCACGCCCAATATTACATTCGATTTTCGTTACCGTCACGAAAAAACGTGCAGTTCGTTGACTTCACTAGGTATTTAACACAACGTCGGTTTCGATTCGGATTCGAATCTTCCTTAAGATTCAATTCGATCTTCGATTTGAGCTGAAAATTAGAATTCGTAGGGACCTAAATTATTATGAATAGATGAGAGTTCAAAAGAATAAAAAAGCTGTTCACAATTTATTAAAAAAGGTTCATTACTTTCAGCAATGATATAATTCTGTGAGGTTCGTATTCTGTCCTCTGGCATGATTAAAATCAGTCCAACGTGAACGAATGTGCTCAAGTGATGACACCTGTTGACAAGGAACACACTCTTGTCGCATATTACCCTATGGCAAAAAACGAATGTACGTTTTCTATGACCAATAAGATACAGTACGTGGAGAGTGTATTATCACTAAATCACCCACAGAGTAGAGATTCCACCCGAGGAATAATTGCAAATTTATTGCAAAGCATAACCAGCACCAGCAAAGTTTCAGCCAATGGGCCTTGTTTTTTTGTCGATTGGCACAAAATTTGAAAGTTATAGCTTGGGTGATAACTCCACTCCGCAGGTGATTTAGTTACAATCCACTCTCCACGTAGTGTATAGTGTCAGAATTACATGATCGTCGTTTCTGCAAATGTTACTATACGAGGAGTGATCAAAACTATCTTGTTGGAGCTTGTTATTTGTAGCTAAATCTCACTCCGACAGCGACATAGATCTGATATAGTTACTGATATTGGGTTTAAAATCTTAAAATTAGTGAATGGCGTGTTTAAATCATATTATCGTGTTACCGGAGATGCCAACATGTCCTGATAACCAGCAGAGCAGGATATCATATTGGTCAGACATGAGAATACTCAACTTCTCACGAAGTTTCAAAATGAGCGGGTGCTTCACTTTAGATCTGAGTAAAGCCAGTAAAGAGGAAAGAGAGTCGGACAAAATAATCGACTTCCTTTGGAATACATTCTCGATGTATTCAATCGCTGGTTGTAAATCTTTAACTTCAGCTGTGAAAATAGAAATTTGGTTTAGTATTCCTAATGAGGTGATCTGACCACCAAAAACAACGGCTGACGCCGTGCACTTGGACATTATTTCAGCATATTTCTGCTTAAACTACAAATAATTTGTTTCAGACTTTTTGGTAAAAACAAGGACCAAAATAATTGTAGGTATTTTTAAGATGCCAAGGATGATTATGTGGTTCACGGATCTCTTTTATCATACTAGATTCAGGTGTGGTGGACTCAATACGGGTTTTACTTCCAATTCCCAATGGAGGAATACGCCCCTGGGGTTAGTGAAAAAATGCAACATCCTGAGGATCCGAGACACAGTTATAAACAGGGTTTTACCAATTAGCAAACCGTCCAGAAACATATTGGAGTCACAATTTAATTCTGTGTTTCTCAAGAGAAGCTTCCCCTGCTTCAGCGAGCATTGAATCTATTGGTAATGTACTGAATGGGCCCAGGCTAATTCTAATACCACTATTATGAATAGCACGGAGTGGTTTAAGACTTACTTGAAGAACCGTAAATCACACAGCCGTAGTCTAAGTTCGATCTAATAAATGATCTATATAGCTGGAGTAATTCTTTTTCGCAGCCAGCAAAACTTAACACAATTAACTTAAAATCATTTTATGTGGCCCATTTTTTAATTTTCTTCATCCACGGCTAAATTACACGCTCGAAGACAATCGTGTTTTTTTCTGCCGTAGCAGATTAAAAGGTCATCAACATACAATGAAAAATCTACCATACCCTCAAGTGCGTCGATGATGCCATCAATTGTAAAAGAAAAAAAGCGTAAAAGACAAAACACCACCCAAATTCTTGCTCTTGAGGATCAGACATACATGGAACGACACACTCGTGTGAATGAGTTAATCGATATGGCACGAGTGGCAGCGTCGAAGGATAGAACGAGAGGCCGTACCCCGAGTTTTATCCTTCCGCGATGGCACAAGTGCGTATCGATTAACCCACTCAGACACGCGTGTCGTTTTGTGTTTATTACACGCCTTCGCGTTTATAAAAAAAAACGGTCATTAGAAGAGCACTCAGCAATTCATTTGACAACTATCAACACAAACAACACATTTTATCGCCAACCAAATTCGCGAGGGGAACACGTGTTACTATTTCGTCCCCTGAGTTCCAATGTGTTCTATGTGCCTAATGCCACATAGAACACATTGGAACTCAGGGGACGACTTCTCGCTATCGCTAGTGACTCAAATTGTAATTGCGGTGCACGATTAGTAGAAAAATTTCAGTGAAACTTCACTTCAATTTAAAAAATACTGCGTCAATAATTTCCGTTCGGCACATGTTGATCGCATGGTTTAGTGTTGCCGTAGATAGGGATTTCAACGAACAGGCGTTTGATAAAACGCAATCCCAACGAGAATCTAAAATTGACGAGCCTTCAAAACATTTTCCACAAAACGAGGCACACATCCCCTCAACCCTAAGCGAAATCGATCCCTTAAAATCCCGTACTTACACGTCGTATCATATGCCTTTCCAGGTCAAAGAAGATGGCGAACACACATCCCTCCACCCCCCCCCCCGCCCCAACCACCACACACACACACTTCGGCAAAAGCATTTCGCCTACACGTTTCAAGTCTACCCAAACGTTCGACAGTACCCCATGGCCTACGAAACCAATTTGAACTTCGCAAGCAGATTATCTAATTCCACAAATCAGACAAACCGATCACCGATCCGATTCCACAAATCAGACAAGCCGATCACCGACCCCCCCCCCCCCCCTTCCCCGATGGTTCCGCAGACAACCCGTAAATGCAAAGGATCGACACCTGCCTGGGTTGCTACGATCTCTAGCTGGCTTTGAGATGGGGACCATTGTTGCTTAACGCCATGAAGTCGGAAACCGGCCCGTCACCCATATGTCATTGAAAATTGACAAAACAGGCTCAAGTGATGATTGAGGCAGATGTTTTGAAACCCGAAGGTACACCATGTCAGGTCCAGTAACCCAACTCTTGTAGACAGAAAGGTTCGCTGTAACCATCTGTTTTGTTAGACGGAAATTTGATCTTTTGTTTTGCCTTTTGTTATTTATTTTTATACCGAATTCTGGATTGCAATTTGCAGACGTTGAATGTTTAGAAAATGTTGAGGCCACCTCCATATAAATATATATACTTGTTTTGATGTAATTAGTTTGCTGTTTTCTTCCAGTTGTTGTACAGTTGATAGCTGCCATGAATGTTGATGTATTTGTAATAGACACTTGTGTGGTTGCATATTGACCACCGTGAATGGGACCGTCGGTGGGTTCAAATAAAAACACGCCACCGAGTATGCGACGCCAAAATATCTCACCGCTTAACGCAGTCTTGAGCTAAACCGACCAATACTGTTTTACTCAAGCGAGAACTGAGTTAGTGTTCTTGTATCACCCAGCGCAGACATTTTGTTTATATATAAATTCGATCGATCAGGCCGCAAATACGTTCTTGTGAAAGTAAATCGGGCCGCCTGTAAAATAAATACATTATAGTGCGCTTAGCTGGCGAATACAGGGGTCTAAGCAGATTCTGGTGATAGCGGGAAATAGTAGAGTACGGGAAAAGGATAGCGTGCTTTGTGGTCCGGATAGTCTGAACCGAACTAATCTGGGTTTTCAGAAGGCCAATGCGGAATATATTAGAGATAGAGTGAATAGTATTGTTTGGGGCCCAGGGTATATGGCCAAATCCAATGGTTGTGGTGCATTTGTGCACAACAAATATAAGGGGAAGTTGCATGTTGGGGGAGGAGGGGGGGGGGGGGGGGGTCTTCATCTAATTTCAAGAGATACGCAGGCGTTGAGTAGCAACATGTTACAATTAGTGAAATGTCCTTTTGCATAAGGCAGGGTGGGTGGACAATACTGGATGCAAAAGTAATATGGGGAAGGCAGATGTAACGAAGAGATAAGAACGGAGCTCAACAAAAAGATAAGAATATTTTTTTTAAACAGTATTTTATTTTTTAAAAAAGAAATGGGTTTGGCAAATAGGCTATGCCTATAAATAGCCTCACCCTATATCAATAAACGACACATTAATAGAATGGTGTAGGTGCAAACGGAGATAAGGACATGTATCCTTAAAAAGTATCAATTATTTAATATAATCTAGACACGGGCGGCTAAATGTTGTGCAGTATAACTTCCTCTATCTTATTTGGTAGAACAATAACAAGTTTGACGTTGTGTTGATTTTTGTGAGCACGGCTGGTAAACACTTCACGCATACCCACAGAGTTAGCCAGCACGTGCATTTATATACGGATGGATATATGTATATATATACACATACACACACATACATACATGCGTTCGCATATATGTACATATAAACACATACATATGCATTCATATACATCCTCATGGCTCGTCAAAACTCTTTGTGTCAGTGAGGAATGTATGCACACTATTCACAATAATTTCATTTTCTTCTCGACTAACTCGGGCGTTCCCAAAAGAGTAGGGCTGAACATGATACGTTTAAATCATTCAGTCTCTGCACCAGAATATTGCGATTATCTGCGTAAAGTGGACACTGCAGGAAGTAGTGTTATGGGATTTCATACACGTAACACCAATTGCATCTGGGCTTATCTTTGAGAAATCTTTCGATTTTATGTGCCTTTAAATTACTACACTCCAATCGGAGTCTACAGCGTAGAATTTGGTTTGCTCTATTGCCAACTCCATGGTACCACGGGACGCAAATGCCCCCACTTGTCAAGTCTTGTTTGAAAGAATATAACGTCAAACGGTTGCGAGTAAACTGGTCAAGAGCGTTCCATAATCATACCTTCGTTGGGAAGAAAGAGTGGTAGTAACTCACATGTGCGACAGAGTATCTCGCGAAAGGAGTCAATTGATCTCAATGAGTATGACGTAACGTTTGCGACTTGGTTTGGCACCAATAGAGATAAAAACCTCTGGATAAGATAAGAATATCTCAGAGAACTCACGCGCTTTCAAAATGGGTTACAACAACATTCAGGGTCTCAATAGGAAGGTAAGCGACATTAAGACCTTGGTGGAGGATGAGAATCTTCATTTGACAGGCCTTAGTTAGACACGGATTAGACGAGATGAATGGACTGACGAGATCATGGGGTATGTGTGGATTGGAGTGGACGATCAAAAGGCCAGAAAAGGGAAGGGGATGTAGGCATGTATAACAAGAAGGAGTTAGACATTGTCAAAATTACAGCCTTATCAAATGTAAATGCATCAAATCAAGTAGAAATCTAAATAAAATGGGTGCAAATTAAGGTGAAAGACAGAAGTGTTGCAGTTGGGACTGTATATTTTGCAGTTGAAAGGAGCAAATCTGAGTGAAATGATGTAAATGTTATTGACCCAATTTTATTGAACTTGAGAATATGGAGAAGGGTTTCAGGTTGTATTAAAGGGAAATTTTAACATTGAGGGCAGAGGGGAGGATTTTGTGGTTGGAAACAACAAAATCTCCATTAACAGTAGGAAACTCTTGGCGTTTACAAATGAACTGAGCCCGAAGACTCTGAGTAAGGATGCACAGTGTTAGCGTAAACTGACGTGGGGAAGGAACGACAGAAAGACATCTTAATCGACAGTGATCACAACCTGATAACAAGGATGGTTC
This sequence comes from Pictodentalium vernedei, assembly GCA_031216915.1. Taxonomy (NCBI): domain Eukaryota; kingdom Metazoa; phylum Mollusca; class Scaphopoda; order Dentaliida; family Dentaliidae; genus Pictodentalium; species Pictodentalium vernedei. The sequence continues at coordinate 315,990,831 of CM062296.1, read as the reverse complement.
GGGACAATAGAAAAACAAATCAAAAGGAGGCCTTTAAGGACGTTCCAAAACCTGGAAAAGAAGCAGACTTGAGAAGAATTATAATCAAAGCTAGAAAAGGTGTCAACCGGAAATAACGGTAATAAGCTGCTCAGGGGAAAATAATAGGAAGAACTAGACGGAGTGATACTGTAAGAATCACAGGCTTTTCCTGACGTACAAAACACTCTAGCCTCTTGGAAGAATTGTGGGAATAGTAGGCTACCGCTTGGAAACTCTTCCGTCCGCGTGAAATTTACCGAGTTTTTGTATGACGGGGTGTTGATGGGTCCCTTTGATTCTTTTATTCCAAAAATGTCAAAGAGGCATTTGTGACAGTGCTCAGATAACTTTATTAGTCGGGAAGATTCGTCAGTAATGCCTTTACTCGCGTGCCTGCGCTGCTACTGTTGGAAACTACCAGGCAAGAAGAATGTTTGTATGAAAGAATCACTGCGAGCTGGTGTGGGATCTCTTGTACATCTCATGGAGGTCTCCTTGGAAATAGCCATACAGCAACAAAGGGGTGAGAAAACAAACTCACAATACGAAGGTTGTCTATCAATTGGCTAAAATCTATTTTCAGCTATATTCAAATTAAAAGTCGATTTTCTAGAGAAATTGGTGTTAAGGTCCCCAAACAATGCGACCAAAACTTTTGATAAACTCACACTTATTTACAAATAGCCGAAGTCCCCATGCTGTTTACAACTATTCTGCTTGCTCTCCGGGCTCCCAGAGTTGATGTGGTTGAACGTTTTACCATTAAAGCAACATCGAATACAATAGGGACCCATCCTATTTCCCATTTCTGGTAAAATTACCCCAAGTGCGAAATTTCAGCTCAATACCTGTAAATGTAGCAGTGCAGCCTGGCATTGAACAGGGGGTGATGAATGGAGGTTTAAAATAACTATATAGCCGACATTCACCCGTAATGTTAGTCGTAATAAAAAATATTCCTCAAGTACCAAATTTTAGCTCCATTGTTCTGAACACACAGCTGTGCATACCGATGTTGTTCAAGTGTTAACACAACGTTGAATAAATCACTCGAAATCCTTCAAAACTAATTTTAAAGCAGAAACGTGTAAGTCGAATAGGCTTTCACCCTGACCTGTGTCAAAAAGTCACAAAACTTAAATTGAGATTTTCTTCTTTTTTCGTAAAACTATGTAAGGCCCATGGTGAAATGCCATTTTTTCGGGGGTGAAAAAATGAACATTTGATAACCCGAAATTGGTTATGCTATTTTTTAACCCTTTTATGTTTGCATAACCTTTTGTGTTATGTATTTTACTTTTTTACAGCATCTTATATATTTTATTAGGCGAACAATAAAACATTAATATTTGAAACTAAGTGTGTTTCGTTGTTTGTTAACACCAAGTAAGCCAACTCTAAATGAAATAACTTGGTTTCAAAAAGTGGCACTGAACTTTAGTGGTGGCATACCTCAAGTTATGGCCATCATTTTATTTGACTTGGCATACAGGTGAATTGAGGTGGGGAGTACGAAATTTTGTTTTTTTAATTATTGGGGTTTAGCAACACTTTGGACAGTCAGGGTTCTCTCGTGTCGAACAGTTCTACGGGGGAAGAAGCTGGAGTTCCCGGAGACAACCACCGAGCAGCGACGTAGAAGTGCGAAATTCTATCTCCAAGTTAAAGAATGGCACAGAAGCAGGTACTGACGACATTCCCAACGATTTTTTAAAAAGAGAAAGGAATCCAATATATGAACATCCTAAACACTATTTAACATGACAATCACAAAGTCAAAGCAAGAGGTTCCACCAGAGTGCACGGACAGAAGGATAACATTCATACTCACAGAGGATATATGGAAGTTTTGGATAGTTTCAGAGGGATATCCGTTACCAGCAATACTGGAAGGTATTCTGCAATGTTCTCTATAGAAAGCTTGTGGGAATTGTCGAAGACAGAGCATTCCTGGGGCAAATACAAATGGATTCCGGAAAAGAGGGGGCGAGTCACTAACCAATTGTTTACTCTCTCCCATCTGATAGAATAAACAAAGCCAATACGAGAAAGGGGTCTTTGCCCTTCCTAGATGTGAAAAGCATACAGCAGAGTATGGAAAGAGGAAATAGGGCAGGAGTTTTAGGTTCATGGATTCCGGGCCGGGGAACCTTTGTTGGAATCATGAAAGCACTGTAAAGGGAAGTGTACAAAGTGAACTCAACCTGGGAAACGTCACGACTACAAGGGTTCCAATGGAGATAGGCCTTAAGCAGGTGTCCATCCTGTCACCGATTTTGTTTGTATTGTAAGAGATGAGTTGATTGCAAGCTCATATGAAGGGGTTAGAGTTTGGGGAACACCCCCCTCCCTCCCAGGGCTATTCATTGCCGATGAAATGTTTTTATTAGCTGCTAGTGAAAAGGGATTACAAAAACTGTTATCCATTGCAGGACAGTAGGAGTAGGGGATAACTGAACGAAAACAAATGCAAGGTAATACCTGTGCGCCGTAGGGTAGATGACATGCAAAGGTGAGTGTGCGTAAATTATCTATTGATGTAGAGGAAAACAAGGATACACTCTAAAATCTGTTGGGTAAAAGTCAACTCAAATCAACTGGGTTGAGTGAATATGAACCCGATTGGATCGATATTCACTCAGCCTGGTTGACTTGGGTTTCTTTGTAATCCAACTTATTTTAGACTTACAGCAGTGGGAGAAATGGGAGAATATGAATTATTTATTTATTGGTGTTTAAGGTCACATACTTATGCACAATGGCTAATCGTGACCGTGACAGTTTTACGGGTGGAGGAAGCCGGAGTACCCGGAGAGAACCACCGAGCAACGACGAGCAGCTGTCAGCTCTCCAACATCGTAACTCTGAACTCTGCACCGCAGCACAGGCAGGGTTAGATTGGTTGAAGACATTCGCACCATCGACGTGCAGTACGCCTCAGTACACAGCGTCATCGTGCCCCCATGTAGGCAATGGGGGTGAAGTGTCTTGCCCAAGGACACAACGCGGTTGCCGCAGGTGGGATTCGAACCGAGGACCTCTCGGCTTGCAGCCTGCACCTCTACCAACTGAGCCATCGCACCCCCAAAGAGAATATGAATACTTGGGAGTGAATTTATGTACTACAGGTAGAAACATAAACAAAAACTACACACATAAACTTAATGCAACGGGGAAAAGAAAACTCGATCAGCTTCAACATCTTGGAAGAAACAGCTTTAACAAACTGTTCGTTGGAAAATCTATCTGGGAGAGGATGGGATTTCCAAATATAACATATGGAGCGAATGTGACCCCTTTAAACTGAACGATAGGGGGAGCCTGGAGAGTCTACAGAATAATGCGAGTCGGCGGATAACCGGATCAAGTAACGCTGCCGCACAAAAATGGTCAAATGGGGAACTCAGGTGGATACCGGTTAAAGATAGAATAGATCTGGAAAAATTATGTTACGTGAATTACCTGGTAAACTTTCAAACAGCAGAGGGTGTAAAAAGACGTCCGACCAAGCATTGAACATGCAGACAGGATAGATAAGTCGACAAGAGAGCTTATGGCGAATTACATTTTTGAGACTGAAGGTGTAAAAAGACGTCTGGCCAGACATGGGACATTCAGACAGGATGGATAAGGCGTCGAGAGAGCTAATGGAGAATTGCTCTTTTGAGACTGAAGGTCTAGAAAGAAGACTAAAGCAAGGAGTAGGGTTACCACGGATTGCAACAGATACTGGCGAGCTGGAGTTAGGACCATGCGCTATTTAGAGGGGTTATATAACAATGATGAGACAGCTTTTGAGGAGTACCTATATGGATCGTTTATGGGTGTAACTGTTGTTCAAGGAGAGAGGAGAATCGGAAAGGCGAGGAAAGAGAGCGCGAAATATGCAACTTAGAAGTAACAGTGTCCATGGGCCATTTGGTTCACCAAACAGAAACGGAATAGGACGCCTTGAAAAACTAATGAAAAACGGGGTGAATGAGAACATGAGAGATGGGTGGAGGAGGAATGACATGAGGGAAAGGGTAAACATTATAGTAGGAAAGATCGTGAAAGCGACAAGGGGTAGGGGCGGGTATGAATCAGTTTTTGACTGAATACTGGACGATTCGGAGGGAAAGTGGGAGAGGAATGATCCGGCGGAGAAGGGTTTGGTGAAGATCTCCACGTTAGATCACCGCGACAAAGCATCGGAACTCCAAATAATTACTAGGAACCCCAAGCGGGCCGTTGGCCCGCCAGGAGTTCCACATACCCATTGAGATAAATGTGTTCCAGGACAGAATTCTCTATAAGGAGTCAATGTGATTTTTTGAGCTGAACAGTAAATTTCAGTGAAAAAATCACGTGACTTCCGGTGTCGTATTGCCCATTCAATTGCAATCATCCTACCTCCCTCTGGGAATTTTGGGCTGATATCAACAATCATACAAAAATGTCAAAAACGTTCGTTTTCTGTCGTAACCCCACTCGCATCAAAGCTTTGCGTTATATTTACATATCTTCACATCACTCGAATTCTGTCCTTCTGGAGGTTTGTCAATACGCTCAGCTGATATTCTCGTTATTTCAGATCGAACTCTCCTGATTTCGTTGCAACCTGTCGGCGAATGATAACATTAATCGAAAAATTGCAGATATAACTGATAACTGTTGTTATATTGGTGCGATTGTATACAGATATGCATAGACACGTAGCTCGGGAAATATCAAAACGAATAGAAACGCTATTTTTGAATTATCCAAATGTTAAGGTGCTGTAAAAGTGAGGAAAAATGTGCTTGAAAAAAAATGAAATAACACAGGTTACTTTCAGTCCCGACAGAAATCAAAACAAAGTAATAATTTGTTACTTTTTGTGTTATCGTGTGAACAGTGCTTTGTAGTTTCGAATACTGAAAAATGGAAAATAATAACCTTTTAAGATATCTAGCGCCATCGAAAATGACATGTCATCTTTATTCCGGAACAAGAGGAAGATTAGGCCTTGGGAAAACTCGGCCCAGGGAAGATTCGTCCAAAAGAAAAGCAATACATATCAGTTAGGATATTTCAGATATTCTACGATATTCATTTTACTCCTAAAGTAATACATATCGAGCAATTATCTCTGCAGTAATCCAAATTCGATGTGCTCTATAGTAATTAACGTTTCTCATCTGTGACTGAGTGTGCGAATTGCATCCAAACTGTCCTCCAACAATTTGACCCAAACCGGATGCTAATCTAACCCAAACTGTCCTCTGGCAATTTGCTTCAAACCGTCCTTCAGAATAGGAGTGATTCTTATTGATTTATTTATTGGGGTTTAATGTCATTTTCAACAGCCAGGATCACCTCGTGCCTAACAGTTTTACAGTTGAGGAAGCCATAGAGAACCACAAGCAATGACAAGCAACTGTCAGACTCCCTAGCATACAAACTCCACACAAGCTGCGTTAGCATTGGTTGAAGACAAGTGTACCATCGACATTCAGTACGCCTTAGTACACAATGCAACCACGTGTGCAATTGGGATGAAGTGTCTTTCCCAAGGACACAAAGTGGTTGCCGTAGGTGGGATTCGATTGAGGACCTTTCGGCTTGCAGCCTGCACCTCTAACTGCTGAGCCCAATTCTTATTGATAAAATAGTAAAGAAGTTACAGAATACAAATTGTTTATTTATTTTGTAATTTTCAACTTCAGTTTATTTTAAATAAATAAATATTAAAAAAAAAACACGTTGGGGAAAACTTAAAAATGATCAGGGTCTGAGAAGTGACATTAAAAAAATTGAATTAATTGCATGTCATGTTAGTATTTTTACAAATATTTTTTATCGGGTGTTGAAATGTCGGAATTTTTAACGGGTAGTAAAAAAAATATTATGTTTTTTAATAACTGAAAAAATGCAGGGTGATGTTTGCAAATATTATTTTATTACCAGTAATGAAAATTCCTCAAGTACACATAGTTTCATTATTAGTTTGTTATATTTGTTTTTGCTGTATAACCAAAAACAAACCCCTCCCCAAATCAAAACTATCATTCAAAAGTCTTAATTGGATTCATCAAATTTGATTTATTTATTGGGGTTTAACAACACCTTTGACAGCCAGGCTCACTTCATGTCGGACAGTTTTACGGATGGAGGAACCACGAGTAACCAAAGAGAACCCCCAAGCAATGGCAAGCAACTGTCATGCTCCTCAACACACTAACTCCAAACAAGCAGAATTAGCCAGGGATGAAAGTGTTCAGGGATTTGACTGAATTCAGGGATTTTTGTTGCAGGTTTTGTCCATAAAGTATTCAGGGATAATGGTTTTCAATGAATGCAGGCTTTAATTTCTGTCTTAACTCACAAAACTCACAATGCTCTCTGCACATATGACGTGAAATCACTCGTTGCTCCACTCAGGTTCTGCCTGTGGTATTAAGCAACAGCCTATGACTCCTGATAAAAGATTTTCAGGGATTTTTGTCTCTGTGTGTTTCATCTCTGGGTTTAGCATTGGTTCAAGACAAGTACACCAGGCAGTACGCCTTATTACACCATACCACCATGCTCCCAATTGGGTGAAGTGTGTTGCCCAATGACACAATACAGGTGAAATTCGAACCGATAACCAAGTGGCTTGCAGCCTGCATCTGTACCTACTGGGCCACCACTCTGCCCCCCCCCCCCCCGCCCCCATCAAATTTGATAATTTATAAAGTAGGGTGAGAACATGTAACAACATAAGCAAATGTTCAAACTCAGCTTTAATCAAAAACATGGAAAACACATACAAAATCATGCTAAAAATATTTCTTGTGTCAGCTGGCCAGATGTAAGTGAATGTCCTTTTGGGAAGGGTTTTTTGTCCCAGTTTCATTAAGGTTTGTTGCATATTGCACAAATTTGTCAGGATTATTAATCATTAATTCTTTCCAAAAAAGTATAAAAAATGCATAGAAAATTTACAGACGAATTTGGCCTCTGAGGTGATAAGATACGGCCACGACTGAGACCGAATATTCCCGGGAAAAGTATGAGGGCTGAATCGTCCTGAGGCTGAATCTGCATGAACCCTCTTTTTCATACTAAATTGCCCTTTACTACTTATATAAAACCATAATCAAGGAAAAAACAATGCTATGAAATTCCCAAGTCTGAAATTCTATAAATTACAAATAAATTTATACAGCAAAATGAAGGATGTAGTGGATAGAAACCCCAAAATATGTGTGCACCTCACACACTGACACACAGTCAACATCAGACATCAGCGGTTTCTTAAAGTGTGCTATCGGTACCATATTTGTACCAGAACTGATAATAATAAAATAATATTTCATAAGAATACATGGCCAAATATGCTTCAGATATCCAGGAACAATGCTGGGAATTCAAAATGCAGCTATACCGAGCAGAGTTATGGCCCTTAATTTATTTATTTTTGCCTGTTTTCAGTTCGGTAGTGTGATAACTTCAGCAAATATCAATGGATTTTGTCAATGTTTGGTATGTGAGACTTTCTTAACAATGCCCTGAATGGGTTCGAAAACTGGTACCGTTTGGCCATACTGAGCAGAGTTATAGCCCTTAATTAGTTAACTTTTTTCCATTTTCAGCTCGTTAGCGCTGTTATCTGCACAATTATCACAGGATTTGGTCAATATATGCTATGTGAAACTTTCATAATAATGTCTTGAAGGAGTTCGAAAATTGGTACTTTTCGGCCTAACTGAGTTGAGTCATGGCCCTCGGTTAGTTAATTTTTGCCTATTGTCAGCTCATTAGCATGACAACCTGAACAAATATCTATCGATTTGGTCAATATTTGGTGTGTTAGGCTTTAGAAATGATCTGAAGGAGATATGGTGCTGACATACTTGCCCTCAGTTAGTTAATTATACCCCCACTTTTTTTTAAAAATTGGAGAATACTGGATTGCGCCTATCTGTGAGTCTGTGAGTCCGCCCATTCATCTGTGCGTTTGTCTGTCCACCCACACTCAGATGTCTGCCCGCATTATAACTTGAACATTTCTGTTCAGATTTCGATGAAACTTTATACAGCTATTCACTATCATACACGTAAGATCTTTAAGGAGTAACAACGGTTTTGTTGTTGAAATATTTTTTTCTGTGAGTTATGGCCCTTTAAATATACAAAATAGCCTATTTGTTGTCTGTACGCCTCGGATCTCAGGTTTGCATTATCAGATCTCAATGAAATTTGGAATACAGATTGTTTATGGCAAAGGCTTTCAAATGGGTCTCTAGGCACAATTATGACTTTTCACTTTTCAGACTTATGTCGCTTTTTAACTTTGAAAATTCGCCGTTTGTCTCGTAAAATAGCTTGTTTTTTTACTGTTCGCCTCTTATTTCAGGCTTGGGTTATCAGATGTCAATAAAATTTAGAATGAAGATTGTTTATGGGAACGGCTTTCAAATGCGTCACATCCCTGCAGTAAAAAGAAATCATGCAAATCAACCCCCCTGCCCCTACCCCACCACATGTGGCATTATGTCTTGGTTCTATATCTCTTATATGGAAAGTCCAACTGTCATTAGACTTCAGTAACAAGTGTCTTTACAGTTACTACTAGGTTGGGGGAGGGTTAATATTGCTGCAAAATAAAGACAATAATTTCACATCTCAAATGTCGATGATCTGATTGACACAAACTATTAGTAACAGGTGTACATTGATCTCACACTTTCTGCTGGGTTGGATTTCTCTCCGAGGTAAACCAACCACAATAAACCCCTCATGTGTGTATGCCTAGTGCTGAAAATATGTCCATCTTAGCATTTTCAAAGAAGGGGTGGGGGTGGGGGTGCATATGCCATGCTTAGAATGCTCTTCTTAAAACTGCAAGACTCTGTAGAGTTACTCTGGTGTCTTGAGTTCAAAAATGGGTTTCTGAACACTTCAAGGATTTTACACAAAAACTTGTTTGCCTTGAGATTTATTACTGGGTGCATTGGGTATGAGATTTTATCTGTTATCTGACACAGCCTTATCCTTGACACTGGTGTGTCAGCACTTCTTGTACAATCTCTTGCATTGAAATCTATCCATATGTCCATCCCTATATCTGTCCATCTGCACTCGGATGTCTGTTTGCATTGTTACTTGAAAATTACTTCTCAGATTTCAATGAAATTTGTAATAACAAATGCTTATGGGAACGGCTTTCAACTGAGTCATGCCCCTGCAGTAAAACAAAGAAAATACGCGCAAATCGCCTTTCCACTTGTGGCATTATATCTTTGTAAGGGGTGGGAGAGGGTTGGATCATGGTTTATTTCTTCTCTGGTAGTAGGTAATAAATGAGAGTTCAACCATCATCGTACATGTACGTGTACGTGTACATGTACACCTCCATAGGATTTAGTGTTAAAATCGTGTACATGTACAAGATTTTTAACGTTTTTTAGGGTGCTTTAGAATCCCTTTAGAATTCAAACATCACTGATTGTATCCAAGAATGACAGAAAACGCATGAAATTTTACGTACAGTACATGTACCGTTTTGATTGAAATCGGCAAGTGAGTTTCCCCCATAGGATTCAGTGTTAAATTGCGAGCAAAAAAACGTTTTGAGAATTCTAACATCATCCTCTCGCCGATTCTAACAATCCGCGTCCGTACACGATTTTAACACTGAATCCTATGGGGGAAACTCGCTTGTTGATTTTAGGTCTGAAATCGACTCGCGTGAAGAGGTGATGTTTGAATTCTCAAACCCACTGTCGCGTTTCTCGAAGTGAGACTGGCGCACGTTATTGCGAGGTGATCTCGATGAGCACTTGATGGAAATGTTTTGAACGAAGAGTGTTGTCGTCGGTGTGTTAGAAATTCGCGAGCCCGCTGTCACGTCTTCCTGAAGTAAAACTAACACATGTTATCGTTATGATTGAATGAGGTTTTTTTGTTCAAAAAGAGTCGATTATGAATATGGTCTGTATTATAGACATTCATGTTTTCTCTTGATGAGACGGATAGAAATTGAGTTTTGGAGGATATTGTTTTGAAGGGGCCGATCTGTAATAGATATTCGCGTTTTGTCTTGAATGAGATGAATAAAAATTAAGTTTTCGAGGATATTGTTCGAAGAGGCAAACACTTAGTGGAATGTTTAAAACGCATTTTCCGCTCAATTAGGTTTTTGAGTGGTGAATTTTTAATATATTCATGATAGCAATCAGAGAGAGATGAAATTGGTTCTCAGCGTTAAAATTAGTTTTCAGTTGTGTGTTGAAACTGTTTAACAGTCATCAAAGGGATTCTCTCTTAATTCGACACTGAGTGAATGGTTGTTTGATGTGTGAATGGTGATCTTTTGACAAAATGTAAAAAACTACTGTCAAAATGCGTTAAATCAGAAACCGGTTTGTCATGTACTGTTTAAACGTATTCTTAAACTTCACCAATTCGATTAACAGTCAGTTTATTATATTAAAGACGGAAAGATTTTTATTACTTAAAACACAAAAATATAATTAAACATTTAATTTTGAAAATAATAAAAACAATTAAAACGAAAGATGTTTTTACAGATGGATCCTAGACATCGAGATCTAATTTTAGACTAGTATGAACGTGCTAAGAAGAGCATTCAGTCTGCTGACAGAAGCAGACGTCTTGGTGAGATGGAACTCAAACGCGAAGCTACAAAAATATTTAAACCCGTGACGGAGGGTCAAGAGCGAAGCAGGAAGGAGATAGTCGAAGAATTGAGACCCATAAAGGAGAGCTCTTTGAGAATGGGTTCGTTGCCTCCTAGTTTTGGAAATCGGTATTCCGTTCAATCTACACCGGATTACGTTCCCACGGGAATTCAAACAGATATGAGCGAGAGCGACGATACAGTTTCGACTATCACCACTAGTAGCGTCGCATCGTCCGATGATGATGGCGGTAAGAGAGATCAGTCGTATGGAATTTATAAGGATTCTGAGGGTAGAACTTTTGTGGGAGACACAGAAGTAGAAATTGACGATGATGAATTGATCGTGGGTTCGAATAAGTATAAAGTAACTGATGGTCTGCGCAGATTGCTCCTTTACGACAAGCCCGGCGATTACACGGAACAGGATTTCGATAATTACGGAGACATTCTGGTTCAGACCCACGCCATGAAGAGAAATAACGATGCCAGAGAGACGAGACCCAAAGCCAACAGAGGTTACAAGTGGACGAAAGTGGTGAAACCCATATGGGATATGAACAAGAAGTTCGTCGAATCGGTGACTGGCAAAGGGGTGAAAACCACTTTTCTTCCGAGCGATTCCGCGCTCTGTCTCAGAGATTGAGTTTGTTGATGGCGAGCAGACGGACTGGTAACACGGGATTAGATAATCAGATAGTTGCTATATCTGACGAATTGTTAAGACAGAAGGTTTTGAATAAAAACCAGTATAAAAGGCTGATGAACGAATTGCAGGATTGATGTGTATATAATAAGTAGAAAGAAAGAAAGAAACAAACAAACAAAAAATAAAACAGTAAATTCTTACACTAGAATAATAAAAGTATTTAAAAACAACAAAACGATTTACCAGTGAAAAAAACAAAAATATATCATAAAAATAAAATATGTTGGTGATAAAGAACAGGGGATACGTCAGGACATACGTTCAAGGCGGTTCTGGCATCGTCGATTCTATAATGCGAGCGTTCACGGGCGATGCGGGTAGAAAACTCGCATCGACCGCGTTTGAGGTCGGTTAGAAGACGGCTTTGGATGCTGGTAAGAAAGTCGCTTCCGAAGCCAGTGGTAGGATAGCTTCTATGGCTGGCAAGAGGGCAGCCGACGCGTTGATCGACAAGTTGATCAGTCCGCCGGCGAAGCGAGCTGCGTTAGAGCGAACGCCGAAAAGTTGGAAAGATGTTAAGGATGCTGTGGTGCCCATACAAGATTTAGCCAAAATGACGAGTGGATCCGGCTTGAAGAGAACTCGCGACGGTGCGATATAAATAAATAATAACATTAAAAACAGAGTTTGAAAAACATAAAAAAATTTGCGTTTGAAAAGAATCTAAAATAACAAACAAACAAAAAATAAAACAAAGATGAACATTAAAGATATGTCTTGGAACGACGCCGCGACCAAGAGGTCGAATAACGAGTGCTTTCCCAAGAGCTTAAGAGGTTTGATAGTGGGAAAATCGAATTGTGGAAAGACCAATCTGTTGATGAATCTGTTGTCCCGACCCGACTGGTTGGATTACGACAGATTGTTCGTGTTTGGCAAGAGCTTGTTTCAACCCGAATACAGATTGCTTCGAGAGTGCATGGATCGCAGATTGCCCAAGGACGTCATAGCCAGAATCTTTGACAGTAGGGAGGAATTCGACAAGAGCGAAGCTCCACTTTCGACCATTTTGGACGGTGCGGCGACGGAACTGATGAAGAGAAATGCATCTTCGAACGTCGAGTGTCGATTTTGTGAGAACGCTAGCGACGTTCCGGATCCTAGAGAACTGAAATCGGAAGATAAGAATCTCATGATTTTCGACGATCTGCTTTTGGAGAGACAGAACCGATGCGAATCGTATTATGTTAGGGGTCGACACAGCAACGTGGACTGTTTCTACCTGTCGCAGAATTATTTTCGATTGCCCAGACAGACGATAAGGGAGAACGCTAATTTTCTATGTCTCTTTCGCCAAGATCTCAAGAATCTCAATCACATCTACGGCGATCACGTCGCAAACGACATGAGCGCTGCGGAATTCAGGAGATTCTGCAAGAGGGTTTGGGATGGTGGACTTTACAATTTCGTCGTGATCGATTTGACAAGCGAATTTAATCGCGGAAAATATCGGTGCTGATTCGACAAGTTTTATGTTTCTGATGATAATAATAAGATAGAGCGTGAAAATAAAATTTAGGAAATAATAAATCTTCAAATAATTAGTTTTGAATAAAAAAAATAAAATTAAATATAATGTTCGAACATGGAGAATTGTTAGAACGAATAGCCGAGAATACGGCTGCAAAACAATCCATTAAAATCGTGGTGAGTGGCGATTCGACTCGATTCGCTACGAAATTCGAACCTTCCATCGAATTGAATAGAGAGAAAAGATACGAGATGGCGTTGGTGAATCTGGAGACTTATTATTCCTTTCCCAACGTCACCGAAAAGAATAACTCGTTCAAGTATTCCGACGGAGTGGATTGGTTAGAGATTCGAATTCCCAAAGGGAGTTACGACATAGACGATTTGAACAATTACATTCAGACGCGAATGAAGACGGATGGAAAGGGAAGCAACAAGATCAGACTCGCTCCCAATCCTAATACCTTACAGACGATGTTGGATTTGGAAGATAATTTTCGAGTGGATTTCAACATGGACAATTCTATAGGCAAGATGTTGGCCACGCGGCATCTGAAAATACGGTTGACTTTCTCACAGTCAATAGCATTCTGGTGAACGTGGACGTGATTGCTGGAAGCTACGTGAATGGTAGCGCTCAAGCGACGGTCTATTCCTTCTTTCCAAACGTGTCGCCGGGTTATAAGATCGTGGAGCGACCTCGAAATTTAGTTTATCTACCAGTGATTTTAGACACGTTGTATAGTCTCAAAACCACGTTGACAGATCAAAATGGTGAACTGTTAGATCTTCGCGGAGAGAGAGTGACGATACGATTTCACATAAGAGAAATATAAAAGCAAAAAAATTGTGTATATATATAGATAACAAAAATAAAATAAACGCAATATTAATTTTACAAAATTATTTTAATATAATTATTAAACAAGAAACAATTGAAGTAAATATATTTTAAAAAACAGAATTATGACAGAATACGTAGTTAAAAACGTGAACATATCCGCAGGACAGAGGAAGAAACTTAAGAGAGTGTTAACAACTTGAGGCGAGGCGGTGAGATTCAAATTCACTCACGAGGATCTGACGAGAGGCGGTCAGGATTCGATCGCTTGGACCAGAAGTCAAATCAAAAGGATGGAGAAAGCGATTTGTGATGGAAGAGGGTTGACGGTGAGAATGAGTCCTGCTCAATTGAGATACAATTTGAGAATGAATGGTGGTTTCCTACCGCTATTGGCACGAATAGCCGCAAAAGCATTACCCTTCGCCGCAAAGGCACTACCCTTTCTTGGAAAGACTCTCGGCGTGGGAGCTCTCACGGGACTCGCTAGTTCGGCAGTTGAGAAATTAATGGGTGTCAGCGGACTGTTTTTGAAGAAGGGAGGAGCCGTGTGTCGCGTCCACGTAGACGACAGCGGTAAAGGATTGTATCTAGAACCCGTTAGAGGTGGCAACTCTCTGAGAGGAAACGGTCTCTATCTGAAGAGTGGACAGAACGTTGAGCGACTCGGCAAGGGTTTGTTGCTCGGTGAGAATTCGCCGTTTAAGAATATACCGATTTTGAATATGTTATTATAATATAAAATTATATAAAATATAAATCATAGAAAGTATAAAATAATATATTTAAAATGGGTAAAAAGGTGGAGAAACAAATTTATCACCTAGATGAAAACGTGGAGAAACAATTTGACGATAATGACGAACATCGCAAGACAGAGAGCGAAAAAATAAAAAAATGGTTAGACGCTAATGATGGATATCTAAGGAAAGAACTAATGAAAGAGATAGATTAAGTGCGGGATAGACGGTTGAGAATGAGACGACTCTTTCCACCGTCACCACTACCTTCTGAAGAGAATGGTAATGATGCGAGTGTTACCAAGAGATGCACAACATTCGTTCATAGTTATGATTCGGATAAACAAAAATGTTGTTATAAACGTATCATATCACAAAGAAAAAGAAAAAAGAAAAAGAAGAAGAATCGACGCTGAAAATTGAGAGAAAAGGAAACGTTATTATAATATATGGTGATAGTGAAGAAGAAGGAAAACAAAAAAAAAAAAGTAATGAGATCTAAAGATGATCTTATTACTTTTTTTTTTCATTTTTTTTCGCTAAAAATCAATCACTCTATTGTTTATAAATCCAAGTCCGTTACTAGCATGTTGACACTCGTGTCTTCTCCTTTTTTGAAAACGTGTTGAATGTTTATCTTTACTCTTTTGAGTTTTTTTTACATCGGTCAACTCGCTCTCACCACCCAATTTCTCCACGAGTTCGAATGAGATGTTTGGAAATATGTAATTTCCATAGGGCAATGACAAATCATCCTTGTCGAATTCTCTATCTTCGGCGATGACGATGTTCTGCAGATCGCTTTGGTACTCGTAAATCAAATCGAGCATGGCTTTGTCCAATTTCAAAGGCATCTTATATTTGTCGTATTTGTGCTCAAAGCCCTTCGTCTCGACCTCGTTCAATTCGATGGGATCGTGTCATTGTAATCTATAGATTTTATGACTGAATTTCTTATTCGTTTCGACTCGTTTCAATTTCAATTCGCATCTTTTAGGTGTTGTTGTCCTCATGATCGATAATTTGTTTTTTTGTTTTTACAAATTCTTGCAAATAATGTATATTTTAAATTTTGTATTTTAATAATTTGTTTAAAAAATGTTGGTTTTTTTATATATATAAAGAGCAAAAAAAACAAAAGTTGTTTTTAATTTTAATTTCTTTAATGTGAAAAAATTTTTTGTAAAAAGTAATGAGATCACTTTTAGATCTCATTACTTTTTTTCCTTCTTCTTTGCTAAAATCAATCTCTCTATTGTTTATATTTCCAAGTCTGTTATTAGCATGTTGACATGTGTCATTTTCTCACTTACGAAAATGTCTTGTATGTTTATCTTTACTCTTTTAAGTTTATTTACATCGCTCTCACCACCTGATTTGTCCAAGAGTTCGAGTGAGATTATTGGATATATGTAATTTCTAAAGAACAACAACAAATCATCCTTGTCAAATTTTCTGTCTTCGGCGATGATGATATTATTCACCAGATTGCTTTGGTCCCCGCAAAACAAATCGAGCATGGCTTCATCCAATTTCAAACACATATGATATTTGTCGTAGTAGCGCTCTAAGCCCATCGTCTCGACCTCGTTCAATTCGATGGGATCGTGTTGTTGTAATGTATAGATTTTAAAACCTAATTTCGTACACGCTTCGACTCGTTTCAATTTCAATTCGCATCTTTTAGGTGTTGCTGTCGTGATCGATTATTTGGTTTTTTTTGTTTTACGAATTCTTGCAAATAATGTATATTTTAAATTTTTGTATTTAAATAATTTGTTTAAAAAGTTTTTTTTCTCTTTAAATATATACAAAAGTTAAATTTTAACATCCTTTTTTTCGTATTAATTTAATTTTTTTTTTCACGAGTTTTTAGAACGGGCAAGACATCGAATGTTTAAAAATTAGCCTTCGCATCTTGCAGTTATCATCATATACTGAGAAGGAATCGGGTGACATGAACACGCGTCTGCTTCACGGAAATTTGTTTTCAACCTTGTGCGAGACTTCGCGTAAAAGTCGTAAGAGTTCTATTTGTCTTGAACCTTCTTTTTTAATAGTTCAAACGACATTGTTGATTAATTTTTGTTCGCTAATAGTATTACAATTCGATTTTCTATCGCAAATTGTATCGTTTTCTTTCGAAACGCGTAAATATAAATTATGATTTTTTTCTTCTTGGTTTTTTGGAGAATAACGATTTATTAAACAACGTCGATGTTTATGTCGAGATTCCGTCGTGGATGTTGTCGTCATGATCGATTATTTGTTTTTTTTTTGTTTTACGAATTCTTGCAAATAATGTATATTTAAAATTTTTGTATTTTAAATAATTTGTTTAAAAAGTTTTTTTCTCTTTATATATATAAGTTAAATTTTTAACATCCTTTTTTTCTCGTTTTTTTTTTTAACGTTAAGGAACATAAAAAAATCGATTAATTTCATCAAAAAAATTTTTTTTTTTCACATTAAAAAACAAAACTTTTTAAACAAATTATTTAAAAGACAAAATTCGAAAAAATATATTCTTACAAAATGAAACAAACAGATAAAAAAAAATGGAAAATTTAAATGAGAAAACCATACCTCAGTTAAACGAGATTTGCAAACTATTAAAAATTTCACATTTCAGAAATCATAGAACTAAATCAAAAAAGATTGAAGTCATACAGAAACATTTGCGAAACGATGGAAAGGCAAATGAAATGCCGATAGCAACGACGTCAAAAAATGCATCGGTTGTGAAAAATGAGAAGAAGAAAAAGATAGTAAAAGGAATCGAAATGCCGATAGCAACGACGTAAAAAAATGCATCAGTTGTGAAAAATGAGAAGAAAAAAAAGATAGTAAAAGGAATCGAAATGCCGACATCGAAAAAACCCAAAAACGTTTTGATTGTGAAAAATAAGAAGACGACTAAACGAAAAGCTGTTGAAGAAGAACTTCAAGTTTCCAAAGAAAAGAAAAGAAAAACTAAAATGAAAACGAGTGATGCACATCAGATTCTAGGCAAACGAGATATATCGAGCGAACTTCGACGAGCAATAGACGAAGGGAAAGGAGAAGAATATCTAGCGTGACTCACCACGGAACTATTTCAATCGAAGTCCGTGGAACGGGAAAGTGTGATCAAATGTATTTTTAAAACTTTTGACGTGGTTCCCTCATTGAAAAAAATCGATCTGAAATTGTTCATGGAATGGGTGAAGAAAAAAGTATTGAATTTGTTTCGCAAACACATGAACGTGGGACTAAAAATTAAGATGATACTCCATTGCGTGATGAATAAAATCAACATGAAGTCCGGCGAGAGCATCGTGAAAAATGCATATTTCAGGTCTAACGTCGAACCCTTATTTCGAGGTTCAGATTTATCAGACATTTTCGAAAAGATGAAAGACAAGATGTTGACGTCTCTCGCGAATTATCAACATGAAGGTAGTAATTGGACGTTCGATGAGATGTTGAAACTCGAAATTCACATAACTAAAAACGATTTGTTGAAAGGGTCTTCCTACGTGAAATTACCGTATTTCCTAGCAAAAAAACACGCCGTGATCAACGTGAAAAATAAAGATGATCAGTGTTTTAAATGGGCAGTCACTTCCGCTTTATACCCTGTCAAAATGAACATCAAAAGAGTTTCTTCTTACGAGGTAACTTCTAAAAATCTTGATTGGACTGGAGTGACTTTTCCAATGCAGTTAAAACACATCAAACGTTTCGAGGCACAAAATCCCACCATAGCGGTGAACGTCTTGGGATACGACGAAAAACGAAAGATCTATCCTCTCAGACTGACTTCGTATCTCGGAAGAGAAAAGACGATTATTTTATTATTGATTTCGAATGGTGACAATCATCATTATTGTTGGGTTAAACATCCAAGCCGATTACTGTCGAAACAAAATAATAATCATAATGGAAAGATATCTTTATGTTACAATTGCATGAACGTGTTTCACAGTGAAGACTCGTTGGCGAAACATCAGGAATTTTGCAATGAAAATCAAGGTGTCGCCGTCGAAATGCCCAAACCCAACACCATCGTGAAGTTTGAAAATCACAATAGAAGGTTAAAAGCACCATTCGTCGTGTACGCCGATTTCGAATGTTTCACCACGAAAATGAGTTCCTGTCAACCCAACGCTCTTCAAAGTTACGTCAAAAAATATCAAAAACACATACCTTTGGGCTATTGCATTTATGTGAAATGCGCTTTCGACTTGCAATATGACATGGGTCCCTTCACCTACACGAAACAGTACGAAGATGACGATGTGGCTCAAAGGTTCGTAGAAGAGTTAGAATGGAAACTTCAAATGTTATATGACAAATTCAAAACTCCGGCAAAAATGATCATCACGCGAGAGCAGCAGGATGAAAATAACAGAGCCACCGAATGTCACATATGCAGACAATCGTTCGATGAGAATTCGACGGAAAATAAGAAGGTCAGAGACCACGATCATTACACGGGTCTGTATCATGGTCCGGCTCACAGCAAGTGTAATTTAAAATATCGAGATGCCGCTTTCTATCCGGTGATGTTTCACAATCTCTCGGGTTACGACAGTCATCTGTTCGTGAAAAATCTCGGCACCTCACACGAAGAATTAAATTGCATCATGAACAGCGAAGAAAGATACATTTCCTTCACGAAATGGAAGCTCATGGAGGAGAAAAGAGTAATCGACAGAGAGACATTGGAAGAAAAAACGAAATTCATTCGTAGATGCATACGTTTCATTGACAGTTTTAAATTCATGTCGACCACTCTGGAAAAATTAGTCGATAACATGAGCAAGGATAAATTTAAAATCATGAGCGAACATTTTGGAGAACGAGTAGACATCATGTTGAGGAAAGGAGTCTATCCTTATGATTACATGAACGATCTAAAGAGATTCGAAGACACTGCACTACCTTCGAAAGAAGATTTTTATTCGAAATTAAAAGAATCCGACATTTCCGACGAGAATTACGAACACGCTAAAAACGTGTGGAAATCATTCGATATGAAAATCATGAGAGATTATCATGATCTCTATCTGAAGACTGACGTTCTACTCTTGGCAGACGTGTTCGAAAATTTTCGAGACGTCTGTTGTCGAAATTACAATCTGGATCCCGCTTGGTATTTCACCGCACCCGGTTTGGCGTGGGACGCTCTGTTGAAGACCACCGAAGTCCAATTGGAATTATTATCTGACATGGACATGTTGCTCATGTTCGAAAGGGCTGCGAGAGGTGGCGTCTCGATGATCTCCCACAGACATTCTGAGGCTAACAATCCCTACATGAAAGAAGGTTTTGATTCGAAACGGTCGACTAAATACATACAGTATTAGGACGCTAATAATCTGTATGGTTGGGCTATGAGTCATCCTTTACTGATTGGAAATTTCGAATGGGTGAAGGAACTGGAAGAGATGCAAAAATGGAGAGACTATCCTTGCATTTTAGAAGTCAATTTGAACTATCCAGAAGAATTACACGATCCACACAATGATTATCCGCTGGCTCCCGAACGAATGGAACCGAACGAAGGAGACGAGGAAAAACTCATTCCCAATATATTTAACAAATGTAACTACGTCGTCTACAGCGAGAATTTGAAACAGTACGTTGATTACGGGATGAAATTAGTCAACATACGTTGCATCAGTCGATTCGACGAAGAGCCTTGGATGAAAAAATACATCGATCTCAACACGAATCTCAGAACTCGAGCCGAGAACGATTTCGAAAAAGATTTCTTCAAACTCATGAACAACTGCGTGTACGGCAAATCGATGGAAAACATCAGGAAGAGAACCGACGTTCGACTAATCACGTCTGAGAAAAGAGCTAAATCATTAGTGGTGAAACCCAATTACAAACTCCGAACCATATTCAACGAAAATCTAGTGGCTGTTCGCATGCAAAAGACGCACCTGAAGTTCGACAAACCGTATTATCTCAGACCGACCATCTTAGATAT
The DNA here is from genome assembly GCA_031216915.1 of Pictodentalium vernedei. Classification (NCBI taxonomy): domain Eukaryota; kingdom Metazoa; phylum Mollusca; class Scaphopoda; order Dentaliida; family Dentaliidae; genus Pictodentalium; species Pictodentalium vernedei. The sequence continues at coordinate 315,970,419 of CM062296.1, read as the reverse complement.
CAGCAAGCAATTGATGTACGAGTTTCACTACGATTACGTCAAACGAAAATTTTGTGATAAAGCCAAACTACTGTTCACTGACATGGACAGTTTAGTTTATGAGATAGAGACGAAAGACGTCTACCGAGATATATCTCCGGACGTGGCCGAGTGGTTCGACACGAGCAATTATCCTGTCGATCACCCGTCCAACATTCATTCGAATGACAACAAGAAGGTGTTGGGTAAATTTAAGGACGAGAGAGGCGGTAAACAGATCGTCAAATTCGTAGGCTTGAGACCCAAACTGTATGCTTATCATCTAGAAGATGATGAAGAGATCAAGAAGTGCAAAGGAGTTAAAGCGTGCATGGTAAAGAAAAACATCTATTTCCAAGAGTATAAAGATTGTCTGTTAGGAAGTGGTCCGGTGTATAAGACTATGAAATCGATTCGAGGTGAAAATCACGACTTGTATACAGAAATAGTCAACAAGATTTCGCTGACGGCCGACGACGATAAGAGATTCGTGTTAGATGATAAAATAAGCACTTTGGCACTCGGATATTGGACTGTGGATCTAATTAGAGACGATATGAATATGGATGATTGGATTCTAGATACGATTGTTGATGATAGGATTCCAGAAAATCAAGAGGAATTAGACGAATTCAAAATTATAGAAATCGATAGAGACATCGAGAGTGTTAGTTTAAAAAGAAAAAGAAAAAAAATAGAAAAAAAATAACATCATTTTTAGTAAATTATAATAAAATAAATAAAAAAAATATATACGCATTTATGAATAAGAAAATAAAGATATCCGTAGAAGGTGTCGTCTTACCTAACGAACCCCTATCCAACATCGATCTGTTGAATGCGGCAAAAGATTTGAAAATCAAAGATTTTCTAGGAGTGTTTTCCAGAGATGCCTTGCCGAAGAGAAGACCTCGACAATCGGAATGTGGAATTTTAAATCTAGACGATTCATCGGGTGAAGGCACTCACTGGGTGGTGTGGATGAAGAACGGGAAGAAGAAAAATTATTATTTCGACAGCTACGGAATCTCGCTGCCAAAAGAAATAAAGAACTATTTCAACAAATCGATGGTTCGTTACAACACGGAACAAGTGCAATCACCACATCAAGTGTTTTGCGGTCACCTGTGTCTCTACGTTCTCAAGAGATGGTCTGAAGGAGATCGATTTCAAGACATTCTCAATGATTTACATTAGAGAGAGATTTTTTTTTTATAGTATATAAAGATAAAAAAATATTTTAAAAAAATTTTAATCGAATAAAAATGAAAAATAAAATAACATAGTTCATTTTTAATAAACTGCATTTGAACATATTTTTCTAAAAAATAAAAAATCCCACAACAACATGCCAGTCGATAAATTTGGTAGAAGTGACGACGAAAAAGTCAACCCAAGAAAGAAGAGGAAGATGGTCGAAGTCGACGATGGTTACGACGTTGCCAACTTGGACGAACGTTACGTTCAGAGATATGAACCTCAAGAAGAACCTTTGAACATGAACGATAAGAAGCTCTACAATCTTCCCGAGCCGATAGATCTCGCAGATGCTGCGACTAAAAAATACGTCGACAGGGGGAACGCCGATTTCGAACGAATCCTGCTAGATAATTACGTGGATAAAACCATGACCGACGATCTGGATCTGAAATCCAAACATTTGGTGAACGTCGCGAATCCCATAGATCCCACCGATGCCGCGACCAAGAAATACTCGGACGTCTCTCACGCGAGATTCAGCGAACACCTGAGAAATAGATACGTTATGAAAACGATGCACTCGGAATTGAACGCCAATTATAACAAGATAACGAACGTGGCCACTCCCACAAATCCCAAGGACGTGGCGACCAAACACTACGTAGATCTGGAACAGAGAAAGTCTGACGGACGAGAAATGAAATCGGATCTGAATGCGGGATTCCACAAGATATTGAATCTCTCGGAGATCAACGACACGGATGCAGACTCAACTGCAGTCAACAAGGGCTATGTAGATTCTGCCGTGATACAATCGCAAGAATACCTAGAATCACAAGTGGATGGTCTCTACCTGAACAAACAATCTGGCGGAACCATGGAGAGTAGCATCAACATGAACGGTCACAATTTATTCGGTCTTGATCACGATCCCGAATTCGATTCCAGCATGGTCAGCCGAAAGTACGTGGACGACAACTCGGTCTGGAGAAAGGGCAACATCATGGAAGGTAAACTAGACATGGGTGGACACGCGCTCACGAATTTACCGGATCCCGTGAACATGACGGATGCCTGCACCCTGATTTCGGTGGTGGAGAAAGTCAAATAAGCTAGACCATTGATCACCATGAGGCCGGCACCTTAGATGAAGGAAAAGCTGAGTGGTCTTTCGGAAATGGAGGTAACGGATCGAAACATGGTCAGGTGGGATATCCCATGCCGCTGGGAGGTGAAATCCTTCGAATGAGTCTGGCTTCCTCGGATTTGAATAGCAGAGCAGTCGTCAATCTCATGGTGAATGGTGTGGAGAGCGATAAGAGATACAGCGTCGAAAAGACTGAGAATCAACACGCGAATGTTAGAACGTTCGGCACGCCTCTCAAAGTGAACGGAGGAGACAGGATTAATTTCATCATGAAAACCAATAATCCCGAAGCCACCACTTCTGTGGTGAGTCTACTGATCGAACTAGATTCTTTGAACAAACAGTGAACACGTGGAAAATAATGAATTAAAAAAAAATAATGTGTGATTATTAAAAACAAAAAAACAAAAAAAATGAAAGATGTTCAATCTCTCTAGATCACATTACTTTATTTTTTTTTTTTTTGTTTTTTGTTTTTAATAATTACTCATTACTTTTTATTTTCTTTTTGTTTTTTATTTTTTTTTCACACTCGTCTCTCATCGAATGATCGACATCTTATTTTCATCCGATTTGAATTGCAATTCTCTGTCCGACAGGACCAGGGCAAAGGCTTCGGTTTTTCTCGGTACGTTCCTATCGAATTGCATCTTGATCTGAATGTCTAACACGCTACTCTTGAGTCGTTCACTCTGTTTACTGACGTCGAACACGAACATGGGATATATCGACTTGTATTCGCCAGGAGACATGTTAGGGTTGCTCATCAATTCGTCTAGACCGTGATACTTCTTTCTAAAATCAGCGGCGTTGCCGTACAGTCTGCAGAAATCGTTCTTGTCGAACGACGCGTTGTAGTCGATTGCTGGATACCTCGTGGCGTTCAGAAACACTTGCATGTTTCTCAAATGGCAGTGATCGAACAGCGACGCATTCTTTTCCTGAGGCCCGTCCCTATCAGTCTGAAACGCAACCACGATGAAATGCGGTCTCTCGGAAGCGGATTTCACCGTCAATCTCCAATCGAAGTGATTCGTGGAGGGAGGAATGCTAGCCGTGTCGCACTGTCTCATTCTAAATCCCACGGGTAATTTACTCTTGGATTCTATGATCTTGTAGAGACGCGCTTTCTCCATGATCGAAGGCTCCATGTGTGGAACGAACCACGATATCTTATCTTGTGTAGAGTTATCTTACCCGCATCGGTCGCAGTGAGTCTCATTATTGCGTTGTCGTTTTCTTTTCGAATCAACGTCAGATTGTGTTTGAATCCGTACATGATCTTGTTGTAATCGTCTGCAAATCCGAAGATGTGTTTCAAAGGTATCCTGAACGAAAACGTTCCTTTAGGTCTGGACGTCTTGACGACGTAGTCGAATATCAAGGCGGCGCCGGCGCTAGCAGGGCCGACGGTGTCTTTCACCCACAACTGATTAAGTCCTCTGGATTTAGAAAAATCATCAGGATACGTCAAGAGTCCGAACATCGTGATGGCCTGACCGGGATGAAACACAGATTCTATCTCTTGTCCGGATAGCATGTATTATATGTTACTGAATAGATGCATGGTGCCATTATTGGCTAGAGTAACCGTGTCGTCGTCGGCGTAGTCGCTCCCATCTTCCTTGTTGAGACGTCCCTGCACCACTATGTAACTCTCGCTAGGATGTACAAATAGATCTTGAGTTTCGACGTTGATTCTTATCTCTCCCGCATTGTTCAAACTCGTTCTGGTTACCGGTTCGTATTTGTGAACCTCATATTCTTGAATACTTTCATCTTTCACTATGCTTTGTGCTATATCTAGTATATTTGTCATTTTAAAGGATTTTTAGTTTTTTGTTTATTAATTAACTTGCTTTCTTTATCTAAAAATGGTTTTTAATTATTTTTTATTATTATTTTTTTCTCTCTTATATATATGTGTGTAAACAAGAAAATGTTAAAGAGAGTAAATAAAAAAAATTGTTTTCTTCATCAAAACTTCGTCTTCTGTAATTGTTGTTCGTAAAACTTTCCGATGATCTCTTCTCCATCCAAAGCTTCGATTTCGTAAGTCACCGGATCGGTGTGAAATATTTTGATTATCACGAAGACTTCCGAGGTCCATCGAGGAGTATAACCCTTTTTGAAGTGCTTCTTATAACGTAGATTCTCACTCGATCACCGACCGCAAATTTCGGCGTTCTAGACTTCTTCCTGATCTTAGATCTCTCAGGATATAGATTCGCATAGACCCGTTTTTCGTTTCGAGGATCGCTAGCTTCCGTGGGAGTCATCTTGATCGATCTGTGTCGGGTGTTGTTGTAATCTTTGACCAGACCGTTCAGAGCGTATATGTATTTCTTGGTCGAATTCGCCGTGAAGTATCTGTGCATCTTTTCCTTCATCGTTCGATTCCAACGTTCCACCACGCTGGCTTTCTCTTCGTTTTCGATCGAGTAGAGGTCTACCAATCGACGAACGTCCTTGTTGTAGAATTCCTTTCCCTTATCCACCCACAATTTACTCGGTTTTCGAGAAGACGAGTCGAACACGCTCTTCAGAGCCTCGGCGACGCAAGGTCCCGATTTATTCTTCAAAGCTCTGATCCAACCGTATTTGGAAAACACGTCGATGACCATCAATAGATATTTGACGCCCTCGTTCCACCTCGAAAACGATCTCATGTCGACCAAGTCGGCAGACCAAATATCATCCAGACCCTTCACGAACACCCTTCTCTTTCGAAATTTACGCACTATGGGTTTGTGTAACTCCTCGGCCAATTCGCTCGTCAATAATCGTTTCTTCTTCTTTTCAGATGCGCTTTTTTTTTTGAACGCCCCATCCGAATCGACGTTTCGCACCGATCAGATTGCCGACCAGCGAACGTTCCATCTTCTCTCTCCTGGTCGGATTCGATATGCCTCTCAATTTCCCCAACATGTTTTTGTCACAGACGTCGTTGCGAGTCTTGGTGTCGGGATGTCCGGCGTAGCACAGATCGTGATCATACGCGGCCGCGTCCACCCTATTCACAGGTTTGCTCCAAGATTTGGGTGTCAGATCGGCGTTGAGTCTCTTGTTCAATTTCGTTCCGGGTCCCGTGAAACTGTGACCGGGCAGATGCATTTCGAAAGGTAGATTATTGATCATTTTATTCACGATGCCTTTACCTTTGCTCGCGTTCTTTTTTTTGACGAATCGTGTCTTGACAGAACCACACACGTCGCAAATTCCGCGAAGCATCTGTCTGTCGTTTTTAGTTCGCACTTCTCTAGAATTACTCGTCTCGGTAACTCTCTTACACTTTACGCAATACATTTTTAAGAGTTATTTAAATTAATTTCATTTTTTTTATTTTATATATAAATTTAATTTTTTTTTAAAAATTCTGTTCTTATTATATATATTTTTTTTTTCAATCGCTGCTCTTGAGTTCTATCATCTTACTGAATTCTTCCCTGGCCTCTTTCCTCCCCTTTTCCACGAGAGAATCCTTCATCTCTTCCTTGATGATCTGACGAGTCTTGATTCTCACGGCTTCTTTCATGGCATCGTATTTCGTTTTCTCGCTCAATATCGCGAAGTATTCACCGTCCGATATCCTACCATCTTTCAATGCCATAGAGATCATTTCGGATATCGTGTCGATCTTGGAGTCGGCCAAGACGCGAATCTTGTCGTGTTTCCTCGCCTTCAGATATAATTTCCTACTCAAAAAGTTTCCGAGCGTGCTAAACAATCCGGCGGCGAGAGCCACTCCTTCTACGGTCAACACGATCGGAATGCCGACCGCGGTCGACAACAATCCGATGCCAGCCGCGTGTAAACCCATGGAAATCGTGATGAGTGTCGTGTCGATCGCGTTGACGAATTTCACGAAATGCGAATACTTCTTCTTGAGGGAACGACGAGAATCTCTCTCTCTCTCAAGTTAGATACTCTTGGATTCTACTGATTTGATCGATGCGATACCTCTCTCCTCTTTCTCTTTCTTCTAGCGACGGCGCCGTCGGCAAAACGTCGATCGGCTTCTAGTCCTCGTCGTCCACTGACGTCGGATACAATTTATTTCTGGTTCTCATTTTTGTATTTTTTTTCTTTCTAATATTAGATAAAAAATTTATGTGTGTATTTATTTTTATTTTCTATTCTCCGTTATTTTATATCAACGAGAAAACTTAGACGTATGCTTCGTTGAACAATAATTTCAAGATGCAGCCCTTATCTCGTAAAGTCAGACTTTTACGCGCCAATTTCGGTTCTTCCGAATCTGTGGGCTTGCTTCGATTCTTACAGTAGAGTAATCTCTTCTAAAACGCGATGACTTCATTGATTTGAACGCGTTCGAACGCCGGTTCGAAATACTTGACGACCATATCTTCCCTTTCCATCCACAGACACGAATGATTCTCGTGATCGAAGTCTAGGTGATCCCGACATCCGACGCATCGTTCTAACAAGAGACGACCTGGTTGTTCGTTCACGCAGAATGCGTAGGCTCTCATCAGCATTTTTAAAAGAAACCTCACTCTAATATCCTGAGAATCGCTCATGATTTACGTTTTTATTATCTATTCGATTTGATATATTTATTTTTTTTAAATAACTATTTATTTATATTTTTTTTCTCCCCTATATATATATCAATCAAAAACGTGACAGTAGGCTCGCGAATTTCTAACACACCGACGACAACACTCTTCGTTCAAAACATTTTCATCAAGTGCTCATCGAGATCACCTCGCAATAACGTGCGCCAGTCTCACTTCGAGAAACGCGACAGTGGGTTTGAGAATTCAAACATCACCTCTTCACGTGAGTCGATTTCAGACCTAAAATCCACAAGCGAGTTTCCCCCATAGGATTCAGTGTTAAAATCGTGTACGGACGCGGATTGTTAGAATCGGCGAGAGGATGATGTTAGAATTCTCAAAACGTTTTTTTGCTCGCAATTTAACACTGAATCCTATGGGGGAAACTCACTTGCCGATTTCAGTCAAAACGGTACATGTACTGTACGTAAAATTTCATGCGTTTTCTGTCATTCTTGGATACAATCAGTGATGTTTGAATTCTCAAGGGATTCTAAAGCGCCCTGAAAAACGTTAAAAATCTTGTACATGTACACGATTTTAACACTAAATCCTATGGAGGTGTACATGTACACGTACACGTACATGTACGATGATGGTTGAACTCTCATTTATTACCTACTTCTGGTCATTATTTGGCAGTATGCACCGTGGGAGTATGCCCTAGGGCATGCCCCCCCTTGTTTTTGCCTGTTTTTAGCTTGTCAGCACTAACTTGAACAAGTATCAATGGATTTGATTTTCTTCTGATAAGAAAAAAGTCTACCGGGACCCCCGCATCTGCGATGAGTGATCCTTGTTTCATTATTTTTTTGTTATAACTGCAGCAGTTCCAATCGCAGCTTGCATATTTCAGCATTCAGGTTAAGGCTTTAAAAAATGAGAATCTTTTCTCAGGCCCACCCACATAGTCCTTTTGGCTGCTCCATGCTCTCTTTTTATAACCAATCCAAACTTAATAATATAAAAATCAGATGGTTTATGTCTGATATTTTACCCAAGTTAATATAATTGTCCCTTGAGTGCAACCAGGCTTTGCAATGCTTTCTTGCACTCAAGGGACGTAATGCACCACCACCCATGCTATTCTATTGATTATGGGGTCTAAAACAAAACTAATCAAGAACATTAACTTTTTAATGGCAAAGAAATAATTACTAAAATAAAAAAAAATGCCCGCTCACATGCAATTTTACAAAAATGGCCGGAGAAACAGAAGATCTACTTTGTGAGGCCTTATCATGATCGAATCTTGTAGTATGAAGATTTTGGTTCAGACCAGGCCATAACTTCTTAATATTTTACCCCTTCCTGCAAAATCTAAGACTAACATTGCAATAAATTGAGTTATTAATACCGTAGGGGGATACAATTCAGAATGGTAGTCTGTGTCATCTAGATTTTTGGCAGGACTCCATCCAAAAATTATTCTGAAACAATGTTGGAAAAGGGTTCTCGTAGAAATGGTCCGATGCTTCTTGGCATGAAATGACAGAAGCTGACAATTTTTTTTTTCCGTCAGAGGAGTAATGGAATCTTTTTACCTTAGAATAGGCAAACACACATCAAGCGTCTTCAACAGCTTATGAATATTCTTTTTATTCTACATCCGTTATTTCATCTTAAACTTTTAGCTTAACTTGACAAAGTCAAGACAAGCTATTGCCATCATGCAGAAGTGTATCAGTCTGTCCACATTTTCATTTAGCGCAGGTTATACCCCGTAGTTCTTGTCCGATCATCGCGAAAGTTCATATGCAGGTTCAAGGTCATATCTAGATGAGAACGTCCTCTTTTGGTCACGATCGACCAAATATGGTGGCTGCCCATGTCCAAAACTCCAAAAGATTTAGAACAGTGGACAGGTCATAATTATGCAGGGATTTCATTGTAACTTGGTTGGATGACTCTGTTTAATGTCTGGATGAGACCATCCCTTTTTGGTCAGGATTTGTTAACTCTGATGGCTGTTCAATGCCCAAAATCTGAAAACGTTTAGCACAGTCTACAGGTTATATTTAATATGGGGGGGGGGGGGGGGGGGGGGGGGATTTCATTTTAACTTGGTAGGATGATTCTGTATGACGTCTAAATGAGAACTTCCCCATTTGGTCGCGATCTGTCAACCGTGATGGTTGCCAGAGTCCCAAACCCGAAAAACTTTAGCTCAGTTTATAGGTCGTATTAATGGAATGATTTCATTGTAACTTGGTAGGGTGACTTCATACACTGTTTAGATGACAATATCCCCTTTTGGTAGTGATCGGCCAACTGTGTCGGCTACAGGGCCCCAAAGCCCGAAAACCTTTAGCACAGTCCACAGGTCCTATTTATGATGGGATTTCATTGTAACTTTGGTAAGATGACTCCAGATAATACCTGGATGAGAACATCCACTTTTGTTTGCAGCTGTTCAACTGTGACAACTGCCGGAGCCCAAAACCCCAAAACCTTTAACTTAGACTACAGGTCGTATTTATGAAGGGATTTCATTGTAACATGGTAGGATGAATTGATATAATGTCTAGATGAGAACTTCAATCGGTCCACCGTGATGGTTTCCCGAGCCCGAAACCCAAGAACATTTAGCAGAGTCTACACAGGTCGTATTTATGACGGGATTGCATTGTAACTTGGTTGGATGACTCAGTATAATGTCTAGAAGAGAACGTCCTATTTTGTTTATGATCGGTCAACCGTGATGTCCACACAGGACTGTGATCTAGATTTGTTTTGCACACTCTACAGTTTATATTTATGAAGTGATTTCATTGTAACTTGGCAGAATAACTCGATATGATGTCTAGATGAGACTTGCATATTTTGGTCACGATCAGTCAGCCATTACCACCAGCTGGTCACGCGACTTGGATTCATTTAGTACTGTCTACAGGTTCCTTTTTATAAAGGGATTTGATTGTAACTTAGTAGGATAACCTTGTATGATATCTAGATGAGACTGTTTTGTTCAGTTTATTTTGGTCGTGATTTGTGACTTTCATTGGTCAACCGTGACTACTCAGCTCTCATGTGACCAAGATTCCTTTATCAAAGTCAATGAGCTATATTTATGAAGGGATTGCATTGTAACTTGATAGGATAACTCGTTTTGGAATAATTCCACTTGTGTTGTGTGTTTTTTTTACTTCTGTTTCGTATTTATAATGGTTCGGTTCGGTTCGGTTTTGTCCAAAAAACTCGGTTTACAGGTCGGTTTTCGGTTTTTGCAGTAAAAAGTTGTAGACTTGATAAATATCACACAGTGGCAAAAGAAATACATATTCTGTCATATTTTAAATAATAGTTCAACTGGCAATGGCTAGCATCAATTTATTTCCCCCTTCCACACACACACACAAAGCTTCTACAAAAAATACTTCAAAAGACTAAAAGACAGGAGCGGTACCAGGAAATTGTTGAGGGAAACAGGTAAATTGTTAGGTGGGGTAAGCTGCATTGCATCTTTGCAAGGAAATCCCCCCCCCCCCCCCCATAATTTAATGCTGATCCTAAGACTCCAGTATTACTGTAAGACTCCTTGAAACCACTGGCTCTCCTAGTCTCAAATAATTTTAGGTGGGCCTACGAGCCAGGAACTGGCCTACCAACCCCCACCCACTCCCAGAGATATTTTTGAATGTACTCTAAACTACGCCGTCTGAGACGGATCACTTCTAAGACCAGTTGCACATTGGTAAATTGGTAGATAGTATAGGTTTCTCTTAATACAGGTGGCTCCCTCCCCCTCCACCCTGTTATACAACCAGATTTGAAACAGTAACTGGTAGTTTGGTACGGCGAGGCACTATTTGCAGTGGGTGGGCTGATAAATTCTGCGCCCTGTCACCGTCGGAAGGTGCAATGATCGTTTGATATTTAGAACAACCATAAGTTGCACTGACAAGTTTTTATCTGTAACGTTTCGAACTGTACCTTTTTCCATTTGCCTTTCAAAGTTGACGTTCCACTTTCAATTTCCATATGTTGCTTGCGAAACAAAATCAGTTCTGTATGATATGAGGCAAAATGTTCAATTTTATTGTGTACGGAGGATTTTAGACCTTGCAGGCTCGCATGGTCTGCACTCTGCAGGTAAATAGACGCGGAGACATTCCATCGTGGTATGGTGGTATGCGCTCGCATGTATACATTGGATAAACACATCATTTAGGGAGGTAACAATATTGAACGCCACATTCCAAGCGCGTGTCAGGGAAACAACTGAAGTATGTTTTGTTTTTTACAGTAATCCACCATTAAAAAAACAAGGACTATTTTTTCTTGCTTTTATTCACGATTTTGTTGCTAAGTAATTAATACACACAAACATGTGCAGATTCGAAGCCGTTTGAGAAGTCCCCTAGTTGCTCATTTTGACGTATGTAGGCTAGTCAAGAATGTCCTTCTGAGAATTTCTGACAGAACAAACCAGTGGCGGATTTAAGGGGGGGCGCCCCCGGCGCGCGCCCCCCCCCCCTATTCTCCAGAGCAAAGTTATCACAAACAGTCTATATAATACCACGACAGCAGATCAGAACCACGCCTAGCGTTGCCTAAGCACAATGCTAGCAAGTTAATCTTTTCCTTGCAAATGAACGTCACACTTGTGCACGGACCGAAACGCACAATGTTATCTTACACGTCATACATGTGCCGCAGCCGTTTTTGTGCGATCCGTAATCGAGTCAGTTTTTACCCTATATACATTTATTCGTCGGATCAACAAACTTCCGGCATTGTTTTGAAAAGTAAACTAGCGCGGCAGCAGTCAAATATGTCGCAGCAAAGTAAAATTGAATCATTTTTCGGGACTAAAGGCAGTGAAAAGTCCACGAAGAGACAATCAAATGACGACACGATTGCACTTATCGAATATAAGGCTAAGAAAATGAATGACGATTGTGAATCACAGGCCGGTACTTTATCCAAAATTGAGCCGATTGTGGCCGCTCGATCTGTCATGGCTGATTCACCCCAAACAAATTTAGCATCCACAATGAACTCGGGTCTTGTCGGTAATAGTGCTGAGAAAGGAGAGAAGTCTACACGAGTAGATATATCCGATTATATACCCGGATCAACGAGTGAAAATGTTATCACAGACGACATCCGTGCATACCTGTGGAAAATTAGAGCGCCCGAAAGGTCTTATAAGTTTCCACCCAAGGTTTACAAAGACAAGCGTAAAAAATCGGGTATAATGAACAGGTACTGTCAACACGAGTGGTTCTCCAAATATGATTTTCTTTCTTACTCCAAAAGGATGGACGGGATCTTCTGTATAAGCTGTGTCTTGTTTCCTATGCCATCTCATAAAGGGACACGTGCTATCAATATGATAGATACATGTTATACCAATTGGAAAGATGCCACCAATGACTTTGATCTCCATGCAACTTTGCAATACCACAAAGATTCCATGCAGAAACTCAAGTCCTTCATGGAAACATATGAAAAACCTGATATGCGCATCGATTCTGTTTTGTCAGAGAACTCAAAGTCAATTATTGCTGCTAACCGAGAAATACTAATAACTATTCTGAAATGTGTCGAGTTCTGTGGGAGACAAGGGATTCCACTCCGAGGGCATAGGGATGATGGTATTCCTGGTAGTGATAACTGTTACTCGACCAACATGGGTAACTTTAAGTCTTTGTTACATCTAGTGGCTGAATTTAACCCCCAGCTACGCAATCACATTGACTCCGTCTCGTGTAAACGGAATGCCGTATATATTTCCAAAACCGCTCAAAATGACATACTGCAATGTTGTCTGAAATTTATTCAGAACACCATCATTAAGGAAATTAACTCTCAACCATCAGGTCCATTTTACGGCTTAATGATTGACGAGGTAACCGACTCCTCCAACCACGAGCAGTTGGGAATTGTACTTAGATACGTTAAAGATGGCGTTGCTTGTGAGCGCCTTATCGAGTTTATAGAGTGCGATAATATCACTGGCGATGCTTTGTCTGATTATCTTTTGAAGTGTTTGAAAGAGCTCAACGTAGACCCTATGTACTGTCGCAGCCAGACATATGATGGGGCGGGAAACATGGCCGGTAGCAATAAAGGTGCTGCAGCACAGTTTCGCATGAAAACAGGCAACAACAAAGCAATATATTTTCACTGTGCCTCACATGACTTGAATTTAGCTCTCTCCAAAGCATGCAACGTACCCGAAATTCGAAATATGATTTGTGTCTTACAATCCGTTGGAGTTTTCTTTAAATATTCGCCAAAGCGTTCCAGACGGTTAGAACGTGCAGTTGATGAATATAATAGCATACATCCCGAATCTACCGTGTCTAAATCTAAAGTAAAACCCCTATGTGAGACGAGATGGGTGGAAAGACATACTTCTCTTGACACATTGAAGGCCATATACGAACCACTGTTAGACACTCTTGATGTAATAAGATACAACCGGGAAGGGAACTGGGATTCCAAAACCGTTACCGAGGCTAATGGCTTATATGCACAGTTAACGGCTGTTGGTTTCATTGCATCTTTCCAGACATGTCATTTCTTATTTGGATTTACAAAATCACTTGCAACATTGTTACAAGGTAGGGAGAATGACATCGTCGTCGCTTATGAGGAGATCGATTTAATACGGGCAGAGTTGGCTGATATTCGCAGCAACTCTGTGAAAAGAATTTAAGGCCATATATTGCGAAATTAGCCAAATGGCAGATGCAGCTCAAACAACAATAACAGTTCCGAGGCGGTGCGGTCGCCAAACACTGAGAAACAATGTTGAAGCCGAATCTCCTGAAGACTATTATCGTCGCTCTATCTTCACGCCATTTATTGACAGTATGTTAGCACAACTGAAAGAGCGATTCAATCAACTTTCTAACAATGCTGTGCGTGCGATGGTTATTATTCCAAAATATATGGGTCTTCACAGCAAAAGTGAAAAATTTCAAAAAGATATCGCGAGTATCCGAGATTATTATAGTGATGATATGCCGACACCCGATAGTTTCAACCAGGAAGTCAGACTTTGGGTGAGGTATTGGTCCACAGAGAATGAAAAACCAGCAACCATTGACAAAACCGTTCAAATGATGAAAAGCCGATGTGATTCTCAATTCCCAAATATATATGCCATACTTAATATATTACTTGTCACCGCCGCCACGAGTGCTTCAGTTGAGCGGGCAAATTCTGCATTGAAATTTGTAAAGAATAAATTTAGAAGTACTATGGCTGAAGACAGATTGAATGCATTGTTACTCATGTTTGTACACAGAGATATTCAGTTGAATTACTCGGAGATAATTGATTCTTTCTCTAGAATGCATCCTCGCCGCATGCTTCTGGAATTCCATAATGATAAGTAACTGGGTGTTTCCCAATAGGCCGATAATGTCAGACTCACAGTGTTCACACTGTACTACTGCCAAGGGTCCTATACTTGGGTGATGAGAAAATGACTTCAAGTAATTTTGTTGGCCATTATCAAAACAATGTATCCTCTAAGTCTTTGGGTGTATATTTTTGATAATGGTCAGCATAATTATTTTAGGGTAATTTCTCAATACTCAAGTATACGCCGCCTGTCATGTGCTGATGTATATATACTCTTATTAAACAGTTATCTCGGACTCCATCAATATTATTACATTATCATGTCTGTCACATATTAATTTACTTTGCTCATTACCTGTCGTTTAGTTTGCAAGAAATTCCGAGTTTACTAAAAAGTATTGATTCCATGCTAATCGTGCTACCTAGCTCGTTAACCCGCAGCACTCTGATGTTGAAACGCGGTTAGCTTCCAAAGTCGACTTTGAAATTGAAAGTCGATTAGTCGAAAGGTGTCCCAGTAGTTCACGTTCAAATTAATTTCCCTTCACTTTTGAATTGCGTAGTTCAACGTCATTACTCATATGTCATATGCGACTCCATTTCGCTAGACACCCCCCTAAATATTTACATGCCCTCACCCCCCCCCCCCCCCCCCCACCTCTTATAAATTTCAAAATCCTGGCGCCGCCACTGATCAGTTGACATAGGACAATAGACATTCTGGTTATCACACGACAAAATGGCACACCTCTGATCATTTACTCAGTAACTGACCAGACATGCGCCATTTCGTCGTTTGAGAACCAGAACGTGCTTTGTCCAGTTTTGGACATAGGAACCTGGATGACCCTCTGGATCTCACATGACGATTTGTTTGAATTTATTCATTGACAATTTGTCAGGATTCGAATTTCTTTCAATAACGATTGCGCAACGCAAGCTTAAAAACGAAATGCTAGTGTTAATTAGCTCCCTTGATGCCCAACATCAAACCTGAATGATCATTGGTCATCAAGCACGACGGTTTAGAAGGCACTCTCTAACCACGAGGCAGTGAATTACTGTTTGCGTTGTAGTTACGAATGGGCAGACTGGGCGGACGCCCAGAGCGGCAGGGCCCCCATCTTTGGCACGGAATTTTGTCATGTTAACACTAGATCTGATGTGAGGTTTGTAGCTCCATTTTTTAAATTTCTCAAATTTTCCCAACAAAATACTGATTTCGCTGTTGAAATGTTCCTGTGGGAGGCCCATACCCCCACCATTTTTCAAGCCAGTAACGTTGGATATGGCATGTGGGTCGGACCAGACGGACCTGAGAATAGACATTTTTTCCCTGAATAATTATTTGCTGAACATTTTTGCGCTTTGACAACGTCATGAGTTCTTTTCGATGTGCGACCAGCACGGGTCGACAACTTCCAACAACTTGGCGTGCGCCCGAAGTGGACCTGGTCCACTTCGGCCGCTGGCGAGTTGTTGGAAGTTGCCGTTGCCGACTAGTCGACGATGACTCGATTTTGGGGCTTCGACTAGTCGACTGTGAAATTCCATAGTCGTCCGAGCACTAGTGATCTCCCTGCATTGTCAGAAATTCAGCAATTTATATTTTGGTTAACAGAGCTCTGTCAACCAAAATCTAAATTGCTGAATTTCTGACAACACTGGAGCCACATAACCATGGATGACTGGAAGATGGGTTGGGGTTTGAGGGTGGGGACGGATGGGTCTCGGATGACGCTTCGCGTCATTATGATTGGCGCCCCCACCCTTATTCCCAAATCTTGTATCCGCCAGTACCCGGGTCCAGCTGTCACAACAGAGCGCACCATTTGAAGGCCCATTTTAAAATGTATCTGCACCCCTGACCCCCCCCCCCCCGCCACCCTTCCATTGCGAGTGCCCCCCGACACTCGCAGCAAAGTATAAGTATATATATTACCACTTTTAACCAGCAGGTTTGAATTTTCCTTGGCACCGCACCGGTAATTGTTGGTTAAAAAGTGACATTTTAACAGCAAAAGAAATCTCTACATTTTCACCCGAAAAGTCGCCAGAGCGCACCATTTGAACGGTCATTTTAAAATTTTCTTGGGGGGAGAACCCCCCCCAAAACCCCCTTCTATTGCGAGTGCCTTCGGCACTCGCGGCAGATGCCTTCGGCATCTGCGTGCTGGGATCAACCCGTTCTGCCACACCCCCAAATTTTCGTCATCAAGATTGGCGCCCCCCCTATTCCAAAATCCTGTATCCGCCGGTGCAAACCAAACCACTTTTGGAACAGTGCTGTGTAATTGGACGAAAGTTGTAATACATCGTATGACGATTTCTTGGGACGTGTGGTCATGCTTCTAATGCGACAGTGACTCCTGTTGGGCAGCGTTTGTTTCTCTGGAGTTTGAATACGTGAATACTGACGACAGAGTCATCAGTTGACGTTACTGATTTAGTTTTCAGTTGTTGACAATGCAAACTGAACAGTGTAAAATAAGGTCCCGACATTTTGCAGACAAAAAACCGAAACCGTAGTGATTTAACAATTACACGGTTTCGGTTTTAGAACCAAACCGAAGCCGACTCACAAAACCGGTGAACCGCACAACACTAAATTTCGCTGTAACTGGGTAACATTGGTTGACATACATTAACTGTGAGGGCCATATTAACCCACCCCTAAATCTTTAGTGGTGTCTGTACTTCAAATTAGTTTTATTGAAAACATACATGTACCATACAGGGAAGAGAAATTAACATATTCTCAGTTATTACAATTCTTGTACTTCATAATCCTTTCATAAACATTGAACATTATCCTTTTCATCAAACATTACACACAGTCAAGTTAAGCTACAGGACCATTGACACATTCATCAAGGAATAGTGTTGATTTTTTAAAGCCCAACGTAATTTTGCTCATCAGATAAAAGAACAAAACACTCTTATAGCTGAAAAAATTGAAAATACTTTTAAATGAGACAAATCGAGACAAATCAAGGACAGTATTTTAATGTTTCCTATTTTGGTCACAGCTTTTACCACCTTGAATTTGGGGTGACTTATACGGCCCTGTCACTTTCCACTGGTGGCAATATGTCCACAGACACAATTAATATTAAATTACAAGCGCTAATTATAGGACACTAATTAGAGGAATTATCATCTAAAATTTAATTAAAGACGCCGCGGGTACTACCCGGTGTTCATTAATTAAAATTTGCTGATGATGATTTTTATTACCAGGTAAACGCATGAATGGTGATCACTGCCCATGCGTGTATTACGACCAGTCCATTGCGGTTGTACTGTAGGCCTGTAAATTAGATGGATCATCAGATTATAAAATGAGCCAACATTATTATTATATTTTGCAAAGCCTAGTCATTTTCTTAAATCATGAAAAAGTATGTGTTTACAGTCTGGACCGGAAATGCAGACCAGGTCACGATTCAGATAAAAATTTAGGAGACTTGGATTGTTTGTCAAGATTATCCACTGCAATGGTAATAATTTAATCTTCGCTGAATTACGTCAGTTTGAATTGAGCTCCCCTATATTCGTTTTTAAGCTATCTGTCGAATAAGCTACTATGAAATTTGCTCCATGGGTGTATTCACCTCATCCGGTGTAGCTCTTGTTAGTTGTATGGAAAAAGCACTTTCTCCATATGATATCTTCAATTACGAAATCTCCTCACTCTTTCAAAACTAATGTGTACCCTTCAAACCTTAGATATCCTCTGGTTCCGTGACATAGTAGCCTGGTATGTGGTACTACCATCAAAGCTGTATGATTTGCTAGACAAGCGCTGTGACTGGGGCACAGCCTGGGGATTCCATAAGGAGAGAAAATTGGGAAATGAGAAGAATAAAAATTGAAAAAAATGTCTTGAAATCTGTTCATATCTTTGAGTTTGAAAGGTAAAGTCAGCAGTCCAAAAAAGCATCATATGATAGTGGATATGTAGCAATATTTTGAGTACCAGCTGGTCAAGATCAATTTTGGGTTTGGTCTGCTCAGTTTCCTTGTTAAATACTTCCTAATATCATTTCTCTTTTTTACCTCACCAGAATGAGTAAGGGTGAGCTATGGTGATCACACACCATCTGTTGTCTGTCCTCTGTCTCCTCCAACACCGCTGAACTGATTTCAGTTAAATTTGAGGTGATTGTTCTAACATCGCGTTTTGTTTCAAATGAATTTGCCCAGTCCCATAGTGGGGTACTTAGCTTCCTTTGGAGATGTAGGATCAGGTTTGTTTGAACAAAGTTCGTGGAGTAAAAATGAGGGGCAAGATTTTTGTCCCTCCCTGAAATTTCTCTTTTCTGAACCGATGAGCTATTTTGAACCAAATTTGGTATGTGGCATTATTTACATACAAGAGTCATAAGTACTTGATTCATTTAAAAATAACAATTCCCGCATTCCTGTAGGAAACACGGGAGCTAAAAATAGAAATATTTTCAAACGCCCATATTTCCACACAGAAGAGAGATCGGTTATGTGTAATGAAGAATCCTTAAAACTAGTAAAATGGAATTGTCAAAAAAGTTGCAGCCAGTCATTATACCCCCATTTTTTTAAAAAAGAGAGGGGTATACTGGATTGCGCCTGTCTGTGCGTCCGTCATTGCTTCTGTGCATCTGTGTGTACGTTCGTATATCTGTCCATCCGGACTCAGCAATACTTCTCAGGTTTTGATGAAATTTGATAGGAATATTCATTATCATCAGTTCATTTAGCAGCATCAACCATGCTGCTGTTGAAATACGTTTTCTGTGAGTTATGGCCCTTTGAATATACAAAAATAGGCTTTTTTTGTCTGTTCGCCTCGCCTCTAAGGTTTGGATTATTGGATCTCAATGAAATTTAGAATGAAGTTTATAGGAAAAGCTTTCAAATGAGTCTCTAATAATATTCTCACTTTTCACTTTTTAGACTTATCCCATTTTTTAACTGAAAACTTGCTGTTTGCCTCGTAAAATAGCCATTTTTTTGTCTGTTCACCTCATATTTCAGGTTTGGGTTATCAGATTTCAATCAAGATTGCTTAAGGGAAAGGCTTTCAAACGAGTTATGTCCCTGCAGTAAAACAGAGAAAATACATGCAAATCACCTCCTTAATGTGGCATTACGTCTTTGTTCTATAAGGTTAGGGTTATCAGATTTCAATGAAATTTGAAATGAAGACTGTCCCCATATGTGGCATTATGTCTTTGTTCTACATCTCTTATGTGGATGG